>JAYXIM010024388.1:0-163654 GCA_037575425.1 Anastrepha fraterculus | reverse complement strand
CAAAACGTGGACCCACCGTGTCTTTGCCCAGCGAAGCGGGTCGGGTTTGCTAGTAAAATATAAACGGTAAAATTTATGTCTATGCAAAAAGGCGAATCCAATTTGCAAGTGACAAAAGCAAAAAGGTCAGCAACAGAAGAGATCGATTTACTGCAAGAAAATATAAAATAGAAGTTTGACGTCGACGACGAAGTTTTTCTCGACGCAACCAACGACGAAACATCAGAAAATAAAATAAAAGCAGAAATGACTGAAATTGGCGACCTAATAAAACTTCTAACGTTGAAGTTTCAGAAGGAAGAAGAACAGCAAAAAACAAAGCAAGCAGCAGTTTCAAAAGAAAACGTTGATAGTGTAATTGGAGATGGTCAGTCACCGGTTCGTGTGGAGAGCTGGTTCGAGATTTTTGAGAAATGTGCAGCAGCTCTGAAATGGAGCGATAATCAAAAAAATGTTTTCGGTCGCAAAAAGATGACAAAGACGGCTAAACTGTTCGTGGATTCAATTTGTGTTTTTGATTATGATACTCATAGAAAAGAAGTTGAACGAGAATTTCGGCGTGACTTTTTAAGTGCCGACATACACAAACAATTGCAGGAGAGACGCAAAAAGAGTACAGAAAGTATGCATGAGTATATGTTACACATGCGACGGTTAGGAACGTTCGGCAAAGTAGATGACCCTTCGATCATTAGGTACATTATTGATGGAATAAATGAAAAAGCAGAGAACAACACTTTTTACATGCTGCCAAAAGCTTTGACGACTTGAAAGCAATGTTTGAAGCTTATGAAAAACAAATAGAAACGAAAAGAGAAGCAAAAGCAAATAATGGTAGCAATTCTAGTGCAACGGAAAGTAATAAAAACAAAAAGAGCAAACGAGAACATTGTTATAATTGCGGGTCTACTGACCATAAAAGAAGCGAATGCAAAGAGCAAACTAAATGTTTTGGGTGCAATAAAACGAGGCACATAAAAGTTCGTTGCCTAATCGACAGCGGTGCAGAAATTTCTATAATTGAGCAAACGGTTGCAATAAAATTAAATTGTTCTCTAAAGAAGTGTAGTGGCAGTCTTTCGGGTTATGGCAATAAAAAGGTGATTGCTATCGGCAGGTGTGAAGCCAATATTACTGTTGATAACCTTGTTTGTACGCATAGCTTCTTGGTTGTACCAGACAGTTTGTCTAAGTATGAGGTCATCTTACGTTTTGATTTTATCGGAAAATGGGAATACATTTATGATAGAAGTGGTTATAGATTTACCAAATTTCTTTCGGAAAATGAAAATTAGATTCACAATATTTCGATTGAAAATAAAGAGTTAGAAGTGCCAAAAAATACAAAAATCAAATAGAAAATATTGTTAAAGAGTATTCACCTAAAACCGAAGTGATAAGCCCAATGAGTATGAAAATTAAGTTGTCAGAAGATAAAGTTATTCGACATTTACCGAAGAGACTACCATTGCCAGAACAAAAAGTTGTAAGCGAGCAAGTTGAAGACTGGCTGCAAAAGAAAATAATACGTCCATTGAGTTCCGAATATTGTAGTCGAGTTGTCATAGTCGATAAAACAGATGGTAAAAAACGTTTGTGTGTAGACTTCCGAGACTTTAATAAAATAGTGCAAAAAGATCGTTTCCCAGTTCCACTCATGGAAGAGGTCATTGAAGCGTTAGAAGGCGCAAGCATATTTACAACTTTGAACCTTGAAAATGCATTTTTTCATGTATCAATAGAAGAGAGTTCGAAAAAGTACACCGCTTTTGTGACCCGCGATGGTATTTATGAATTCAACAGAGCACCGTTTGGGTTCTGTAATTCATAGCCGGTTTTTACGTTTCGTCAACCACATCTTTCGTAATTTGATTAGAGAAAATGTTATGCAAATGTACATGGATGACGTTATAGTGCCCTCGAAGAATGAAGAAGAAGGTATAGAGAAGTTGAAGAAAGTATTAAGTTTGGCTGAACAATATGGTCTCCATATTAAATGGCAAAATTTTTAAAGCACGATGTAGTTTATTTGGGATTATTAATAAAAAACGGATGCGTTTCACCTGATGCAGAGAAATGTGTTGCCATACGAAAGTTCCCAGTGCCTAAAAACGTGAAACAGCTGCAACAAATGTTGGGACAGCCATTGAAAAAGTAAAAGACATACTAACTAGTCAACCAGTTTTGCGTATCTTTTGCCCGTCAGCACAAACGGAGCTTCATACCGATGCGTCGAAGGATGGTCTTGGAGGAATTCTTTTGCAATTATTCGATGGAAAGCTGCATCCTATATAAAGCGTTTTTCAATAGGTGCGCTTCAACTTTTTTCCGATAGGGAGGGCGAACGACGCAATATTTTTTATTTTTCGCTTGTCATTTGTAAACTTCATTAGTATACATTTCATAATGGAACACTACACACTTGATCAACTATTGCAAATTGTGAAAATAATCGTTCTGTTGCTCTTCTTCAGTGTGTTCATCTTCAGTGATGAAGCTCACTTTTGGCTCAATGGCTTTGTCAACAAACAAAATATGCGTTACTGGGCAGAAAGCAATCCACATGTGATTCATGAGGCAGCGTTGCATCCCGAGAAAATCACTGTTTGGTGCGGTTTACATGCCGGCGGCGTAATTGGCCCATATTTTTTCGTTGACGAGAACGATCGCCACGTTACTGTGAATGGAAATCGATACCGCGACATGATAAACGATTATTTTTGGCTGCAATTGAATGGTATGGACTTAGACGACATGTGGTTTCAACAGGACGGGGCCACAAGCCACACAGCACACGCTACAATTGATTTGTTGAAGAGTAAGTTCGATGAGCGCATTATTTCCAGAAATGGACCGGCCGAATGGCCGCCGCGCTCGTGTGATTTGACGCCTCTAGACTATTTTTTTTGGGGGTTATGTGAAGTCATTGTCTACAGTAACAAGCCGGCGACGATTTGTGAGCTCAGAGGCAATATTGAACGCGAAATTGCTGGAATTTCGGCCGATTTATGCAAAAGAGTGGTCGAAAATTGGGTTCAACGATTGGACTTCGTAAAACGTGCACGCGGTGGTCATGCAAAAGAAATCGAATTTCATACTTAAATGTATATGTTCAAACTCGATAATAAAAAAAAAATTAGTTAAAAAGTCAAGCCGTTTGTGTTTTATTCAAAAAAAAAGTTGAAGCGCTCTTACTGAAAAAAGCTTTACTATTGGAGTAGAAAAAATGCTGCTGAAGAAAGTAAGTTACATAGCTTCTACCTTGAAATAAAAGCTGCATATTATGCTGTCCAGAAATTCCGTCACTACATATCTTCTGGGACGAGAGTTTAAATTAGTCACAGATTGCCAAGCGTTTAAGAGCACTACTACTAAAAAAGAGTTACCACCCGCCGTAACACGTTGGATACTATATCTTGAAGATTATAAATATGTTATAGAGCACCGTAAAGGAACTTTGATGAAGCACGTGGATGCTTTGAGTAGAGCACCAGCGAGTGTTTTAATGATTGACGAAGTAAGTGCTAGACTACGCCTAGCCCAAACAAGCGATGAACATTTTAAAGCCGTGAAGCAAATTTTACAATCGCAAGATTATGAAGATTACGTTGTCAAAAATGGTATTTTGTTCAAAAGTCAAAATGGTTTACTACTGCTTGCTGTACCACGTTTAATGGAGCAACAAATTATTAGAGAAGAGCACGAAAAAGGGCACTTTGCGGTTGATAAAACAGTTAATGCGGTTCAACAAAGGTATTTTATACCACATTTACGCCAAAAAGTTGAAAAATATATTAAAAACTGTATCAAATGCATTTTGTTCAACAAGAAGCTGGGGAAAACAAGAAGGGGAAATGCATATCATTGATAAGGGAGATGCGCCACTGCTGACAATCTACATCGATCACCTTGGACCTTTAGATGCAACAACAAAATTGTACAAGCATATTTTAATCATTGTTGATGGATTTAGCAAATTTACTTGGTTGTACCCTACAAAAACAACATCTGCAGAAGAGGTAATCAGAAAAATGTCGGAATGGGCTAACATATTTGGAGCACCGCATCGCATTTACATCGACGGCGTTTAAGGACTGGTGTCAGACAGAAAAAATAGAACACGTCCTGACAACAACGGGTGTGCCGAGAGGCAATGGCCTAGTCGAACGATTGAACCGAGTTGTTATAAATGTTATTTCGAAGTTGTCAACTGATCGTACTGAAGCCTGGTATAAATACGTTGGCAATGTGCAAAGAGTCATCAATAGTACCATCAATAAATCAACGGAATACACACCATTTGAAATAATGTTTGGTGTGAAAATGAGAACGCCAATGGATGTCAACATAAATAATATGGTGGAAAGTGAAATGCAAAAAAATCTACAAATTTGTCGCAGGGAAAAAGTTGGCCAACGAGTACTTGGGCCCTTATGAGGTGATCAGGGTCAAACGAAACGATAGGTACGATGTAAAGAAGGCAGCAGATTTTGAAGGCCCCAATGCAACATCAGCGAGTTGTGACTATATGAAGCCGTGGAAACGGGATGAATCCGATCTATCCGAGACGGATGATATTGTCGAATGGCCGAATGTAGGAGAGTAGGCAGAGAGGAGTTCGCCTTAAGTTGTCGGTTAGTCAAGTCGTTAATTTCGTGTGCGCGCATTTGCTAATCTAAAGTCGTTATTTTTCAGTTGTTCAACAAACGTGCCGTACCAAACCGTGATTTACTCGACCTCTTCATCTTTTTAATTACCTATATATTTCAACTATAATACTGAATTCCGTGAATAAAGAACTAAATATATTATCTTACATGTATGATACTCGTACGTACATTTTTTTTTTCTGAGCTGACAGAAAAACAATGCTTATTAATAAACACATGTTCATACAACCGCACACACAGGCCACTCACTTTATTTCTCTAAATGCGTATGTCGTCCAAAGCTAAAGTTCTATGCCTAGCGACTACAAGAAAAAAATGCATTAATAGGCGCAGCCATAGCGGCCATGAAGCTGAACAGTCTAAAATAGTCGCTGCGCTGAACAGTTTCAAATATTGTACAGCACAACAAAAAAGTCATTGATAAGTTCGAGGTCATTTTTATGAGGAGCAAAATACTTTCATTCATAAAACAAACAGCCAGTATGCCATTTTTTTTCAACGATGACAAATATTTACATCTAAGATGAACTTATCAAATCAAAATAGCGAGGACTGGTATATTTCTTAAAGAAATATTTGCCAATATTTGCTGAATCTTCAATTTTTATCATGTCGAATTGTCGCGGCTCCGACTAGCTTATACAAAAAGTTCTGTCCCGGACATTTCGATACACCGGATTTACACATGGAGACATCTGGAAGGGAGACACTGGAAATTCTCTTTTCATGTCTCATTCGAGGCCACACGGGCAAAATTGTTTTCGGCAACATTTTGACATTTAATACTTTAGCATCGTCTGGTTCGGATGTATTCTAGCACGCGCTTACAGTAAAGCAGAGAGCGTTCGGCAACAGTTTCTTAAATATATGAATGAAAAAAGCAAACTGGTTAAATAATAAATAATTTGTTGTTTTTTTTATTGAAATATATTTATAAATTCTTATACTTGAATAAAAAAAATTAAATTAAAAATACTTCATATGTAAATAATTAACTTAAAATTAAACTGAATATCTAGAAATGCAGGGAAAAATTAGAAATCAACATAAACATGTCCCATAACTATTTTAAAATATACTACTTTACTAGCAAAAATAATTGTGCATTTCCCAAGCATCGTTCGTATGTTTGTCATCGTTGTTATCTTCCGTTTGATTGAAAACCAACACATAACTTAGAACTTTCTTCCACAAAAGAAGAGAACGAATGAAGGAACTGTCAAAAATTGCTTTAAGATTGGAAATACGAATAAGAAGCACAAAGCGTGTCGCCAGTACAGGAGACAAATTCCCTTCTCTCTTCCACGGCCGTCCTTCACCACCGAACAAAATGTTTCCCTTCCAGATGTCTCCTCGTGTAAATGGGCACATACTAGGAGAAAATTTCGAAACAATTATTTTATGTTCTCTGATAGTAGGTAAATAGTTAATAAGTATGTATATTACCTTACGTATGTAGTTCTCTAATTGATAAAAACTGCACAAAAATTAATGTATATACATATATAGCTGAAAAGTTAGAAACTTACACTGAAATCAGAGTGCGACTTATGCTGAAAACAGTGAAGACCGCACGGAATCCCTTACCGCGTGGCCTTACCGTGCACAAAAACTCACCCCCGAGAACAACTGCGTTCTTTTAATTATTGTACATATTTACACAATACAGAGAACGCAGAGAACGTTAAATATAGAGAATTCTTACGAGGTACGAATAGTGTGAATTGTCAAAAATGAAGTGAAACCGCGAACACTATTTCACCTCGCTTAACTCGACAGCGGGGAAGTTCTTAACAGAGCTGATTACAGTGAATTATGTACAAGTACATTGGCTCTGCTCAGTTTTTGGTTTCTGTATGAAATCAAATTGACGAATGCCGACGGCATTTTGCAAGGCATTTGCTTGTGCATTTCTATGTTCCCTTGATAAACGAAAATTTATTCAATTTATATTTAAAGATTTAAAATCCAACATTTAAAATCAAAGTAACTTTAATGTTTGTTGCTTTAATTTTAAAAGAAGAATTTAAACAAAATACATTATAAAACGACCTCACATTTTGTTGTGTGCGTTTTAGTAAATTTGATGAAAATTTTTACAAATTTTTCGAATCGAAATTAATTTTAGACAAGAATTCAAAGAGCATATTGGTATATTGATGAATATATGTGTATATCAATATATGTAACTTAAGCCCTGACCGATAGGGGCTTCCAAAAAATTAAAGTTGCGGTGAACCAACTGTTCACCGATAACATAAAAAACGCGATTTTAATTGTTCACATATAATTTTTATTCCGCACTAGTTGCGGTTCTGATTCTAACTAAACTTTACAAATTATAATTCTTACCAACTAACTGCTTAACCTAAGCTAATTCGCCAACGTTGCAGTTCCCACCACTTGCTGGTATTTCGCAATCGTTGGGTTGCGCGTGTTGGCCAATATGCTGGCCTTGCAATTCCCAAGCATTGGATATTGCAATTGATCGCTTGCGCGTGTGTCGCGTCAGCGAAAGTTCTTGTGTGAACTTTAATTGGAGCAATGAACTCACGTGTAGTGCAATGTGATCACAGGGTGCGACGTTGGGAAGTGTAGTGGTGTATGGCAACATAACTCCTCCCCCTTTAAAGATCTGCGTCTCGCAGATCAAAAGACGAAACTTGCGAGGGGGTAAAATGTTGTAGAGAGTAATTACAGTTTCCTGGCGACATGTTGATACTGACTGGTGTGGCTGGCAGGCTATTGTCCAGGCGATGGATTTCAGGAGCAGATCTTCCTCTAATGATTTTGCTGTTGTTAGTGTTATCTGACCAATGAGTCGGGATTTCAACTGGCGGAAGGTCTAGCTTTCTATTGTAACATCTCCACAGCATGGCGGCAATAAGAACATTTGAGCATATCGAGAGGATTTCTGAAGCGAGAGAGAAATTTACCTTTTCATTAACGTACCCAAGATACCTTATGTTTTCCATGGTCAGGTCGTGGACGTATTCTAGGTTGACCTTCATTGTATGGCTCTTCACCTTTGATAGTACTGCTGGAAGGGCCTGTGCGGTAATAGTTTCATAACTAGAAAATACTTGGTCACCAATGGTGACTGTTTCGTTATTTAATTGGATTACGTAGGTGCCATTTACCGTAATAGAGGCATTGCTATTTTTGATTACTCCTTGGAAGTTTGATATAAACACGGTGTTCTCGTTTATCAGCTCTATTTGTGACCCATTCTGTCTGATGAATTCGCAGTTGGCTTCTCCACCTTTTAGGAGTCGCGGTAGGCAACTGCTTTCTTCCAGTTTAATCAAGGATTCTGATTTACATACCGTGGACGAGCTGATTACCAGGCAATTCTTTGTTAGACCGTACGTCTCTTCCTGGTTGACAAGCATCCTGTCAAAAGGGAGATTTAGTTGCTTACCTCCATAGATTCCAGCGCGAGTAACCAGGAGATTATATTTTTTAGTTGTTACGTTTGGCATTGAAAGGACGTAGAGGAGAAGTGTCCCGTTAGTCAGTACCGACGGTTGGCCATATTCGATTGCTTCTATTATATTCTGATATGGGAGCGTTTCTATTTCTGATAGAATTTGGTTAACTTCGTCCATATCCAGTAGGTTGGTGTTGACAATTCCATTCTTTGCCAGCTGACATCCCCGCACCATTTCGTTTACATCCTCGCGAAGAAGAAAAATGTTGTGAAGTGCGTTTTGTCTGAGTTCCATGATTTCTGTTTCCTTTGCCACGTTATTCGTGCGGTCCACGACCTCGTCGATTTTTTCCAATACCTCCTGTGTAGCCGTGAATAGTTTCTTATTAACCCTGTACTGATGGTTGCTATTCTGAATTATCTGATTTTGACTGTGCAGGATATTGCTCCAATCCGTTGCGTCAGGTGATCCTGCTATCCATTTCCACGCTGAGCCTAGCCAGTCAATAGATCGAGTATTTCTTGCTCTACCTGTGTTGCCCATTAGTTCATGAAGTCGTTCTAGCGTTTGATTGATGTAGTGCTGTGTTAATATCTGGTCCTCAATTCGGTTTGTTAAGTTTTCCATTTGCCTCAAGGTTGTAGCATATTGTTGCAGATTGATGACGTGTACCAGTTTGAATGACCCGCCAATGATCCACCCGTTTCCATTTTGGATTGTTACGATCGGAGCCTTGTAATTGAAAATGTTCAGACCGCTGATGGCATTTGCCAGCAGTGGGAATCTGCAACGCAAGATGTTAATTCTAATTTAATGTAGTTAGTAAGTTAGTAATTATTAGGTTCTAAGAAGGTATTTCGTAAAAAGCGAAAAATGTTGTTGATAGTAGGAAGGTATTATTAGTAAGCGGAATTCTCAGGATTAGATTGAATATCATTAAACTAGTGTTACTATCCTGGTTTAGGATTTTAGCTTTTCCTGCGATATTATTTTGTTAGTGTGTTAGTGGTTTAAAGTTTACAAGTGGTTTACAAGTTATGTTCTTTTAGTATATTTTTTTTCTTTTGGATAAAACGATTTTTTATTATGATTAGTAGGGAAGATTAAAAAGAAAAATTTGTTTAAATTTACTTTATATTGTTATTACAAAAATATTCATAAATAGAAATGAAAAGGAACAAAAAATTAGGAAAAAAACAAAATGGGAAATATGTTGGGTTTGTGTTTTTTTTTTTTCTTTCTTCTCCAGCCGATTATGCGGGGGAGGCATTTTAAATTTTGTTTTTTTTTTCTTTCTTCTCCAGCCGATTATGCGGGGGAGGCATTTTAAATTTTATTTTTTTTTTCTTTCTTCTCCAGCCGATTATGCGGGGGAGGCATTTTAAACTTTTTTTTTTTTTTTTATTTCTTCTCCAGCCGATTATGCGGGGGAGGCATTTTAAATTTTGTTTTTTTTTTTATTTCTTCTCCAGCCGATTATGCGGGGGGGGCATTTTAAATTTTGTTCTTTTTTTTTTCTTCTCCAGCCGATTATGCGGGGGAGGCATTTTAAATTTTTTTTTTTTTTTTTTCTTTCTTCTCCAGCCGATTATACGGGGGAGGCATTTTAAATTTTGTTTTTTTTTCTTTCTTCTCCAGCCGATTATGCGGGGGAGGCATTTTAAATTTTGTTTAGGACAGAGGGCCATACTGTTCTCGAACCAGCTACGGAGAGATCGCCAGAATCCCGTTTGGAAGTAGTGTAGCCATTTGTCAAATTCGATGGCACTACGAGCCTACTAGGGCACGATTCATCCCACTAACAAGCCCGCTCTTGTAGTAATGACCATTTCCTTTTGTTTTGGACTAGAGGTGTTATCATTTCTCGAACCAGCTATGGAGAATCGCGTTATCCGGTTAAGGCACGATTTGTCCCACTTACAAGCCCGCTCTTGTTAGATTAACTACCCCTTAGTACCAAGTTTTCTTTCTTATTTTAGTTTATTTCAGTATAATTCTTTATTATTTTTTATTTTAATGTTTTTTTTTTTGTTTGTTTTATTTTTTTTTTTTGTTTAAGTGCTAGGATATGTATTCCTGCGTTTCACATTTTTTATGTGAGTTTTATGTATTTTCTTGCCACTTAGCGTGGTGACTGATACTTTATTGTCTTTTGCAACAATTTCTTTTTTATACACGGGTTTTTGCTTTCCCTTAATCTGCTTGTCCTTTACGTATATGACATCGTTTTCGTCATAACGCTCCGGAAGAGATCTTTTCTTATTGTGACGTTTGATCTGGTCTAGCTGCTTTTTTGTCAGCAAGGCTTTCAAATATTTATTAGTTTTTCTACTTTTTTCTAACAGCTCCTGATAGTTAGAGGATTTTGCTCGATTAAAAAATATTTCACTTGGTTATAAACCCGAGTGAATTGAATTATTGTATCGATCCACTGCTATGTTAACTAATTCTTTTGTCCTTAACTTTGGGTTGTCTATCTTCAGGCATCTAATTATTTCAATTAAGGTAGAGTGGAGTCTTTCTACCTGACCATTCACTTCGCTTCTTTGGGATGGTGTGCGATACAATTTTATTCCTAAAGAGTCTAACAGGTTCTGGATAATTGGACTAATTAAACCGCGCTCGTTATCGGTCACGAGAATATCAGGTGTTGTAAAATAGTGTAGGAGTTTTATTATTTTGTCCTTAAGGTGCAAAGTGGACTTGTTACGTAAATGGAAAAGTTTCGCAAATTTTGAGAATTTGTCGATAACACTGAGGAATTTCTCCCCTTGAATTTCGAAAATGTCCAAATGGATTATCTCACAAGGACGTGATGGGATTGGTGTTTTTTGCAGCTCTGGTGCATTCGGATGCCTATCGTATTTACTGACCTTACAAGTTTCGCAGGACGAGACATATCCTTTGATTATACTGTTCATTCTGGGAAAGTAGTATTTCTCCAGGAGTTGTTTCTTATTCTCTGTGGCATTGCGGTGAGCCCTTTTATGTTCTGCCCATATTATATCGCAAATCCTATCCGGATCCCTCAAATCTTCTACCATAGTCTGAGCTACTCGGATCTTATATTGCATAAAATTTTCTAAATATAGCTTCTGGAGTAGTCCTAATTGAGCTTCTGGAATCTTAATACCATTGATTACGTTTGGTCTTAGTTTTTTCTTGAGGACGTCGATAAGCTCTGCTTCGCTAATTCCCTCTGACCCTAGGTAGTGTCGCGAGTAACCGGGATGGAGTTCCTCGAATATTTCCAACCTACCTCCAAATACAAGTTGGTTTCTGAATGCGTTTATTGGCGCTTCCACGAACGGTATCAGATCCGAATTATCTTGCTCCGCACTGTGGACGATGTTGCCTGTTGAATCGTCGTCGCTTATCGATGTAAGGGGATTCGCCTGAGTTTTTAAGCGGGAAAGAGCGTCTGCTACGACGTTTGATTTACCTGGTTTGTATATTATTTCATAATTATATTCCTCGATCCTAGACTTCCATCGCTTTAGTTTTGCATTGTAGTTCCGGTTGCTGAGGGAAAACGTCAATGGTTGATGGCCGGTGAATATTCGTATCCTCTTAGCGCCATATAGGTAGTTCCGGAGATTGTCCAATGCCCAAACAATGGCGAGCATTTCCTTTTTGTTGGTCGCATATGCTTCTTCCGTAGTACTTAGGCTTCTTGATATAAATGCTATTGGTTTATCCTTACCATCGTAATCTTGTGACAACACGGCACCAATAGCGAAGTCGGAGGCGTCAGTTGTCAGATTGAAGGGTTTGTCGAAGTTGGGGAAGGTTAGGACTTCCGATGTCGTCAGTATCTCCTTGAGATCAATGAATGCCTTTAGCGCTTCTGTGTCCAAGCTTATGGGTACCTTTTTGGATTGCGTTGCCTTTACCTGTGCGTGCTCTCCTCGTGTGAGGTTGGTAACCGGTTTTGCTATTTTAGCGTAATCTCGGATGAATTTTCTATAATATGATGTTAAACCTAGGAAACTTTTAAGTTCCTTTAAGCTGGAAGGAGGAAGCATTTTTCTTATTGAATCTACTTTTTTTGGGTCTGGGAGTATTCCCTCGGAAGTCACAATATAACCTAGAAACTCAACGCTTGTTTTAAGGAACTGCGTTTTTTCTAGATTAACTCTGAGACCTGCGTCCAAAAGCCTATGGAGAATGGTCTCGATGTCTCTTAAATGAGTATCCTGGTCTTTGCTGAAAATTATAATGTCGTCGATGTATACGAAACATGTACGACCTATGAATTCTTTGAGCACGTCGTCTATCATTCGCTGAAAGATAGAGGGTGCATTTTTGAGACCAAAGGGAAGCCGCAAAAATTCGTATTTTCCATTCATTGTGGAAAATGCCGTTTTTGCGATGTCGCTGTCCTTCATTGGAATTTGGTGAAATCCCGAAGTGAGGTCAAGTGTTGTGAAATATTTAGCATTACCAAGACTCGCGATGGTGCCATTACTGTCAGGTATAGGATACGTGTCAGGGACAGTTACTGCGTTTAACCGCTTGAAATCTATGACCATTCGATATTTCTTTTCCCCATCAGACTGAGATTTTTTCGGCACAATCCATATGGGCGAATTGTATGGGCTTTTTGAAGGACGAATTATTCCTTCTGAAAGTAAATTCTGGATTTGCTTCTCAACTTCTTCGCGCATGTTTACAGGGTAGGGGTAACTTTTTGTGTAGATAGGGTTTCCGGTATTAGTTCTTATTTCGGCTTGGACATTGGTTTGGATTTCCATACTGCGGTCAACCGGACCAAACAAGGTTTCGTATTTATTCAATATTTGGTAGAGCTTATTTTTAGTAAGGTTAGTGATATTTGGATCCAGCGGGATGTTTGTTTCTATTTTATTAGCTTGTTGCGCTATTTTTCGCTTAAGGGGCAATACTACATTTGGTTTTAGCATAAGGACGTTGAGTTCTCTATCTATTACCGCTTTGACTTCATTCAACGTGTCGTCGTCTATGATCCCGTCGAACGATTTGAGTCCTGGGAGGACGAAAAATGTGGTGGGAGTGTCCTTGCCTACAAACTTTAAAAAATATCCACATACTTTTCTGTCTACTTTTATGTCGCCACCGGCAGAGGTTACTTTGAATGGCTTTTCCACTGGCACGGTGTTGCGTGCTACGCGTTCACTGATGTAATTTTTGTTTGCCCCTGTGTCGACTAAAAACTCTAACATACCCTGATCATGCGTAACATATTCTAAATATGGTACGCCAGACATGAGGCTCCTATGGTAAAATTTACCTGATCCTCCGTGAGTTGTTCTTTGCTTGCTGTATCCGGGATAACTTCTTTATCTACCGGTATCAGGTGGAACAGCTTTTGTTGTTTATTAGCTGTTTGGTTCATGTGTCTCGTGGAACCTGTACCCCTATTTGCGCCGTCGTATGGGGTAAATCTAGTATTTCGCGACTGGGAAGATGGCTCGTAATTTGATTTTACCAACGCCGACGGAGTGCTCCGCCAATTTTGCGGTCTTGTTTGCCCCGAACCTGAGTAAGACGGTCTTGGTATTTTCCGGTTGCCATCTTGCCACGTTCGTTTGTTGTTCGGCTGGCGTGGATGTTGCTGGTCTGAATAGCCTTGGCCATTGTAATCCCGCCTGTTACGGGAGAAGGATGGGGTATCAATAATATTCCCGTCACCTCTATTTGCTAGAGATGGACGGTGAAATGTATTTCTGCGGTCCGCATTCCGCAACTTCAGGCAAGCAGAGTATGCCTCTGGTAAGGATTTGACATTTTGGACGAGGAGCAGGGCTGGTAGATCCCCGTTGAGACCTCTAATGAACACATCTAGGGCTCTTCGACGGTGCGCCTCTGTCAGCGCTTCAATTGTTTCCTTATGTGCGTACTTTTCTGGTTCTATCGTGTTTATCATTAGGGATAAGTGTTTTTGGATTTGCGAATAGAAGTCGGATAACCTCTGCCGCCCTTGAGACATTAACGTCAGTTGCTGTTCCAACGTTTGTAAGTCTCTAGTGTCTGCGTAGTGCAGCGAAAGGGTTTCTTTAATTTTTGCCCAGTCTGAATCGTGGATGTTGTGCGTAAGTAGCGCAGAATCGGCCGCCCCCCTAATTTTTCCCCTAATATGTCTTAGGATGGCGGTATATATCGGCTTGTGCCGCACAATTTCGTAGTCTTTTATTACTAACTCTACACTATGCACCCAGGAACCATAGTGTTCCCGTGAACCATCGAATACTTGCAGCTCCTTGACACAGTCCGGAAGCTTGGCCACTTGAGTTAGTTCATCTTCCGTTCGAGGCGTAACTAGCGGCTCGACTGGTTGTGGCCTGGTGTCCGTGGACTGTCTCCGTACCTCCAGTACTTCCCTCTCTATTCGTTCCAGGTCCTGTGTAAGGCCTTGCAAGGAGTCATCTCTGTTCGTTGCTTCCACCCTATTGAGACGCTCCTCAAACTTCTTTACCTTACCAAGAATGGCATTCAGAGCGCCATTCATCTCTGTGAGGGACCTCGAAATCTCGTCGGCGTTCATTTTCTTGAAAATAGAAGTATATATAGATAGAATAGATTTGTAAACTTACACAAACCAATATTCCATTGGCTTCTTGAAAAAACGGCGATACCAAATGTTTCCAAATTCGGAGTTCAGTCAAAATTTGTTTTTTTTTTTTTTTTTTTTTTTGATTTTTGGTATGCAAAATAAATCAATGCAATTAACTTTTCCTTTTTTTCCGAACTTGATTTCTTTTACACGAAATTTGCTGTTGAATTGGCAAATATGCACAAAAGCACGCACATACACAGCTAAGTATTGCACTTCACAAAGGATGTTTGACTGATTTTACAAGCACCAACTGGCATTCCAACAAAGCTTAATTTTTAACGAAAATTCTATTCAAATTTCTTGTTTCAATTCATTTGTGGCAAACCACGTATAATTTAGTTCAATTAGCACTTTATGTTACAGCAACTGCCTATGCCGATTTTTTTCTTAAAGTTGATTTTTCAATTGTTTAGTTAGATTAGAACGCACTGCGTTTATATTGAATAGTTCTATTCTTCACACCAAATAACGCGTTTTATTTAAAAGTTTATGATGATTTTTTATTTTTTATTTTTATTATTATCACTAAATTTACTTAGTTTAAAACCGTTCCGACTGCATGAATTTTTTCCGTTTTGTTTGTCACTACTAGGGATTCATTTGCAATACACTAAACGAACGGGTGCCTGCGGACGGACACGTACAGGCTTAGGTTCCGTGGTAGGTTTTTTATACCAGGCTGCTCGGGCGCCACTTAAGCCCTGACCGATAGGGGCTTCCAAAAAATTAAAGTTGCGGTGCACCAACTGTTCACCGATAACATAAAAAACGCGATTTTAATTGTTCACATATAATTTTTATTCCGCACTAGTTGCGGTTCTGATTCTAGCTAAACTTTACAAATTATAATTCTTACCAACTAACTGCTTAACCTAAGCTAATTCGCCAACGTTGCAGTTCCCACCACTTGCTGGTATTTCGCAATCGTTGGGTTGCGCGTGTTGGCCAATATGCTGGCCTTGCAATTCCCAAGCATTGGATATTGCAATTGATCGCTTGCGCGTGTGTCGCGTCAGCGAAAGTTCTTGTGTGAACTTTAATTGGAGCAATGAACTCACGTGTAGTGCAATGTGATCACATGGCGCGACGTTGGGAAGTGTAGTGGTGTATGGCAACATAACTTGTATATATACATATCTTTTGTTAGTTACATTTGTGCAAAACTTCAATTGCATCTTCAATTCTTATAGTGTTACAAATGTATGTGCACACGCACTGCAGCAACAATGACCTATCTCACGACGCATTGCCTTATCATATTTATGTACATTTGAATATGCATTTTTTGTTCCTTTGCCAAACGAAATTTTTTTCAATTTACATATGTATATTACAGGGAATTATTCATATATGTATGCATTTTATAGATAGTACAACACTTTGAAATCTAAAATAAATAAAAGAAAACTTCAAAGAAACGTATTTGCATACATACATACATATATGGGACAACTAAGTTCTATTGCATCTTTAATAAATATAGTGTTGCACGCATATGTATGCACTGAAGCAACATGACCTACCTCACGAGCATCGACTTATCATATTTCATGCAATAATTAGGGAGTAAATATTCGAATGATCGAATTCCTGCAAATGCTAAAACAACTTCTTCTGCATATGCATCGACGTATGTGCATGTGCGTATATGCACACTTGATGCCCTTAGGTTAGGTTAGGTTGAAGCGGTTGTCTTGTTGGACACACTCAGGCTCATAGCCCATTGTGATGCCGCGTGGGGGAGCTTTCCCTATTTCTCCTAAAACCATTGTGCGCTTTTCAAAAATTTTAGAAGATCTCCTATTTCTGTGGAACTGAGATCTTCCAATTCGTTAAAAAATTGCTTGCCTAGAATAGCAAATCTCCGTCTGGATAGAGCAGGACAATGGCACAGAAAGTGCAAGATTGTCTCCTCCTCTTCCTCATCAAGACAACTTCTACAGAAGTCGTGTGCTTGCACACCCATCCTTTGGGCGTGCCTACATATTAGGCAATGTCCCGTTATGACTGAAATCAGTGTGCTAAGATTGTTTTTATTTTGGCTTAGCAAAGATTCTATGCGTTTAGCACTAAGAGTCGGGCACAGTTGATGGGCGATTTTGCAGGTGGCTTCATTGCGCCATCTTTCGTTTGCTTTCCTTACGATTTCTTCAAGGATAAGTAGCTTACATGTTTGTAAGGGAATGCCTATGTCATTGTCTATGCACTCATCGGTCAACTTGGTGCCGAGTCTCGCTAGTTCATAAGCTCTACAGTTACCCTCAATGTCGCGATGGCCAGGGACCCATATTATCCTTAGGCGAAATGACTCAGCCATCTCGTTAAGAGATGTGCGGCATTTCATGGCTACCTTGGAGGTTGTCGACTGTTTTGTGAGGGATTTTATCGCCGCCTGGCTGTCAGTGAAAATGTAGATGTCATTTCCGGATATCGCATCACACTGTACCAGTATCGCGGCTTTCGTTATTGCCATCCGTTCGGCCTGAAAGACACTACAGTAGTCGGGGAGCCGAAAACTGAAGGAGATCCCCAGATGCTCGGAGTATACACCTCCGCCCACCCTTCTCTCGAGCTTTGAGCCATCTGTGTATACATGGATAGACTCGCCCTGTCTTACATCGTCCCGTTCCCACTCTTCCCTTGAGGGTAGGAGGGTCGTGAACGATGTAATGGCAAGTGTGGGCGGGAGTGCATAGTCCACGAATCCGGGAATCTCCGAAGTGCCAGCCAGGATTTTGCCGTGACCGTAGCTCTTATTTGACCACTTGCTTAGAGTGTTCAGCCTTATTGCCGTGCTGCGCGCGATATATTTTGCCTGCAGATCTACTGGCAGGAAGTTTAATGTCGCATATAATGCTTTCGATGGTGTGGTTGACATCGCGCCAGTTATAAGAACAGATGCTAGTCTCTGAACCTTGTCAAGATTTTTGATGTTCACCCCCTTATCAAGGGCATTCCACCATATTACAATGCCATAGTAGAGAATAGGCCTAACCACTGCTGTGTACAGCCAGTGTAAGTCCTAGATATTTCGCCTTTTCTGTTACTAGGCGCAGGTGTTTAAGAGCAGGTGTTTTATGTTTTCTGCTAAATAGTATCAGATCCGTTTTTTCCGGATTTACTTCAAGTCCTCGACTTTTGCACCAGAGTGATAGTCTATTGAGGGATCTTTGTTGAAGATCGCATAAAGTTGGAAGGTGCTTCCCCGAGATTGCTATAACAATATCATCGGCATATGAGATTATTTTCCCTCCCATTGTTTCAAGTTCTTGGAGAAGATTATTGACAGTTAAGTTCCACAGAAGTGGAGAGATTACCCCACCTTGGGGTGTGCCCCTGATTGGGAATTTCTTGGTGGATGTGTCACCCAAATTTGCGATTATTCTTCGCCCAGTTAGCATTCGTTCTATAAACGAGACTAGTGCCCTGTTTACACCCATTTCCGTTAGCGAAGTTGTAATAGCCTCCGGATAAATATTATTGAAGGCACCTTCGATGTCTAGAAAGGCAGCGAGGGTGTATTCCTTATAGTGAAGTGATTTCTCAACCGTGTCAACTAGCGCGTGGAGCGCTGTTTCCACTGATTTGCCTTTGCTGTATGCGTGTTGGGACGGTGATAGCTTATTGCCAATTTCTCCTTTGATATGCATATCTAGTAAACGCTCTAGGGTTTTTAACAGAAAGGATGATAGTCTAATCGGCCTGAAGTCCTTCGGTTTCGTGTGTGTGGTTTTCCCTCCCTTGGGAATGCATACCACTTTTACTTCCGGCCATTTTTTGGGGATATAATTGAGTTGTATCGCCGCCTTGAAGATTAAGGCGAGTATAGGTGCGATCTCTTTTATGTTGCAGATCAGCGGGGATGATTCCGTCTGGACCTGGCGATTTGTAAGGTCTGAAGCTGCCAATGGCAAAGTTTATGTTATCCTCCGTTATGAAATCTGTTGGGGGATTCCCGTTGTGAACTATAGTTTGAGTTCTACTGTCTTTGTTGCAGAGACAACCTGGAAAGTGTGTCTGCATTAGTAATTCCAGTGTTTCTGCACTGCTAGTTGTCCAGTTGCAGTTCTCTTTTATGAGGTAGCTAGGGTTGCTTGGGCTCGTTGATAGGACTTTCCGGAGCCTACTAGTCTCCGAAACACTTTCTATCTTTTGACAGAAATCTCTCGAAGACGTTGTTTTTGCTGCCCTTATGGCATACTTAAATCTACGTTTGCATTCTTTGTATCTATCCCACGAGTTAGTTCTCTTCGCTTCGTTATACATAGTTCTACACTCCTTTCTAAGGTCTGCTATGTCAGTGGACCACCAAGGGGGTTTCGGTTTGCCTCTCCTTGTTCTCTGAGGACATGCTGCTTTCGTAGCTTGTTGAAATGCTGAGGTTATCTCGTCAACCGCTGTGTCGAGCTGTAGCTCGGAGCCAATTTGGTATGTCGCGCCTTGTTCATTGACACAAGTGATGTCTAGAACTTCCCTTCTTGTAGTAGTTACAAAGGTAGGGGTATTGCCTATATTACTAATATAAAGATTGTTGCACATAATGAATTAAAAAATGTACTCACCGCGTGCATTTGTGTCTGAACTGCCCCAGACATGATGATGTGCATTTGCATCTGCTCCCAGTATGAATGGGGTACCGCATCTCGATGCTTGCTCAGTTGCACTTCTTATAATTGGTGATGGAGGTGGTTGCTCCGCATCATGTGCCATATATGAGGAGGCAAGCCATATCGTCCTTCCGCAGGATTCCACCGATATGATGACGTTATCCGCATCGCTAAATTGTATTAGTAAATATACATTAATACATTTCTTTGCTAGTATACACGACCTGGGCTTACCTTTGTCAGTGACATAGATCAATTTGTATTCTTTATTGTTCAAACCGCAAACTTGATCTTTTACGACCCATGGTTCTTGGATGAGCACTATATCCTCTTCTCTTTCTGCGAGACGGAGGATGAGTGCGGCCGAGGCCACCTTACTGTGGTGAAGATTGATTTGTACAACCCTCACCATCGCTTGTATGCGTTATTGAAGGGCAGCCAACCACGGGTTGGTCGGCGTTCTCTTCATCGAATGTAGGGGGGAGAGACTCCTCATCCTCCATAGCGGAGAGATCAGAGTACTCCCCCATATCGTCTAAGGTAACCCTTTCAAAGAGTTCACCAACCATGCCGGAGTTGGATGCCACCTCATCGTTGTCTGTGACAACTTCGTTCGCCTCTGCAGATGTGGTCGTATTTTCTGTGGAGGTGTTCTTACTAGCTACATCCTGTCTGTAGACATGGAGAGTTAGTGATTGGAAGCCATAGTTTATCTTCCATTTGCTTTTGGCGAGTGGGTCTAGTGATTCCCCGTTTAGGATTATCACTGCTAGTCTTCTCTTGCCGTCCACTTCGCCAATCTTTGCTACCTTCCAGTCGCTGGTAGGTAGCTCAGGGTTGCCTAGTTTAATCACTTCCAGTACTTCCTCTGTGTCAGTATGGAAGTCTGGTATCCAGGCTCTCGATCTTGGCCGGTTGGGAATGTCTTCTCGAGGGACGACATCAAGGCGAGCACCCGGCCAAGGTTCCCCTATGCGATTAGTCGCCAGGGTGTACAGGTCCACGGATCACTGATCAGCGCACCTTATTAGTTTGTCGCGGGATTGAAACCATCCCGCATCCGAGCAGCTGGGTGGAGGTCCTGGATTCTCTTTCAGGATGTCCCTGTACACCTTCCAAAGACTCCTGTTTATCAGGTCCCAGTTTTCTTGTGAGATCGCACCATCATGGGAACTGCGATCAATCACCGCCCGTATGTAGCTTTCTTTCGCTATATCCGCGAAGGACTTCTTTGCCGTAACATTTATCGTCTGAGTGGCGAGCATCTTAGTTCTTTTGGCTACAGCCGATGCCCCTTCACTCGATCGTTTGCGTTTGCCTTGCGCAGAGTCTATTTTGGCCTTCTCCCGGTGTTCGGTGATGAAAGCTTCGGCCCACGCCTTGGAGTCTGACTGTTCCTCAGTCAGGTCCTCTAGTCTGATGTCCTTCAGTCTCTCCAGGATTCTGAAGGCGGATCGCCTGGTACGATAGTACCTTTCTGAAGCACTTATTTGCTTCCGGGGGTGGGTACTACCCGGGGCAGTGATAGTGCCAGAAGGGCTGGCACCAGGAGCCATTGGCTGAGCCATATGGTCCGGTGCTGCCGACGTTGCTGTAGGTGTTTCTCCTCCCGGAGCTCCCGTGTCATCTGGAGTGACAGGGACAGCAAGATCCGCTTGTCTTTTGACAGGGCAGATTTTGCTTCCCAAGAGTTGTGTTGCGAGGGGGGGTCTACTACTAGCACTAGACGTGGATGGAGTGTTGTCCCCAACTTGTCTTATGACAGGGTTGGGGTTGTTGGTATGGAGGCTCACTAACTATCTCTCTTTCGGTCACACGGCGATTTTCAAGCACAATTTCCTTTACTTTTCCGATGTTTTCGTCGTTTACTGATGTTGCTGGACGACGTTCATGAGGCAAGTTTTCAACCGATGCACGGCCCTCTTTGAATGATTTGTACCACTGGAAAACACGTGCACGCGATAGAGCAGAGTCCCCATAGGTTGTCTGCAACATTTTTAAGGCGGCTGAAGCCGAAATTTTATTGGAATAACAAAATTTCAAACAAATTCTTTGAATTTCCATCGTTAAATTCGAAAAACACACAGCAGGGGTTCCTCAGGGATCAGTCCTGGGTCCACTGCTAAGGAACTTAATGTATGATGGGGTTCTGAGAATGGATATGCCCCCTAGAACTAAAGTCATTAGATTCGTGGATGACATCAGAGGATCGCCAGCGAATCCGTAAGCTTGATCAAAGCTTGGCTAATGTCTATGAAGTTGGAATTAGCTGAGTATAAGACCGATGTAGTCCTAACAAGCAGCAGAAAGATAGAAGAAACTATAAATGAAAATGTTGGGACTGTAACTATAAGTTCAAAACCCGCTTTAAATACCTAGGAGTGATTATTGGCAGACGTTTAAACTTCAAAACGCATCTGGAATATGTTGCGAAGAAGGCATCGAGTGTGCAGTCCTATCTGTCGCGAATAATGCCAAGCAACCCCGGACCTAGCCACAGCAAAAGACTACTATATATATAGCAGGGTAGTCACCTAAAAGTTTAGGGGGCGTCGCAAGAAAAATAATCAAATTGGTAAATAACGGGCACCCAAATGAAGGTGATTCCATTTATTTCAGATCGTACGAACCCTTCACTACCACTATGATTTTCTTGGACAGCGAGCCGTCCACAAAGCCAGATGGCCGCGCAGTTTTTGATGTCGGAGGCCCATGTGCTGTGGTTTTCAGAGCTCACTTTTAATGGCAATATTTTCTCTAATATCTTCTCTTTGTGATAATAGGTCTTGGGCGGCCTCATGCTGAAAACAGTCACCGATGTATCGTAGTCTCTTATTGCAGCCCCTAGAGAGCACAAAATTGAACAAACTCATCCCGTAGAGAAATACTGTGTTCTTTTAGTTAATAGGACTACATACATCGGTTTGTGTGTGTATGTGTTTGGCTGTTGCCATTGATATTTTTATTTAAAAATTTTTTCACACATCTGCGTTATCAGTTAAAATTTTTCATTGTTTAATAAATCAAAGCCAACAACAAACCAATGCAAATAGTTCATTTATCTATAGTTTACATTATTCAACATTGTTTTTAAGTTATTTTTTTACCAATACTGGCACATACAAAATAATTTTTGTTCGAGATTGTGGCTCGGTTATTACTTACTCAACGATTCAACTAACTTCAACATGGCACATTGGCTATGCGAATGGGGAGCCGAGTGAGTGTGAGCGATACACCGTCGTCGAAACGACCCGAAGCAACTGAACAAGTTGTGGAGGATGTGAAGATGGCGGACAATCTCTCTGTAGACTCAGAAGGATCTCTGGTACCGAGTAAGTCTTTGACAACGGTCAATCCTGGTGCAAGTCAGGTAAATGCCGGTAAAAAGGCTGAAGTTATTGGAGATTCCTGTTGGTCTATATGCAAGGGAGATCAAACGAAGAAAACAGAAGGCGAAGAGAACCGAAGCATTAGCTAAGGTAAGTACTCAAGCTCCGTCAACTTCGACACCTGTATTGGAAACGGGAAAGCGTGGCAGAACACAGGATTTCCGGAAACGAAACGGGGTCTGTTTAAACGACCGGGAAGAGGAGAAAGGCAAAGAAGAGGAAAGTCGAGAGACGGACATCGGAAATGCCTGCATCCTCGACCCAATCCACGGCAGACAAACCTATGCCTGACAAGGCAAAGGCTAAGGGATCTCAAATGTCGAATGACACTCTTCCGTCAACGTCTGGCGAATCATTCGCGAGAATGGCAGCAACGGCAATGACGGTAGAGATACATACCGGCAAACAAGACGGTCTACTGTACAAAGGGCAACAGCTATCTTTGGAAAGCTATGGGCGGCATCGTAAAGGTAAACTGTCCCAATGCTTTTCCCGAGAATAACTGGAAAAAGAGATAGCAAAAATTCCAGCCTGCGAAAACAGCAAGTTCATTTTTGTTGAGAGTAGGAAAGAAAGGCTGGTACGAGCGAGTGTCTAGAGGAGTGTCCTTCCTGTAGTTCAGCAGAATTCCCCACAGGCATCTGTGTTCAGAACAAAGACCACGACTCTCTGGAGAGTATACTCGTGTACCAGGCAGAAATCCGCTACCACTCCGGAGGCGGGCTCCCACCTGGTACTGAATACCGATCTTGGGTCTCTCAAGGTGCTTCAATCGAGGTACGGGTGCCGTCCTCACTTACATCTGAGGTGAATCCATTTTGGTGTCCAGGATAAGGTGGAGGACATAGCGTAAATATACTCAGTATCACATCTACGGCTCTCCTGTGCCGTAGGCATAATAATACAAGAACAATGGGTATGCCACAAGCGGATCTGCGGTCTAACTGCTATGTGTGCTTCATTATGAAGGAATGTGAGACCGCGAGCACATATTATCGTGCCGAGGTTGATCGAACACACGATGTTAAAAGAGCTATGATCCGGAGATATCGTTGTTGCAAAAATAAAGTACTGGAAGAGTGCGAACAGTGTCGAAACTATCATAGTTTTGGCCTACCTACCCTACGACTCTTTACAGCCACCTCCTTCGAGGGAGCTAAGAGAAGTGGTCAAGTACGCAGAATCCAATAATCTGGGGCTAATAGTGGGCTGTGACGCAAATTCACAGAACATTGTGTGGGGAAGCATCAAATGCAACCCCAGAGGTCTCAAGTTACTGGATTTTATCCTGTCATCCGATTTGGTCATTCAAAACACTGGTAACAAACCAACTTTTGTGACCAGAAGGAGACAAGAGGTGATTGATTCAACACTTACCAATAGGTCAGTTGGAAATCAAATCAACCGATGGCGAGTTTTGGAAGAGGGCTCTCTTTCTGATCATCGTCTTATCGAATTCCGACTGGGAATTGATACAATATCAATGCCTTCTGGTAGGAATCCTTGGAATGGGGACTGGGACAGGTATGGTGAGCTTGTAACAGAGCGATTACCAAGCCTGAAAAAACTCAAATCAATAGAAATGATTGAAGATGCTTCTGAGAAATTAGAAGGTACATTAATCAATTGCTTTGAGGAACTGTGCCCACTCAGGCAAAGTAGACAGGGGTTCCTTGTTGACCAAAAGGCTACAAGATGGGATTGATTTAACACTTACCAATAGGTCAACTGGAAATCCAATAAGCCGATGGCGAGTTTTGAAAGAGGACTCTCTTTCTGATCATCGTCTTATCGAATTCCGACTGGGAATTGATACCATATCAATGCCTTCTGGTAGAAATCCTCGAAATGTGGACTTGGACAGGTATGGTGAGCTTGTAACAGAGTGATTACCAAACCTGTATAATTAGAAGGTACATTAATCAATTGCTTTGAGGAACAGTGTCCACTCATGCAAAGTAAACAGGGGTTCCTTGGTGGAACCCTAAACTATCGAAGCTTCGTGTACGGTCCAGAAAACTTCTTACATCTAGACCGCTCAGTAAGGCTGGATTCCATTCGAAAAAAAAAATGCTCTACTCGAAACCCATTTTCCGGGTAGTAGAACTCTCTTTGAAGAAGAGAGTGGCATGAACAATAACGGTAGCAACGGTGGAACCTCTAGGTACAGCTGGTATATTGCTAGTCGGATAGTGACAAGGGAATCGATAAGGTTTTCCTTGTCTTTCTTTGAGAACTTTAAGTCCCCTGGACTTGACGGAATATATCCAGCAATGCTTAAAAAAGGAGGAGACAGGCTGATTGAGGCCCTGAAAAGGATCTTCACAGCCTGTCTTGCATTTCGTTATATACCATCCCAATGGCGAAGCGTAAGAGTAGTATTTATTCCGAAACCAGGAAAAGACGACTATTCCCTAGCAAAAAGTTTTAGACCAATCAGTTTGACATTGTTAGTGTTGAAAAGTCTAGAACGAGTGGTGGAGAAACATATTCGAGTGGGGGTTTTGCCGAGAAGTCCACTTAGTAGAAATCAACAGGCTTAGCAGAGTGGAAAATCATGCGAATCAGTTTTACACGATCTTGTTAGCAAGATTGAAGCCGGGCTGGAAGCTGACGAATACACAATTGGCGTGTTCGTGGACATTAAGGGGGCTTTTGATAATGCCACTTACGGCTCAATATGTTCATCTGCCAAATGATCTGAGTTAATCAAACCATTGTAAACTGAATATAATGCTCTCTGAGAGGCTGTTACCCGCTGGTGAGAACAGTGACTAACTAATCGCCGTCAGGGCCAGGGGGGTGTTTTTTCTCCGCTGCTGTGGTGATTTGTCGTAGACTCTCTACTAGTGGAGATGCAGGAACTCGGTTTTCATGTCCAAGCATAAGGGGACGATGTCTGTGCGTTAACATCGGATAAATCCCTAACGAGGATTTGCACGAAAGTGCAGAGGATTCTGGACAAAATCGATGACTGGTGCATGAGACAAGGTCTTTCCGTTAATCCGAGCAAAACACCCTTACTCTTGTTTACGAGAAAACGAAAATTGGATGGACTTAGTCTTTCAACACTGAAAGGTGTGACACCTTGTCTTTCCGATGAAGTTAAATATCTAGGAGTAATCTAGGATAAGAAGCTGACTTGACGTGTGTCTCGTGTCATTGAAGGGGAATTGCGCATTAAGAATTTTTAAGCAATGCCGCAGAGGCTTTGGTTAAACCTGGGGTCAGAAACCTGCTGTGGTCCTATGGATATACACAGCACTTATCAGACCAATCGTCACTTACGCCTCTGTGGTCTGGTGGCCACAGAGCATGGTTAAGTCGACAATCTGGGAACTATACAGGCTGCAAAGAAGTGTATATTTATGCATCACGGGTGCCATGAGTACAACCTCTGGTGATGCCCTAAATGCTATGCTTGATTTGCTCCCCCTGGATCTTAAGATAAAACAGAAAGCAATAAAAGCAATGTGTAGACTCAATAAATATGGTTTCTGGCACGAAGATGGAACTTCGGGACACAGAGAAATCTTTAAGTTGCTATCTGAGCAGTATCGACTGTTTTGGCACCTGAAGATGACCTGATACACACAGTTTCATTTGGAAGGAAATTTGATGTCAGATTTCCATTGCGTGAGCAATGGAGCAATCCAGAATGCATGCAGGGAGGCTTGACGGATATTTTCTTTACCGATGGGTCCACGACTGAAATAGGGTCTGGAGCCGGATGGTACTTAAACGATAGTAATAAGTATCACTATGCTATGGGGGGAATGGCAACTGTTTTCCAAACAGAAGTTTTTGCCATCCTAAAAGTAGCCGAATGGATAATCGAGAGGAGATGGAGCGGGAAACAGATTGGAGTTTTCAGTGACAGTCAGGCTGCACTTAAGACCCTGGAGAACGCGAAGCAAACCTCAAAGATTGTTCAACAATGTAAGAAGCAGCTGAATCCTGTTGCAAGACAAAATAAGCATGTACTTACATATATGGGTTCCAGGACACTCCGATGTTCAAGGAAACGAAATTGCCGATGACTTGGCCAACCGTGAATCAGCGATTCCCCCACAGGGGCCAGAGCCAATAACCGGAATCAGTTCCGCAGGAGTCATGAATTGGATCAGCGATTATGTAGGCGATCTACATAAAGAGCGTTGGTCCGGACAGAAAACTGTCAAACTTTCTACTAAAAGTTGGAAGGAAAGACGTTCGGTTGATGGTCGGTATCATCACAGGACAGAACTCATGGGGTCAGCATATCACCTCCATTGGAATCATTGAGGACCCAATGTGCCTGTCGTGCTTGGAAGAGGCGGATAGCACTGAGCGCTTTCTCTGTGAGTGTCCTGAATTTGATGGAGTACGGCTACGAGTTTTGGGTTCCGATGTCATGAGAATGAGTAATATTCGTTCTCTAAAACTGAAAGATATTTACACATTTGCCAAAGAATCTGGAAAGTTCTCACAGGACTAATTATCTCTATCTCTGTCTCTATTCTTTCCTATCTCTCTCTCCGATACTTTTCTCCTTCCCTCCTTGACTATCTACCCTTTTTCCAGAGCTTTAAATACAATGGACTTTTCCGTATTTTAGGAGCCACTAAATCTCCTGGTGCTCATTGGCTCGACCTTTTCAAATTTCAATTTGAACTTCAGTTACAAATTTTGTTTTGATTTCATTCGAATCTTTCTCTGTCATATAGGCAAGCTGCAAAAGTTCCTCTTACAATTTTGCTTTGCATCGCTAAATCTTGTAATCTCTCATTTTAGAATTTTCATCATATAAAATCCTTTCACAACAGGAAGCAAGAGCACGGCGCAATTTTTTACTGCGGGAAATGGAAATATAAAATGAATTGTAATGAAAACGAAATTCTAAAAAGCGCTACACAATCAACTTTTCTCTGAAATTTGATTATAGGTAATTGTTTTTGTTTTAGATTTTAAGCTAGGGTACCTGCAAAACAATTAATATTCATAATAATAATTACATAATATATACTTAGGAAAATTTACAAGAATGATACGTAATACTGTTGCGAATGGGCTAGCAACAATAGTGAGCGAATGTGATGCGAAAACCAAAACACGAATTCGCCTTGGTGGCGCCACAACAGATGGCGAGACAGAACTCTCCAGAAGATACGAGCTGCCATATCTGGAAATCGGGATAGTTATTAAGCACATGTAGGCGGCCGCCGTAGCCGAATCGGTTGGTGCGTGACTACCATTCGGAATTCACAGAGAGAACGTAGGTTCAAATCTCGGTGAAACACCAAATTAAAAAAGAAAAAGAAAAACATTTTTCTAATAGCGGTCGCCCCTCGGCAGGCAATGGCAAACCTCCGAGTGTATTTCTCCCATGAAAAAGCTCTTCATAAAAATATCTGCCGTTCCGAGTCAGCTTAAAACTGTAGGCCCCTCCATTTGTGGGACAGTATCACGACCATAAATATGAGGAGGAGTTCGGCCAAACACCCAAAAATGTGTTTTGTGTGCAGTTCATTTGTGAGAGCAACAAGTGTGTTGACCAAGGATAATAGATTTACCATCCAACGATATGAGCGTGTTTGAAGACATGGGGATTCAGATCGATGGGGACAATGTGATTGTTGTTTCAGACGAAACAAATACGGCAAATCACGAGTCGAATACAGAAATTTCAAATGAACCGGACATTGAAACTCAGCCAGAAATCGATGACTCGAATAAAAATAATGTTTCAATTCAATTGAGCGATGCTTCCCTTGACCAATCCTATATAGAAATGAATGCGTTTGCAAACGATGTTTTCGGCTATGAACAAATGTTGGAATCGAATGAAAAAGGAAAGAAACGCGAAATGATAAAAAAAATTCTGTTTTGATTTTTTGCAACATTTCACTAGAAGTGATTCCAAATAAATTATTTGAAATAATTATCTAACGAAAAAGAGGTTGTCTGTAAAGTCGGTTTACTGACGATAGTTTAACGTGACATAACATAAAAGTCGTGCTTGGCGACGCCAGGGTGTGCAAAGAGGGAAGTTTTGATCCCACTGTCGGAAAGTTCAGCCTGCACAACGAAACTTCCGGTAACGGACAGAGGCTGATCGATTTCGCCGGGGCCCGAAACATGGTAGTCCGCAGCACCAGATTTCAGCACAAGAAGATACGTGGCTGTCTCCTGATCGAAACACCCAAAACCAGATCGATCGTGTTGCGATAGATGGAAGACACGCTTCTAGTGTTTTAGATATACCTACGATACGATGACCCAACACCGACTCGGATCATTACCTTGTTGTAGCCAAATTACGCACACGCCCCTGGCCAAAAGTTTCGCCACTCGATTCTCAATCCTGCTCTCAGGCATGCACGAGCAAAGGAGCAAGATTTCTCGTTCTCAACGCATCGCCGCCGAAGAAGAAATCGGATTCCGAGCCATGTGGGATCGCTACTGAGAGCTAAGAAAGGAAAAGAGACGTATTATCCGAAAGAAGGAACGAGAGCGCAAAATACGTGAGTCCGAGTAATTTAAGATGCTGGTCAATAGGAACAACACCCGAAAATTCTACCAGGAAGTTCGGCGGCTTACAGAAAGGTGCAATAACGGGGCGTTTTCCTGTAAGAACAGAGATGGCGATCTGGTGACTGGCACCCAGTGAGGATCCCGATATCCCAATCGTTGACGACGGGACTGTCGATCTGCTACCCGACCATGATGAGTTGAGAATAGCGATAACGCGGCTAAAAAACAACAAAGCCGACTGCCGACTAGTAAGGTGCATGGATCAGCTTATATGCAAAATATGGTGCGATGAAAGCATGATTTCCAATTGGAATTTAAGTGTGCTCTGCCCAATCCATAAGAAGGGTAATTCCAAAATCTGTGCCAATTATTGCGGGATCAGTCTTGTAAATATCGCCTATAAGGTTCTAGCGAGCGTATTATAGGAAAGGCCCTCCATCAGCCAACTGATTGGATCTTATCAGTGTAGCTTCAGATCTGGAAAGCTTACCATCGACCAAATATTCACAATACACCGAGTCGTGGAGAAGACCAATGCACGGAGAATCGGCACACACCATATTTTCGTCAACTTGAAAGCAGCATTCGACAGTACGAAAAATAGTTATCTATATGCCGCGATGTCTGAATTTGGTATCGCCGCATTAGGTTTGCGGCTATGCAAGACGACCAGCAGCGCCGTCACAATTAGGAAGGACCTCTCCGAGCCTTTTGAAACCAAACGAGGTTTCAGACAGGGTGACTCGCTGTCGTGTGACTTCTTTAACCTGATGCTGGAAACGATCGTACGAGACGCAGAACTTAATCGCTCAGGCACAATATTTTATAAGAGCGTGCAATTGTTGGCGTATACCGATGATATTGGCATCATCGGTCTTAACAACCGCGCTGTTAGTTCTGCCTGCACCAATTGAATAAAGAGGCAAAGCGGATGGGTCTGGTGGTGAACGAGGACAAAACGAAGTACCTCCTGCCATCAAACAAACAGTCGGCGCACTCGCGTATCGGCACCCTCGTCACTGTTAACAGTCTTGATTTCGAGGTTGTAAAAGGCTTCGTTTATTTAGGAATCAGCATTAACACCCATAATAATGTCAGTCTTGAAATCCAACGTAGAATCTCCCCTACCAACAAGGGATACTTTGGACAAAATAGGTAACTGAGTAGTAAAGTCCTCTCTCGACAAACAAAACTAACACTGTACAAGGCTCTCATCATGCCCGTACTGACGTATGACGCAGAAACGTGGACGATGACAATATCCGATGATGCGTCACTTGAAGTGTTTGAGAGAAAGATTCTGTGGAGATTTTTGAATTTTTACATGTTGGAGACGACGAATATCGCAGGCGATGGAACGATGAGCTTTACAACGATATAGACATAGCGCGGAGAACAATGTGCCCGAATCGATACAGACTCTCCAGCTCTGAAAGTATTCGATGCGGTAGCAGCTGGTGGTAACAGAGGAAGAGGAAGGCCTCTTCTGCGCTGGATAGAGCAGGTGGAAAAGGACTTGGCTTCAATTGGTGTGTCCAACTGGCGTCGGTTAGCAAGAGAAATAAACGCCAATTAAGAAGAAGAAAAATTATTCTTACCTGGTCTCTTTATATAAATAAATGAATAAAAAATGTTTAAATATTTATGTCGCAATATAGTACATAATTTAATACCTATCATACATTATTATTAAATGTTCTATTCTTATATATCAAGAGATCAAAGATTTTACTTATATACATACATCCATGTATAGTACATACATATTTGAATTTATCTATAAGGGGTCATTCTGATCATCATTTGGTGCTACACCTCTGTGTAAGCTTTGGCCTGCTGCACAAAATGTCTCCATTGGACCCGATCCTTGGATGTTTCCCTCCAACTGCTGACCTTGAGTTTCCTCATGTCGTCTTTACTCAATTACTTTTCGTTGAGCTCTCGTGGGGTCCATTCTTATGGTATGGCCTAGCCATTTAATCTTTGAGCTTTGATCAACAGCACATCATTGGTTCCAGTTAATGGCTCCATCTTACACGCTACTCGCCGTTATCTTTGACTGCACCGAAGATTTGCCTCAAAATTTTTCTATCGAATACTTGGAGCTTACTTTTGTCTTTTTCACTTATTGTCCATGACTCCGATCCGTAGCAAAGAACTGGTCGGACTATAGATTTATACAGCGAAATTTTGCAAGGTCTGTTCAGCAGCTTCGATTTAATGAGTTTACTAAATGAGTAGTATGCTCTATTTAGCGCTTATAATGCTCTCGTCGATTGTAATGCTCATAGCGTTATCGTGGCTTAGTTTAAATGCCATATACGTGAAAGTTTTTACCTCATATGCGCCGATTTTGATTGTACCAGGTACCAGATCGTTTTTTCTGGATATCAACATCTATTTGGTTTTTTCCTCGTTAATTCTCAATCCAATTTTACCGGTTGCCTTTTCTATGTCACAGAAAGTTTTGGCTAATCCATTAAGGGTCTTGCTGGTTATCGCAATATCATCCGCGAACGCATATATTTGTGTAGTTCTGTTCAGTTCTTCTTACATCAGTCACTTCGCCTATTGCGAAGCACGGTAAAAGTATAAAAACGGTCTAGGAAAGCGTGTCACCTTGCCTAACTCCAGTGTGTACTTTAAAGGCCTCAGATAATCTGTTTTTTACCAAAACTCTCGGTATTGCACAGAGTCATTATTACCATGTGCGTAAATTTTTTTGGGATTCCACATTGCTCAAATATTACAGGTATATTCATTCTGTTAATGCTGTCAAATGCTTACTTAAAATCAGTAAACAGCATGTGTAGGTTGATGTTGTGATCGAAGCATTTTTCCATAGACTGTTTTAGGCAGAATATTTGATCCGTCGTCGCTCTTCTGGGTCTGAAACCACATTGGTATTCTGGTAAAACTTTTTCGGCATTACTAATAAGCCTTTTGTTGATGATTTTTGCTAGTAATTTATATGTCGTATTGAGAAGCGATATTCCGTAGTAGCTTTTACCCTTCGTTTTGTCGCCTCTTTTGAGGATTGATATTATAAGTGCCGTGCTCACTAGGCATCATTTCATCTTTCCATATCAGCGTCATCAGATGATGTAATATTTCCCTAAATATAACGCTTCCATCTTTCAAGAGCTCGTACGTAATCCCGTCTTCTCCAGGAGATTTACAGTTTTCCATTTGGTTAACCGCTTTTAGTATCTTAGTTAATGTCAGGGGGTCCTGATGTTCTTCTATCATGTCCAGACAGCGACTGCCTACATGTGAAACGACTCCATTCGCAGGAGTAACTGCTCCGGTAGCTCTTTAAAGTGCTCCACCCATCTTTCCATTACTTCTTGTGATTCAGTAAGTATTTCATCCTTCTATTTCTACATACGTTGACGCGTGGTTGAAAACCTCTCTTTTCAGTTTTTACTTTGCTATAGAATTTGCGAGTTTGTTTTGTTCCAAAATTCTCACAAATAGTCTGTGCGTTTTTCTTTAAGGCTTCCTTTTTCTTCTTCTGACAGATTTTTGTAGCAATTTTTCTTGATTCAACATATATTTCTTCTGCTCTACGGGTTTTTCTTTTTCACTGTTTTCCCAATTGTTATTGATGCAGCAGATGTGATTGAGTCTTTCAAAACCCTCCACACTTCCTCTATATCGACGGATACCTTATTTTTGTTTATTATTTTGTCGGTTTCCTCTTGGAACGCTTATTTAATATTGATATCATTTAGATTATCAGTATTCCATTTCTTCCTTTTCAAACCTCTGGCTTTAGCCACGTTTACCAAGAAGTGGTCGCTATCGCAGAGAGTCCTCTGAGGCTTCGCACGTCAGTTATATTACTTCTTCTTGTGGTGTTGATGATTACGTTATCAGTTTGGTTTGCGTTGTTTGTTCCTGGTATTCGCCATGTTCCTTTATGTATGCTCTTATGAAGAAACGCTGTGCTCACGATGAAGGTAGAGGTTGCGCTTGCGAAATTACATAGCCGTATGCCATTTTCAGATGTTTCCTCATTCTGCAAATATTTGCCATTTACGCTTGGTGTAAAACTTTCTGTACCTATTTTAAGGTCCACAAATACGACAATTGTGTCGTACTTGCTTCATTTGGAAATAATGTATTCCAAAGCAGAATAAAAAGAGTCTTTGTCATCTTCGTTTGCGACCTCTGTCGGTGAGTACACTTATACCAACCGCTCCTCCCCGCTTTATGTTTTTTGCCACTGTAGAATAACACATCCCTTTCTTATTTCACCAAATCTTTCCACCTTATTTCTTAGAGCCACCACATCCATTTCAGATTTCAGGGGCGCCAAGCGATTTCCTTCATTTTACCAGGTTGTAACATTATTCTAATATTCCAGGATCCAAGTTTCCAATCTATTTTCCGTTTTCCATTCGCAAAGTCGTCAACATGTTTGGGCTCGTTCCGAGGCTTTTGTTTAGCTTTCATAACATGATTATTTCGCTGAGTAGGTTGTCGGCCTTACGGCATCTAGACGGATCCCTTTTACTGCCGTCAGCTGGTCTGATTTGCCGCAGACCAATGGGTTACCAATATCCCTTTCAAGATGTGGTGTCAGATATGGTTATCCCTATGCGATAGGGTTATCCCGCCCATGCTCGTTCGTCATTGCCTCTTTGGTTATCGGCAAGGTGTGCCGACGTGTAGATGAGGTTGACATTTGGGTAGGAGAGGCTATGTATTCGCATCACTATCCCATTAAAACCTCATTTTTAAGGGTTAGTGAAATATATGTTTTCTATTTATTTTTTAATGAAATTTGCTGACCCTCAGTCGATATTCAAAATATTGTACTTACAAAAACAAAATACCTTCATATGCGCAGACGCAGCATTCAAAAATGTTCTTTAAACTAACAAAAACTATTTAATTAATAAAGGCAAGCGCATATTTCTGAAAGCGAGGCTCGATCATTCATAAAACGCATAACTTATAAAAATAACAATTGTCTTCAGTGCTACAAGTGATCTCAGATTTGATTAAAAAAAATCTCAGGAAAACGAGTTTCAAAAAATATTATCCAATTAGTGTATTTCAATCACTACAAAGGTAAATCAGCTAGAGAAATCGCCGATATGTTCTCCCTCAAAATTAGAACTGTATATAATACTAGCGACCCGCCCCGTCTTCGCACGGGTGCACAGCCGATACTAAATATATCTCTATTAGAACTAACTAAAGGACCGCCCGCAAAGCGCTAACTAAGTCTTGCTCCCGGCAAAAGTGTTCACTTCTGCCTGCAGTCCTGCAGTGCAACCTGTTGTTTTAGGATACATAACTAAATTATTGTAGAGCTTCTCTATAAACAACATTTGACGTTAAACTATTTTCAGCTAACAAAATATACTGATGGTCGGGAGCCCCGACCCGTGATAGTTGCCCATGCGTAAAACATTCTTTTCGTAAATCAATTCCTACTAATTTGAATGTTTGGCCTTGTGATTTGTTTATCGTTCGTGCGAAAGAAATTTTTACTGGAAATTGGAGCCTTTTGAAAGGTATTAGCAAATCAGTAGGGATCATGGGTATTCTTGGTATATGAGCTAATTCACCAGCTGCAGGGCCGGTGATAATCTTCGCTACTATTAAATTATCTTTTAGCTCCTTGATAAGAAGTCTCGTACCATTGCACATGTTGGGGGGGCTCAAATTTCTGAGAAGCATTATCGGCGTGCCAACTTTTAACGATAGTTCATGAGGTGGTAGCCCAGCGGGGTTCAGGGAATTTAAAAATTCCTGGGGGTAGTGCACTGCGTCCTCGATGTTAGTGACGGTGTCTATGGATTTATAGCACTTAACTTCACCCGGTACTTTCTGCATAATTAAATTGTTTATTTCGTTGACTGTTTCATTCCTGGGAGAAACTATTGCTCTACCACACAGCCAACGAAAATCATTTTGATCTAAGTTTTCGATGTCAGGATATATAACATCTATCAGACTATCTAAATTATGGACTATTTGGCCTAGAGACTCATCCAAAGTAACCGCATAATCGGTGCCCAAATTTAAAGATGGAAAAATTCCTTCTCCAAGTTTCAGAAGCTGTTGTGGAAAGTTGCTATGCATATTTCCATGTAGATGAGCTCTCATATTGGTGCGCAAATTCAAATGTTGTACAGATGTCCAAAGGTGAGATGATTTTAAACATGCTTTCATAATATCTGCTCGCGTACCTCTGTTGACGACTGGAAGCGTTTGTCGGAAATCTCCAGCAAATACAAAAGTGATACCACCCTCGACATTAGCAGAGCTTCGGAGGTCTCTTAAAGTACGGTCCACGGCCTCCACATGAGCTCTATGACTCATGGTGCATTCATCCCATATTACCAACGACGCGTCTTGCAGCAACTTACCAAGAGGCCCATTTTTCCGAATAGAGCATGTAGACGTTGATCTAAAGATACGGATAGCAGGAGTTTAAACGTAGAGTGAGCAGTTTTTCCTTCGTTCAAGAGAGTTGCAGCAATTCCTGACGAAGCAACTGCAATCGCTATCTTCCCTGATTGAAAAAAATAATCGCCCCATGTTATTGATCACGCTGTCCACAATAGTCTCATAAGCATGTCTTTGATCCGGTACTAATTTGGGCACATTGTCATTAACAAACGCTGTTAGATCATTTCTGTTATACTGTTGTACCATTGTGTCAATAGTATTATTCTGGGTACGAACGGGAGAAGGTAATCCAAAATCACTTAAATTTTTGTCGTTTAATTCTATAACTTTGTTTTCAATTTCAATTAATCCTTCATTATAAACTTCAGTGAAGGGTAAAGTGTTATCCTGATTCTGTTGTCTGATCCGATATCTAATATCTTCACAGAAGTGATCTTTGAAAGTATTCCATAACTTCAATGGTTCCGATGGTTGACAAAATAAAAGTATGACTACAAACAACTCCCTTAGTTTTTTTGGACACTGTGACAACGAAGCTTCGCTTAAAGTGTTTCCCCAATGGTCATCAAGTAAACCTCGGTCACGGCATGCTGCTTGATACGTCTCTTTGACAATACCATTTACAGTTTTAAGGTATGCAAATGAGGTCGGACCGCGTACGTGGTGCAGTAGAATCCTAAGATAAAAACACTCTGATTGGGATGGATGTATCCCGTAGACTCTACCTAAAGCGGCATCTTTTTTTATCCCCGGATGTCCAACTACATCTTCACCACGTCTCCTTCTAGTGAATTTATTATTTGCCCATGTATAGTATTGCGGGACTTCATGATACAGAAGAGTTTTCGCAAACTCATCTTCATTACAGAGAGAAAAAAATGCCAGTAATGTGGTATTGCGTGGGTTTTGGACAATTCGATGAGCTGTCCCTGGTGTAAAATACACCCTTTGACCGTTCTCTAGATGAACAGCCAAATGCACTACAGTAGGATGCCGCTCGTGAATAGGAAATTCAAATAAGCGCCAGACAGCTTCAGATGTGCTTATGTACCTTCCATTTAAATAGTTTTCGACCTCATCGTGTGGGTTTCTAAGCCTAAAAGTTGCCTGATCCGAACCTTTATTTATATATTTACATATATGTAGGAAGGCCACACCTAAGGCAGACGCGAAGCGGACAGTCGTACTGAATACGATGAAATGCAACCCTACCGACGGAACGCACGGTCACCCCGACAAATAAGAACAGACAAAAACGGGACAGTTTGAACAGTTTAAATTGAGTGCCCGCTCAGGCATAGATGACTAGATGTGAAACTCTTTTTCTCGTGAGAGCGCTGAAAAATGTGCATTTTTTATAACATTTTCCAATATTGCCACACCGGTAGAAACATGAATTGGGTATTTTTGAACCAAAGGTCTGGAATTTTTAGTTTCCACACCACCATTGAGGTTAGTATTTAGTGTGCGGTTGCGCAATAGCCTTATATCACTCGTAAACACATATACTAAAAATAAGCACAATCCGTATGAAATATGTACCTAAATAAGCCAAAAATTTAAAAATTTATATGTAAATGAAATTATTTAAAACTGATATACATAAGTAATTTTATAATAATAAAGTTAGGAACACGAAAAACATAAGCTATAATTAAAAACATGACTTATTGCGATTTTTTAATATAACACAGAAAGTGGGTAACAAAAAAAAAAAAAAAAAATTCTCAAACAACGAACAGAACAAGTTAAAGCAGTTTACCTTTAATTTTTGTAAAATATCTGAAACACAAATTCAGATCCCTTACCTACGCTTTTCAACCATAGAATATTTACGTATATACAAATTTACATAAACCAACACACAGTTTTCAATAAAATTACATTATGTACATAAGACTAATTAAAAGTAGAAGTCGAAAAGGATATAACGAGCTTTGGATTCTACAAACTCACTTAAATTCAAATTATTACATTTCAATTGAATTAATTTTAAGACAAATAATTATAAACATTTCAACACGTCATTTCTCCATTAAGCAAAAACGAACTGTTTTCGTCAGTTATTTTTGGCGAGTTTCTTCTGGCAGCCTGCCATTTCGCCTATCAGCTGTTCAAAATCCCATAATGTGTGAGTGCTGCCAAGTTTTGAAACGTCCTCATGGGCGCGCTCTCTCTCAAAATGAATAAGTTTCACATCTAGTTATCTATGGCTCAGGCACAAGGTGCATAGTCAATATACATTTAGCATAATACGGATAAACTTTCATTTAACTTTAAGTGCTTTTAAATAAATTTGTGAACAAAAACGTTATCAAGTGTTTCATTAATTCCTACAGAAATGGGGGCTCAACCACAAGAGCTATTAATACTAAAGAAATAACACATTTCGTGAAATAATTAACTAACGTGAATAATTCTAACTAAGTATATACCAACCACGCGATATCGCGCACTCGATACCGTAAAGTATATACCAGCGATTTAATAACGCGAGACGCCGTTATGGCAAATGTTCGGATCCGTTTCTAGCGAAAAAAAATAAGTTTATATGATAAACTAAAAGTATAAGTGAAAAGAAGTACATATGCCGCACTGCATTGTACTGAAACACTCGCAGTGGTATTAAAAGAAATAAGTTTATATGATAAACTAAAAGTATAAGTGAAAGAAGTACATATGCCGCACTGCATTGTACTGAAACACTCGCAGTGGTATTAAAAGAAATAAGTTTATATGATAAACTAAAAGTATAAGTGAAAAGAAGTACATATGCCGCACTGCATTGTACTGAAACACTCGTAGTGGTATTAAAAGAAATATATCATATGAGACAGCAATAGTGACAATATTTTGTGTATGATTTAAGAAGTACATATGCCGCACTGCATTGTACTGAAACACTCGTAGTGGTATTAAAAGAAATATATCATATGAGACAGCAATAGTGACAATATTTTGCGTATGATTTATTGCGTTCATGTGCACAAACAAAAACAGTGTACACGTAACTCGAACATTTGTGAGACTGTGGCAGACATACATATGTTCGTGGAAGCGAACAAAAGTGAAGTAGTAGTGAAACAGCACCACAAGCTAAAGCAGAAACAGGTGTTTTGAAGCGGAGAAGTCAACGAAAGTTCAGCTTTTGCAGATAGCAGCAGAGCAGGATAACGAGTTGAAGGGGTTTGTACTAAGCGAAAGCGGAGCATCAACGGCGTGAACCAGTGGCAGCCATATTTGTAAAATCTTAAAAACATTGATTAGTTCTATTAACCCTAATATTACTTTGTAACATTTAAGTAATTTATATACTCTTTATTAACCCTAATATTACTTTGTAACATTTAAGTAATTTAGATACTCTTTATTAACCCTAATATTACTGTGTAACATTTAAGTAATTTAGACACTCTTTTTTTTTATGGGAATAAAATTAATGGTATTTTATTCAACTTTAATATCGAAATATTTTTGATAAGAGTGGCCAATATTTTTGAAGCTATTAAAAAAAAAAAAAAAAAAAAAAAAAAAAAAAAAAATTAAAATCTGAATATATACATAGGTCTTAAGCTTGAGTTGTTTGATGCAGCTTTAATGTCGAAATAATTTTGGATAGAGTTGCCAACTATTTTTACAACATTTAAAAATTAAAGTTCGATAATAGATGCATTTCATATATGTAATCATAAACCCACAAATTGTACGAAGTTTAAACTTACATATGTACTTGCATGTATGTATGTAATGTGCTAATGTCACTTTGGAATATAGTTTTTATTTACATTTACATTAATTGCTTATAATCTTACTCAACAAAAAAAAAATTTTGGTACGATATTGTAATCGATTTATATTTAACTAAAATAATAATATTTTTGAATTCACCTTAAAAACTTTGCAAAAATTCTTGTAAGACAATGGACGCTCAAACGATCTTAACTATGACTGTAGAATCTTTAAAAGAAAACTTAAGACGGGTTGACTTAAGTACACAGGGACGTAAAAGTGGACTAAGGGACAGACTTCTTAGACATTATAATCTTTTAGAAAGCGATGGCGAAGAAAGCGAAGGTGAGTCAGCTTACCAAGAAACCGTAAATCCGGTACCGCAAACCGTAGTGACGAGACCATCTTTTACCCTGAAAGACATACAAGACAGTTTACCATCGTTCACTGGAACAGATACGCTAGATGTACATGACTGGATAAGAGAGTTTGAAGATAACGCCATTACATTGGGATGGGGCGAACTTCAAAAATACGTATATGCCAAACAACTTTTGAAAGGAGCAGCCAAGTTATTTTTGCGTAGTCAAGCTGGTGTTAGTGATTGGGATACACTAAAAACAGCCATAATAGATGAGTTTGGGAAAAAATTATCGTTATTAGAAATCCACCACATGCTTCAAAATAGGCGTAAAAGGTACAGTGAGTCATTTAGGGAATACTTATATACACTGATGGAAATTGCAAAGCCAGTTAAAATGGATGAGGTTAGCATAATAGGGTATTTCATTGAAGGGATTCCCGACGCGAGACAAAATAAAATTATTTTATACCAGGCACAAACGATCAAAGACCTAAAAGAAAACTTAAAAGTGTATGAAAAGGTGTATCAATCGCGGAAGTCCCAATCTGCACAAAGTACGTCGAAAGGTTTAGTTTTACAGGAAAGCGCAAATGCAAAAAAATGTTTTAAATGTTCATCAACGGGACATATGGCAAAAGATTGCGTTAATAGAGAGAGGCAATATAAGTGTTTCAAATGCGGTGTAGAAGGACACCGAAGTTTTGAGTGCAAAGCTAATGTAAATAGGCAAATAAAAAAAGAGAGAGGGGTGGTTAATGCCATGTTTAACAGACCTGGGAACCATGTCAGTGGCTTAATTTTTAAGCGTATTAAGGTTGACGATATCGTGGTCGACGCAATGGTTGATACAGGATCGGATTTAAGTTTACTGAGGTACGACATTTTCAAGAAGCTAAAGAATCCACAATTAAGTAGCGGGCAACGACGATTGGTAGGTATAAAAGAAAGTGAACTTACCACAATAGGCAGCATAGAAAGGGAAATCAGTGTAGACGATCTGGGAATAGGCGTAACTTTTCATGTTACCAGAAGCAACGATTTACGTTATGAAGCTGTGCTAGGAAACGATATCCTCAAGAAATCAGATATCACATTTGCGGAAGGTGTCGCTACTTTTAAGGCCAAATGCTTGGAAAATAGTCTACGGGATAAAACCAAAACTTTCGATTCGCACCAAATACCAGTTACGGATATAGGTCGTAATTCAATTTTCAGTGAGTTTAGCGTTCTTTGCTTACAAAGTGATTTAAATACTTTTCAAAGTATTCCTGACTTGAGGCTTTCGCATCTGTCTGCGGACAAATGCGCCGCCGTTACGAATCTAATAAATCAATATGCCCCAAAGCAGAACTCTCAATCCCCGGTGCAAATGAAGATTATTTTATCCGAGGATACGACAGTTTACCAAACTCCGCGCAGAGTTTCGTATTCCGATCAGCGTATTATAGATGAACAGGTAGATACATGGTTGAAAGAGGGTATAATTCAACAGAGTAATTCCGAGTATGCCTCACCGGTGGTTCTCGTGTCAAAGAAGGATGGCACAAAGCGTTTGTGTTGTGATTTTCGAAAGCTTAACGAAAAGGTAACGCGAGATAATTTCCCAATGCCACTAATCGATGATGTCTTGGAAAGACTACAAGATGCCGAAATTTTCTCAACGTTAGATTTAGCAAACGGGTTTTTCCACGTACCGGTTGAAACAGATTCAAAGCGATATACATCTTTTGTTACTCATAGCGGCCAGTATGAGTTTAACTTCGTGCCATTTGGGATCTCTAACTCCCCGGCAGTCTTTTGCAGGTACATTTCAGCAATTTTCCGTGATTTGGTTCAAGTAGGGGTTATCGTAATTTACATGGACGATATAATTATCCCAGCGCAAGATGAAGATGAAGCAATAGAAAAGCTTAAAATCGTTTTGAAGAGAGCAGAGAATTTTGGTTTAAAGGTAAAGTGGCAAAAGTGTCAATTTTTAATGAGGAAAATTAACTTTTTAGGATATATTATTGAAGAAGGGTGTATCAAACCATCAGACGATAAAGTGAAGGCTGTTCAGTCCTTTCCACTCCCGCGTGACAAAAAATCTCTTCAAAGATTTTTAGGCCTAACTTCGTACTTCAGACGATTTATAGAGGGATATGCGTTAGTTGCAAAGCCGTTAACTGATTTGCTCAGAAAGGATGTGAATTTCCTAATAAATGAAGAACAAGTTCTAGCCTTTCAGGATCTTAAATTAGCACTAGTTAAAGCTCCAGTTTTGAAATTATATAATCCTAAGGCTGAAACGGAGATACATACAGATGCCAGCATGTATGGTTATGGGGGCGTTCTCCTCCAAAAAGATGTGGATGATCAACTTTTCCACCCCATACAATACTTCAGTCGCAAAACTAGACCTGAAGAGCAAAAGTATCACTCGTACGAGCTCGAGGTTTTGGCAATTATAGAAGCGTTGAAAAAGTGGCGAATCTACGTAATTGGTAAGAAGATCCGAATTGTGAGTGATTGTAATGCATTCGCATTAACAATGAAGAAAAAGAAGTTCCTTTAAGAGTAGCTCGTTGGGCCATGTATCTTCAGGACTTCGACTACGTCATTGAACACAGACCAGGGGTAAAAATGAAACACGTAGATGCTCTTAGCAGAATGGCATCCATGATGTTGGAAGATTCTATAAGTTTTCGATTAAACCAAGCACAGCAAAATGACGAATGGGTCAAGGCAGTGTCAAAAGTTTTAGAAAAGAGTATGTACGAAGATTTTTATATAAAAAACGGTATATTATATAAGAACCCCGTGAAAGAGTTAGTAGTGGTACCAAAAGATATGGAAGATGAAATTATTCGTATGGCACATAATCAGGGCCATTGGTCTACTAAAAAGACGCAAGACTATGTAGAAAGATTCTTTTATATACCGCAGATAGGTCCGAAAGTAACAAAAGTTATAAAGAACTGTGTCGAATGCATTATTGGGGAGTCGAAGAGGGGTAAGAAGGAAGGTTTACTTTCCCCTATAAATAAAGCTGACCAGCCACTCTTAACCTACCATGTAGATCACCTAGGTCCAATGGAACTTACTCATAAAAAATACAACCACTTACTGGTAGTAGTGGATGCTTTTAGTAAGTTTGTCTGGTTGTATCCCGCAAAGGGTACAGACACAATTTCCGTTGTAGCATAATACGGATAAACTTTCATTTAACTTTAAGTGCTTTTAAATAAATTTGTGAACAAAAACGTTATCAAGTGTTTCATTAATTCCTACATATATATTTAATCGCTTGGACAGAGTGGCAATACTCCACGTTTATATGAGCATTAAAAGTCTTACATAGTAGCGGGGAGTATGGAACAATCCACCTATTATCTATCGTCACCATGTTGCCCCTGAGTTGTAACGTAGTGCTCCGACCGCCATTTTCTGTATCGCGCCTATGATAAACTGGATACCCATCCTCTCCGGTCTGGGTGTCGTTAATGAAACGCCGAGGGTATTTTTTTGTGCAGACACCGTTCTTCATGCATGGTGCAGCTAAATTATGTTCTCCGCAGGGTCCATGCACCATATTTTTAGTTATAATGTCGTGTAGTACCGGATCAATTTGTTGATCGGGTAGCTCCGCAACTATGACACTCTCGATCTCATCTGGTTGTATTTTAGTTTCTAGCCAGAACAGCAAATGACAATGAGGTAAACCGCGCTTCTGCCACTCTACACTTGCCATATAACATTTTACTTTACCGAATATCTGTTCTTTGACAAATAATTTGATGAATTTCTTCATTTTTAAATGAAACACACGTGAAATTATGTCATGACGGTCGAAAGACCGTTGTCCTGGTAGCAGCTCTGCTTTAATTTCAGGCCATTCGGGGTTGCATGTAAAAGTGACAAATAAGTCAGGTCTACCATAATTTCGGACGTAAGTCATCGCGTCCTGCGTTTTTTCGTGCATGAAACGCGGAGAACCCGTAAATGATGATGGCAATATGACATGTTGACCGATATTTGATGGGTCAACATATGCGTCTTGATTTAAGGCATCTCTGAGATGGATGTAGTCATCAGCCCTCAGTCTTTGTTGATTCCGCGAAATATAATTTAATCTTTTTGATATCATTTTCGCCATCATGTCCACACAATATTGACTAAATAAGTCTCTGTAATAATGTAACGGATTAAAAGAGTTAGTTCTAAACATTAATCTAAATGCATAAAATTGCATACACGAAACAGTTTTATTACGCGCAGAACCCTGCTGAGGAATAGTCAAATAATAACCGTCTTCACCTGTCACAAACATTACAGGATACTGTAGTGGATCATAGGACCGATGTAGCTCAGAAACTCTTTTGAGCTGTCCGTCTCTACCGTGTAAGACTATATCCCTGGGACCTTTGTCTTCATCGACCAAGAGAACGGCTACCTCGTTTAAAGTAAAAGCATTGTATCTGCCTCTGTATGCTGTCTGTGGAGTACGATCAGAATGAATAACTAGCTTTAAATTATGTAATGAGTTAAGTTCTAAGTTTTGTTTAAAACTTCGTATATACACGTTATGATTATTCAAAGTGGTCTGTAATTCGCGAATTAAATCCATTTTTAAGGTTGGTGCGATGCTTGATCGCAATGATAACTGGTCTGCATCCGAAATAAAATATATTTGCAGGAACTGTGGGTTTTGGCCTGATGATGGTAAAAGGCTACCAATGAGATGATACACCTGTCCTTCAATTTTAAAAGTGGGCATACAATTTCCTTCCCTGATTTCTTTTGCGCCAAACGAAGTCATTTGAAAAATACTATTGTATTTACGTATGTTTGTTATAAAATGACCAGATAATGGATGGTTATTAGTTAAAAGATTTTTTATTGATTGTGGCGGCTCCTGAAGGTTAAGAAGACACACTTTACCTGAAGCACAACACATACCATTAGGTTCGTCCTCCCATTTCTTGGCAGAGCAGTTAGAGCAGATCTTATTCATGACTCCGATTTGGACGGACGCTTGTTGTGCATAATCAAGCTGCGGATCATATCTGAAGCCAGTCTGTTCCTGTTAGCTAAAATTCGATTGCGCACTCTATTTGTGGACAACTGCTGCCTCTCTGCTTGAGCTCTAAGTCGCTGCAAACGCTTGACACTCGACTCTCTTTCGCGCAACTGAGAGGTCCTTATATTTTGTTCATTAAGACGTTGGGAACGCTCCAGCCTCGACTCTTGAGCGCGTAGCTCAGAGGTTCTCAAGCTTTGTTCGGCAAGACGTTGCGAACGCTCGACACTTGACTCTCGTTCGCGTAAGTCAGAGGTCCTTACATTTTGTTCATGAAGACGTTGGGAACGCTCCAGCCTCGACTCTCGTGCACGTAACTCAGAGGTTCTCAAGCTTTGTTCGGCAAGACGTTGCGAACGCTCGACACTTGACTCTCGTTCGCGTAAGTCAGAGGTCCTTACATTTTCTTCATGAAGACGTTGGGAACGCTCCAGCCTCGACTCTCGTGCACGTAACTCAGAGGTTCTCAAGCTTTGTTCGGCAAGACGTTGCGAACGCTGGACACTTGACTCTCGTTCGCGTAAGTCAGAGGTCCTTACATTTTGTTCATGAAGACGTTGGGAACGCTCCAGCCTCGACTCTCGTGCACGTTACTCAGAGGTTCTCTGATTTTGTTCTGCAAGACGTTGCGAACGCTCGACACTTGACTCTCGTTCGCGTAAGTCAGAGGTCCTTACATTTTGTTCATGAAGACGTTGGGAACGCTCCAGCCTCGACTCTCGTGCACGTAACTCAGAGGTTCTCTGATTTTGTCCAGCAAGGCGTTGTGAACGTTCAGGTGAAGATTCTCCTATACGACGTATTTTTGCTGCTCGTGCTTGAGAACTATGTTTAGAAAGTTGAGACCTGGCTCTCTTAGGCATTTTCAAATGTTTAAGAAAATGGATATAGCGTGTAATACTCTAGCTCTGAAAAGAACTGTTGTTTAGCCCTGAAAAGAACTGTTGGTTAGCCCTGAAAAGAACTGTTTGTTAGCCCTGAAAATAACTATTGTATAGCTATGAGAAGGAGTGTTGTTTAGCTCTGAGAAGAACTTTTGCGTAGGTGTAGTTTTAAGAACAAAATCTAAAAAAAATCTCATGAAAAGTATTAGACTTCGCGCACGACCGCTGCGTAGGGAGCCGACCTCGCGTCTGAGCCGCGCGGGTACCTTACTCATAGATCTAAACACCCCTCTCCCGCACGCGCACCACTGGCCTTGGTGACGCCCACTTCGCAACGGGCCGTGCAGCAGAAATCGTAATATTTTAATTTCACCACAACTTCAAAACCAAACGTCCAATTTTAATCATTCAAAGACCAAATATTATCAACATAAACTGTACTTATTGATGAAATAATTTCTTTTGATAAGTATTAATAGCATGAGTAAAATAAACGCGTTTAAATGTAGTCCAAAAAAAATTCAAGATTTTTAAATAAAAATGTGGTTGTTGTGCCTCACTCGACATAGATAGGTATAGTGTGTCACGGACTTTTTTGTAGATATTTATAAGATCTACAATTAATTATAACGTTTTATGGTTCTATCTTTTGTAGTTTAGGCAGCGTACGCAAAATAAGAAACTTCTTTGGTTGATTTTTTCCAGTTTGTGTCCGAAAAATTCAAATATCTTACAGAACCCTATTTTTTCCAAAATAAAATATAGTCTGTGTTACTCGTGGATAATGTAGCTTTCGAATGGTGAAAGAATTTTTAAAATCGGCCCAGTAGTTTTTGAGCCTATTCATTACAACCAAACAAACAAACAAACAAAGTTTTTATAATATTAGTGTAGAAGTGTAGATACACGTCCGAAGGTTACCCGGGTCCACGTTTTGACCTATATCTCGAGACCCTATCTACCAATAGGTATTCAAACTATACGGAAAACATCTTCAATACCTACTTAACAATGTGTGTAAGTTTGGTTTAATTCGGTTCAAAGACACGGCGGGTCCACGTTTTGGCATATATTTCGAGACCTTAGTGATCAATAGGTATGAAAATTACCCCGTATTAAAGCACTTATCAACAGCTTTCATTTGATATCCATATTGTACAAACACATTCCAGGGTCCACGTTTTGGTCTCTGTCTCGAGACCCTAGTCACGGAGCGGATGGAAATACTCTGAACTAAAGCATTCACCAACAGCTTCCATTTGATACCCATATTGTACATACACATCCGAAGGTTACCCGGGTCCACATTTTGACCTATATCTCGAGACCCTATCTACCAATAGGTATCCAAACTATACGGAAATCATCTTCAATACCTACTTAACAATGTGTGTAAGTTTGGTTTAATTCGGGGCAAAGACACGGCGGGTCCACGTTTTGGTATATATTTCCAGACCCTAGTCATCAATAGGTATGAAAGTTACCCCGTATTAAAGCACTTATCAACAGCTTTCATTTGATACCCATATTGTACATACACAACCAAAGGTTACCCGGGTCCACGTTTTGACCTATATCTCGAGACCCCAGTCACGGAGCGGAATGAAAAATACTCTGTACTAAAGCATTCACCAACTGCTTCAATTTGATACCCATATTGTACATACACAGCCAAAGGTTACCCGGGTCCACGTTTTGACCTATGTCTCGAGACCCCAGTCCCGGCGCGGCATGAAAAATACTCTGTACTAAAGTATTCACCAACAGCTTCAATTTGATATCCATATTGTACAAACACATTCTAGGGTCCACGTTTTGGTCTCTATCTCGAGACCCTAGTCACGGAGCGGCATGAAAAATACTTTGGACTAAAGCATTCACCAACAGCTTCCATTTGATACCCATATTGTACATACACATCCGAAGGTTACCCGGGTCCACGTTATGACCTATATCTCGAGCCCTATTTCCAAAATAAAATATAATCCATGTTACTCGTGGGTGATGTAGCTTTCGAATGGTGAAAGAATTTTTAAAATCGGTCCAGTAGTTTTTGAGCCTATTCATTACAAACAAACAAACAAACAAACAAACAAACAAAGTTTTCCTCTTTATAATATTAGTATAGAAGTATAGATTAAGCGTAGTCTAGCTCACTAAGCAACAAATTTTTATGAAAATTCATTCCTTTTTGCCCACGTTGAGCGTTTACTCTTGTGTTTACACGCTCTGTAACTCGATTTAAATACGATCCAATACGAAAACATTACTTCGCCCATCGGAATTTTTCAACGGCCCAGGAGCAGTGCTTTCACGTAAGCACTAGGACGAAAAAGTGTAATCATTGAATCCTACCTGTTACCTACACTCACAAGTGAACGAGATAGTTGTAGATAAAACACATTTATGAATTCTCAGTCCTTAATTCAGTTCTTCTTAAATCACAAACTTTATAATTTTCGCCATTTCTCATTTTTGTCGTTATAAATAGATATGTATGTATGTATGTATGTATAGTCCAGTCAAAAGAAGATTTAACTTCGTAATTTTAGGAGGATGCGAGTTTATGGTTTTATTATGTAAAGCCCATCACTGTGAACTTAAATTTGAGTTTTCGGGGTCGGGGGTTGTGTCCCGCGGCCGCCATCTTGGAAATAAGGGTGCAACTAGTTTTTTGCGATTATCTCGTGAATTTCGAAAGTTACGAAAATTTTGTTAAATACTTTTTTGTAGATAATAATATCATCTACAACTTTCATTCAAAACTTTTTACTGTAAAATTAATCATAAAGAAGTTATAAACAAAATTACGCGAAAAATTAAGGGATGCATTTTTTTTTTTAATAACTTTTTTTTTATTGATTTTATGGAAAATATACATCAGAGCTTTTTTTTTATAGAGCATTCTTTTGTGAACATTTTTGTCCATAAGTTTTTTTCGCTATCTTTATTTAGTCTTATGATTTTGAGCTGCTAAGCGGAGCAACCAATACATTAGCGAAGCGCGTACATGATCACACAGGCCGACAAAATTTAACCAACATTCAGACCCAGAAACCAGACTATATATTTCCAAAGGTTTATGATGCGCTGAATCCAAATCTGGCCTCAGAATTGATCTATGAGGTCTGGTTTTCGAGATATCCTAACCTAAAAAATGCAAAAAACAAAATAAAAATAGTGTAGGGGTGTGGTGAGTCAGCACACTTATAGTGTGAGACAAAATTTTAAGAAAAATAAGACTCAATTCAAAATGGGCTTGAGGGCCTGATATATATGGATTAATAGTATGTAAATTTGGAGTTTGTGGGTAAGCCTGCTCGCGGTATGATAGGGATGGTTTCTAGGAGTTAGGGCTGTGTGTGACTCGGTACCCAAAGGTCAGATAGTGTAGGGGTGTGGTGAGTCAGCACACTTATAGTGTGAGACAAAATTTTAAGAAAAATAAGACTCAATTCAAGAAAATTAGTAATCGACTATATCATGTCTATGCTATCTCAATCGATTTTCAGGTGTAGGAAAATTTCGAAACATGAAAATTTCAAAATGCGATATCTCTGCGAAAAAAAATGATATTTGAGCAAACAAAACGCCATTTGAAAAAAGAAGGCTTGTATTTAAAGATGCCATCCTTTAATTTTGGTGAAAGAAAACATCTGCAAGGCTACATAACCTCAAATATGGGCAAAAATGGTGTTTTTTGCACTTTTAGGTTAGGATATCTCGAAAACCAGACCTCATAGATCAATTCTGAGGCCAGATTTGGATTCAGCGCATCATAAACCTTTGGAAATATATAGTCTGGTTTCTGGGTCTGAATGTTGGTTAAATTTTGTCGGCCTGTGTGATCATGTACGCGCTTCGCTAATGTATTGGTTGCTCCGCTTAGCAGCTCAAAATCATAAGACTAAATAAAGATAGCGGAAAAAACTTATAGACAAAAATGTTTACAAAAGAATGCTCTATAAAAAAGTTCTGATGCATATTTTCCATAAAATCAATAAAAAAAAAGTTATTACGCTTTAAAACAATTGATCGCTTAATTTTTCGCGTAATTTTGTTTATAACTTTTTTATTATTAATTTTACAAAAAAAAGTTTTGAATGAAAGTTGTAGATAATATTATTATCTACAAAAAAGTATTTTACAAAATTTTCGTAACTTTCGAAATTCACGAGATAATCGCAAAAACTAGTTGCACCCTTATTTCCAAGATGGCGGCCGCGGGACACAACCCCCGACCCCGAAAACTCAAATTTAAGTTCACAGTGATGGGCTTTACATAATAAAACCATAAACTCGCATCCTCCTAAAATTACGAAGTTGGCTATTTTTTTCGTCTCTTTTGACTGGACTAGTAAGTGTATACGAAATATCATAATTCTTATGGGAACGTAGAACAACAAACACACGTACAAAAAAGCATACACTATTCCCTGCGACAATATTTCCCTATCCCTAATTCTACATATGTACGTACATATATATCGCCACAGCAGAAATATTACCATTTGCCAAATTCGGAGCAATTCTACAATAGCAATATATTATATATGTCATATGTACGTACATATAAGAATGTGATCTATCTAAATGGGTATATTTTAGTAAATAATTTAAAGTAACATTTGTACTTTTTATGCAGATTTTTGGTAAAATAACTATCAAGAGAATAAAATTTAAATAAAAAATAAAAAGTGAATGTACGAGTATGCCGGTCCCGAGATTTGAATCTGGTGGCAAGCATTTAGGGATCTTACAAAAGCAATCATTGAGTAAGTACTAACTTAATGCAGCAATAAAATATTGTAGCCACCAGTGTGCTGCAAGTATGATAACGACATCACATATCAAACTTACATATCGAACTCACACATCAACTGAATTCTAAAAAATATGCTGCTTGCACCACAACATGCCATATTTTTCAATTTCCGGCTCAGTCCACATGATACCGAATTATTGTCATACCTCGTAGAAAGGGGGTGCCAGTACTGCCACCCCATATACATAATAATTTTTATTCGAGATTGTGACTCTATGTTATTACTTGCTCAACGATTCAACCATTGAGAAAGTAAAAACATATAGACATAATCACACTAGAACTGGCACCCCATTTTCTCTCAAATATGTTGTCTGTCTTCTTTTTTTTAAGTAAGAAGTATGAAATGAATTAAAATTATTGTTGCGAGCTATATGATATGTGCATATGTAAACATGAGCAACGATGACTTTGCTCTTATATAGAGTAAAAAGAAAGAGAAAACCAAATTTGTTTCTTTATAGCTTTTATATTTTCGATGAGATTCAAAATTTTTTTCTGAAGCATTACAAAAATACCAACCGAACATAAAACTAGTATGATTCGTTAAAAATGGACTTCCAGACGGCCAATCTCCTTCGGCTGTGAACCCAGGAATATTGTTTTTTAGCCACTGCTGGGTGGTTTTTGTCTTATGGGCTCAAGTGAAATCTTCATCTGGAAAATTCAACTTTCTCCATTGAAGATAGCACTGACCAACTCCTGGTACGGTATTCCCCCGGTCTTAGCCCCTTTTTCGCAGAAATGAAGAGATGTAACACCTTTACAAGACACTCCCCACCAAACATTTACGGACACTGGATGGCTGCCACGCTGAACCTTTGGAATAAGATTTTTTGCGTCTTTAGAAGTTTTAGCATAGATTTTGTCGCTTTGCTTACTAAAATTTCTTGAACAGTGAAAATTTTCTCATCTGTAAAAAGAATATTTTCATGGCCTTTGACGGGGTGCCACCGAAGAAGCTGTTTGCATCTGGCGAGTCTAAGCTTCCTCAAGCGCATTATCGAAAGATGAGTGACGGAAGGCTTTCATGTGGAGATCATATTTAATTAGTCTTGACATGGATCTGGTGGATACATTCATTTACCTGGACATGATTTTCTGCTTTCTAAGGAGACTTCCGCGAATTCTTTCTCGAACGGCTTTATGACTGCACTGGTTCGAACCACGCGAGGACGACCACTTCCTTTTCTCTCTGTCCCTTAAGACCTTTGGGAAAAACTATTAATGGTGCAGGAAACAAACGTTCTCGACATATTAAGGTTTTTCACCAATGCGTAGATCTCACTTGCACTGCGAGGCGATTTTCCTCCCACTCCATTGTAACAAGCGAAATTTTGCACGAAACTGAATATAATTTATGAGTAGACAATGCATAGGAACGAAAATGGAAATAACGGAACTTTTTTCTGCGAATTCGTTCTCGCCATAGTAAAATTTGTCACAGAATTTATGGCGAGACTGAGTACATATTGTACTTTAGTAACGGATACATACATATGAGTAAACACATAAATAATATTAAGTAAATATGTATTTAAAAAAAAAAAAATTAAAATTAGGCATCAAAAAGTACGTCCAAGGAGAGGTTAGGCTAAATGGCAGCCCTGGGTTAGGGCACATTTGGACAAATATTCAAAAAATTCGTCCCTTGAGATGCCATATAAGGGAGAGGAGAAAGGAGAAGGGAAGGAAGAAGGAGCTTTGGGATGAGAGACGATAATGACCATGCATTTACGACGACGCCAACGGTGGCTGATTTACGTTCGTAGTTAGCCGCTTAAAGCTACTGATGAGCTTCACCAGATTTGTGATATTTAGACCTGCTATATCCGCAGGCCGCGCGAAAAAACAAGAGCCCAGATGTCTAAATCTTTGCTAGACGAGAGCAGGGCAGCTGAGAAGAAGGTGTTGAGGTGATTCCACCTCGTCCTCAAGACAGCTTCTGAGGCAATCCCAAGTCTCATCGCATGAACACCTAACGGACAATTTCCGGTAAGGATACCCACTAAATTCGAGAGTTGGGGCTTTGTTACCTTTAGGAGTTCCCTCGAGCGTCCCCGATCTACCCGTGGCTAGAGGGATTTCGCGTCTTGGACGTTTGTGCACTAGCCCAGCGCTCGCTGAGTTGACTCGGGGCCCATATTTTCAGGAGCAGACCACAGGTTCTCAAGGTAGCCTGAATCCTCTCATTTTGCGATGAAATCATCTCCAAAGTTCCTTGTCTAGCCAGCTCATCAGCCCAGCAGTTTCCCTCTATGCCGTTGTGACCGGGAACCCAAATGAGCCTGATGTCGAAGTATTCGGATGCAATCTCGAGAGATGCCAGATATTCACCGACCAATCTCGAACGCACAAACAACGAGCCCAAGGCCCTAATTGCCGCTTGACTATCGGAGTAAATATTTACTTTCGTAACGGTAATTGCCAAGGTAAGCAACCAATCCACTGCTTCCTTAATTGCGGATACCTCCGCTTGGAAAACACTACAGTGGTTCCGAAGCCTGAATTTGAGTTTGATGGGAAGCTGCTTACAGAATACTCGCCCACCAACCCTCCCGTTCAACTTCGAGCCATCCGTGACCATGTTTGCCATGCCTTGCCGCCAAATGTTACACCCTTCCCACTCATCCCTTGAGGGAATATGAGTGGGAAAAGGTCCGCTCGGACCTACCGTGGGTGTACAGTGATCCAGTACCATGGGGATGAACTCAACATTTTAAGAATGCTAGAGTGCCCGTAACTTAAGTCTAGCGCATGCCCCGAACACCTCGTTCTGATTGCGGTGCGTGCAGCTATAGTTTTTCCTACAATGTCCACGGGTGCCACATTCAGCATAGCGTTAAGCGCTAGAGTAGGAGTGGTGCGGAGCGCCCCACTGATTCCAATGAGGGCAGACCTTTGTACCCTCTCCAGTTTCTTAACTGATACCATCTTTTCTAGCGAGTTCCACCAGACAAGGACTCCGCACAGCAAGATCGGTTTTATAATCGTGTTATAAACCCAAAAAGTGACTTTAGGCGAAAGGCCTCATCTTTTGCCGATAAAGCCCCTGGAACCACAAAAGTCCACTGTTGCCTTTCTAATTCTCTCCTCAATGTTTAACTTCCACGTAAGACTTCTGTCAAGGATAAGTCCCAGGTACTTCACCTTGTCAAAGAACCCGAATGAAGCGCCCGCTATTGAGGGGAGAAAAACTCTTGGTATTTTGTATTTCCTCGTAAATAAGTCGAGCTCCGTCTTCAGAGGATTTATCGATAGGCCGCAATTTGCGGTCCAATTCCCAACTAGATTCAGATAACCCTGCATCAATTCCATCAGAGTATCGAAACACTTGCCTCTATCAAGAAGTGCCATGTCATCCGCGTAGGCAATCACCTTGCAGCCCCTCCTCTCCAGCTCCTCCAGCAGGTCGGTAAATACGGCACTCCAGAGTAGTGGCGAGAGAACACCACCTTGCGGAGTGCCTCTGTTCCCTCGCCGGCGGAGAAAGGTGCCACCCCATTCTGCCGCGACCGTACTATCGCTAAGGATCATATGGGTAAGCCTAATGAGTTGGGTTCCGACTCCTAGTTTACCCAGAGACCTGGTGATTGCCTCCGGGAGGACATTGTTAAAAGCCCCCTCAATATCGGGGAAGGAGCCCACAGTGAACTCCTTCTGATGGAGGGACATCTCGATGCCCTTAACAATTTTATGCAAAGCAGACTATGCCGATGTGCCTTTACATTAAGCGTGTTGAGCGTACGATAAACGCTCCCGAGAAATTTCACTCCTTATGTACAGATCAATCTTCCTCTCCAGGGTTTTCAGCAGGGACGAGGATAGACTGATTGGTCGGAAATCTTTAGGGGATACATGAGAGATCTTACCTGCCTTGGGTGTGAAAGTAAGTCTTACAGCCCTTCAATATCTGGGTATGTAGCCCCTATCTACGCACCTCTCGTAGATAGGAAGAAGTCAGTCACATGATACCTCAGCAGGTTTTTGCAATTGAGCAGGTATAATGCCATCGGACCCAGCTGACTTTAAGGGGTTGAGTGACTCCTCTCTGCTCATCGTCCAGTACCCCGAGCCGTCTCTCAGGTACCTCATAGGTGTGGAGCTCCTCGAGAGAATACGTCTGAGTCTCGCGGACTCATGACAGCCTTCCACGCTCGCAGAATCTTCTCCAGGAGTCACGCTTCGCTTTCCTAATTTCGGACTTGTAGATTCCTGGTCCTACTTAGTAAAGTTCCCATCCCAAGGGAGACTTAGCTCTTTTGGCTCTATTAAAGAGCCGCCTTTATGAAGCCCTGATTTCCGTGAGCTCTGTTGCCCACCCAGGCGGATTTTCCCTTTAGGTGGGCGATCTTAGGAAGGAAAATCTAAAGGTTTCTGCAGTAAAGGTCCCAATCCGTGCTCCTAAGGTTCCTGTGGGAGGGTCTACTCGGTTTGGTTTCATTCAGAGAAAACTGGATGTATCTGTGATCCGAAAAAGAATGAGCGCTGAGCACCCTCCAGTCAGATATTCGATACATCAGTGAGGTCAAGCACCTCCTCTCTAACCGCCGTAATGAAAGTTGGGTCATTACCTCTATTACAAATAATAATAATTCGCTTAAAATAAAATCAAAAAGTGACTTACCTCTTGAATTAATATTCGAACTTCCCCAGCAAGAGTGATGGGAATTAGCATTGGTTCCAATAACGACGTCAACCTTTCTACGCCTCGCCTCAGCTAGGGCCTCCCTTAGCAGCAACGGAGGTGGCTCCACCTCGTAATCGCGCGCCATACAGGCTGAGATCAGCCAGAGTCTCCCGGTAGTGTTCTCCAGGCTTATAGTGGAAATGTTCTCATTGCTGAAATTGGGAAACAGAATGCTTTTAGTTCTTTTCTGATGAGTATGCAGGATCTTGGTTTACCTGCACCACTGTGAAGCATCAGTAAATAATTTTTCGTCCTAATTCCAGAGATACTGATACTGCTCAGCCCCGACCCCTGGATCAGGACTTCGTCAACTCCATCTTTCTCAAGGTGGATTAATAAGCTAGCAGATGCTGCCTTAGAGTGCTGGAGATTTATCTGAAGAATCTTCATCTTCGATAATCTTCTCCAACATCCTGAGGTCAGTGTCCTCACTAACCGAGGCCAGAAGCCCCTTCTCCTCCGCCCTATCAAACAGTTTCCCGATACTGAAAACTGGCCCCGCTAAGGAGCGGAGGTCAGCACTGCCCCCATCCGACATGACAGATTCCACATCCATCTCCACGAGAGCTGCCTTTACCGTGGGCCTATCCCCTCCCTGCACTACCCGAGTTGCAGGGACATCCCCCTGGCATCGGTCTGGTAAGCCTTCAGGACTACCTTCTTCTACTTGACTACCTTCCCGGTGTGCGTGGGAAGTTTGGGGTTGCAATAACGGAGGATTCCCTCCATATCTTCGAGAGCAGAGGGCTCGGCGTGGAGCCAGACCCGAGTGCGCGGACGAAGAGGTAGGTCCTTTTTGTCCCCAGCTTCCAGATTGGCTCCCTTCCGGACCTCCCCCACCAGAGCTACTGCCACCCTATACATTGTGGCTGACCGCTCGTCGGCGCACACAATACGCTTAAAGGGACCGTGGGGGCACCCGGCACTCTCACAGCACGATGGAGGTCCAGGGTTTTCCTTAACCACCTTCAGAGACGGCGGATGCCACCATTTTTCACTCATCTCTGGAAATAGCGCCATCTTCCCTGCTGCTGTCAAGAACCCTCAGAGCGATGGATCCCGCCTGCTTAGCGACTTCGCTAAAAGATTTCGGCGGGCCACCACCAGTCCTCGGTTTCTTCGGACGGAGAATTTCCTCCTCTTAAGGGCGTTGCCGCTTCACTGCCGATTCTAGTGGCGGTGCCCTCGCACCATCTATTTCCGCCCGGCCTTTCTCTGCCCCACTCAGTACCATCCTGGCCCATTCAAGCATCCGTAAATACTTCTCAGGTACCTGCGAAGCATTTTAGCCGCCGTAACGCTCCAGGATTTTAGTGGCTACGCGTTGGTGAGAGAAGGCTTTCCTGCTATGTCCTGGCTGCCGTTTAGGTCTAACACAGGGCCCCTGAAGAGAAGTCCCCGAATCTCCCAGAATGCTTGGGGAAAACCCCTTGCTGGTACTGGCAAGCGGTTCCGCAAGCGACTGTCTACCTACGTGAAGCGGCTTCCCCCCTTGAAGTCGATTCCGACGTCCCCACAGAGCCTCTCCCAGATAAAACCTTGAGAGTCGACTCTGACACCCTTCCGCCCCTACTTGTATTGCCCCTCGAGGCTACCCTTCGGCTTGAGCTGGTTTGAGAAGGCGATTCCGCCCTTCATTCTATAGGTGAGGAGACTTTGGGGTTCGCTCGGAATCTCCACTGCCGCCTAAAGTTTTTAGGTTGTGGGGTTTTTTTTTTGTTGTAGTTTTTATTGTTCATGATTTAGCAGGGTCCCCACTCGGAGCCGCTATCCAAGACTCGAACGTGTAGTCGTCGCTAAGTGATCCCACGGTTATGTATGCCGAGGCAGAGAGGCCGTGCTAGGGTTGACGTATACCCTTATGAGGCATGCGTTCAGAGCCAGATCAGACGCAAAGCGGGAGTCAGCTTAACCACACCTACACCACCAACCCATTGGCGACGAGTTTGAAATGAACTCCGAGGCCTGCCACGGTTTTAACGAAACGAGGGCAGTCACGGCATTGGCCTACCAGCCATTTCGGTTGAGTTTCACCCCAACGTACTCAGGTGGCAGAATGCCGCAACCACCAGCTTAAGAGAATGCAGGGTCGTTCAAGTTCAGGTTTAAGGCCGCAGATCATTTGGCGTTACCCAGGGTGCACCACGCGGAGGTGATCTGCCTTCACCTCTAAATGCGAACAAAAATTTACCCAATTATTACCTGTTCAAAAACTTAAGTAGGCGTTTTCCAACTGTGATTTGGTTGCTTTTTTTTAGAATTTGGTCTTGTAATTTGACACGGTACACATTTCTGCACTAGATCTTCAATGTCTTGATCTAATTGATTCCACCAAACATAAGCTCTGGCAAGGTTTTCATTCGATTTATCCGCTATTGTCCCTCTTTGTAATTCGATTACGGTTAACGGTAAATTATTCAACAATTTTTCTTCAACTACATACACTTTTTCTGTATGTTTGTGCTCATCTATGGTTGGCGGCCTTGTTTTTTATCTCTTTGAATGCATTCGAGCTTTTGTTATGGAAAATGAGTTCCACGCCGTATTGTAGAAACCGATTAATGGGGTATAATATGTCACTTAAATTTCGCACAAATCTACCGTAATAATTCACGATGCCCATAAGGGCTCGAACCTCCTCTCGATTAGTAGGCACTTTCATGTCTTGGATTGCCTGAAACTTACATTTCATTCGCTAAATACCCAGTTGTAGTTTTTGTTGTGGTTGTTGTAACAGTAACTTTGCCCTGCCAGTATAGTGTAATCACCGGTCGTCTTAGTCTAGCTCACCTAACGATATGCTCAGGAAACTAGCTGTTTCGACAGGTCGGGTCCAGAGGGAGAGGGTGTTAGATGAGTGGGTTTTAAAGGGCATGTGAAAAGGTGGTTAGTGTCGTGCGGGGTGCCTTCACATGCCGGACATAAGTTAGGTATGTGGGCGATTCTGGATAAGTAGGAGTTTAACCTGCTACAGTATTCAGAACGTAATTGCGCCAATGTTACGCGGGACTCTCGGGGAAGTTGGAGCTCTTCGTCTGCGATAGCTGGTGGTTGGACTCCGATAATGGAACTCGGCGGTCGGGAGATTAAGAATGTGGTAATGGTCTCCCGATAAATGTCGTTTATGATATGTCTGTACACTGTCCGATCCAGTAACTGTCTGCGCTAAATGCCCTCTTTGCTGATGATGTAACCACAGTATTCTATGCTGTATTTAAAAAATTCGGATTTTATGAGATTAATCCCCATGTTGCAGCAATGAGGTCTGCTTAGAACTTCTTCAACATGCTGAAATTACGTGTGATCATCTGGTGCCATGATCTTAATATGGTCTAAAAATGCTGATCCGCCTGGTATATCGCTTAGTAATTACTCCATTAGACGTTACCATTTTGCTGCAGCGCTTGTGATTCTGTACATTATTCATGGGTAACTTTCGGTCCTCCGTGTGGATTTCTAGTTAAAAATATGTCGTGGACAAGTTAATTTTTGAAAAGGGATGCTCGTTGGCAAGGGATGCTCGTCGACCATTATGGTGCTCACACTCACCAACGTTAACGTACGTCCATATCAGCTGGCACGATGTAGCAACCCTCTACGATACTACGGAACGGAACAGTGGTGAGAAAACATTTAATTGGGAGTTTCATTAGTTTCACCGTGTCAGCTGATACGGACGTACATTTACGTTGGTGAGTGTGAGCACCATTAGCACTGGACTAAGAGTTACGGCGGCAGCAGTATCCTGATGCGTGACTACCATTCGAAATCAGAGAGAACGTGGGATCGAATCTCGGTGAAACACTAAAAAGAAGAAAAACATTTTTCTAATAGCGGTTGCCCCACGGCAGGCATGCGTAAATCTCCGAGTGTATTTCTGCCATGAAAAAGCTCCTCAACGTTCGATATCTTTGTGGAACGAAAACTGCAAACACATTTTTTTTACATATTTTTTTTATCTTCTCGTTTTTCTCTTGCTGTAAAACTTCATTCACGCTCTCTTTCTCGTTTCCTCCTTGCAATTCTTCACCCCTTTCTACCATTTCATATGCCGTAGCCATACTGATGGCCTCAGTAAGACCCAGTACCTTCTTTTTCAGTAAATTACTTTGAAAACTATTATCTAACAACCTAAATACGAACTGGTTTCGTAAAGCTTTTTCTAAATTACAATTTACGACCAAACGTCGCCATGACACCGCGAATTCTGCAAAAGTTTCAATTGATTTTTGCTTGCGCATATTGAAACGAATTTTTTCCAAAGTCCCATTAGATTAAATTAGATAAGATTTGTGGGGGGCTGGACAAGTCCAAGCACTCAGTCAGTAGACCATTGTACTACACCCGGATAGATATCAGTAGAAGGAATAGAGATAGGAAAGATAAAACGTGGATGGTAAAAACGGATAAATTAGTTGAGGTCACTCTTCCAGAAATCTCTTTGTTCATACTCAGTGTATCGCAACCCAATACCCTAAGTCTGATTCTGGAAAATGCAGGACAGCTACAGAGAAAAGGCTCTGCAGTGTCGTCATTCTGAAGACAGGATAGGCATATCGGGCTGTACACGACTCCCATGGTAGCCATATGCTGACCACAGACGTTGTGCCCTGTGATTACACCCACCAGTACTCTCAGGTCCTTCCTGCTGAGTTTTAGGAGGAAGGTCGTTGTTTTCCTGTTTGGTTCTTTCATAAAGCACTTGGCAACTCTGCATGAGTTCACTTCACACCAACGACCTCTGTGGGTTGGCCTCATGAAGTCCTCAATCCATAGTTGAATCGATGCGGAATCGACACCTAGAAAGAGTTCAGGGCCAAATGGCATACTTGCAGAGCCTTCATTTGCCAATTTGTCAGCTAACTCGTTCCCTGTAATACCACAATGTCCAGGCACCCAAATAAGACTAACTTTGTTGTGTTTTGCAACACTGTTCAGTTTTGTCTTACATTCCCCGACTAACTTCGAAGGGCAGGGTGGGGTAGCAAGGGCTTTCAGTGCAGCCTGACTGTCACTACAAACTCCAATATGTTGCCCCGCCACTTTTTCTCAATTAGCCAGTACGCCACATTCAAGATGGCATAGACTTCCGTAAGGAATACCGTGGCCATCCGTCCTGTGGCATAGGAGTACTTAGTGTCTTCGTCGGTGTAGAAAGTGTGCTGATATCCCGTTAATAGGTTCTCTGGACTTAGCCATTGATCTCTATCTGGGATCAAAACGTCATACTTCCTTTCAAAGCCAACGACTGCCACCCGATTGTCCACCGGCATTAAGAACAGTGTACACCGCTCTGACAACTGGTGGTATATCTGACAGTGGCCAGTGCTTATTTCACTTCCCCAGACTCATGGCACCTGTGATACCCAAGCACACACTTCTTTCTAGCCTATTTAGGGGTTTTACTATGGAATTAACCATTGTGGCTTTCCACCATACTACAGTGTACTATCGTCGGTCTTAGACCCCATGTCTTTCCAAAGGTTCTCTTACACTGCCAGAACTCTTTTAGTGTTCGAGAGACATTCTGCTTGACGGGCTTCTTCCAGGTAAGTTTACTATCTAGGATTACTCCTAAATATTTAACCTCAGAAGACAGTTGCAGTGTTACCCCTTTCTCATGTTCACTGCAGAAAGTTCAATAAGAGGCCAATTTAGATGATCTAATTTTCTTTTTATATTCCTTCCTCAGCTTTCGATAGGCAGTCCAATCTTCTTCCAACTGAGTTTTAAGAGCTCTGCTAAGAAGTTTCCTGGAAGTTTTCCGGAGTTTCGAGAGTTCGAAGCTCCACCAAGGGGCTGTCTTACCCTCCCTTCTCCTAGGTTCCGGGCACACCTTGTTATAACACTCGATCAAAGTTCGCCCCAATGAGCTTGTGGCTTCTTCAATCGAAGTTATTGTCCGGAGTTTGGGAACATCAAGAATTTCCTCTTTAGTGAGATCCTCATATCGTATCCAATCCACTTTTCGAGGATTCCGGCCTGGTGGGGTCGAGATTGTCTCGGCCGCAAGTCGGAACTCTATATATCGATGGTCCGACAGGGAATCTTTATCGAGTACTTTCCAACCAGTGACATGATCTGATATTTTATCGTTAGATAATGTCATATCAATCACTTCCTGCCTTCTGAGATAGTGTGTTCTGTGAATTTGCGCCACATCCCACAATTAGACCTAGTCCCATGGGTTCAGAATATCTTACAACTTCCATAAACTCCCTCGTAGGGGGAGGAATAATGGAGTCGCATGGAAAATAGGCCGAGACGACAATTGTCTCTACTTCTTTCCCCTCTAATCGATACTTTATTTTGACTGCAACTAAGTCTTCACAGCAGAATTGTCTTAACAAAGTGCAATCAACCGCTTTCGGTATGATAATACACGTACGTGGACGGACCTCTCCCTCTTTATAAAAGATAGACCCCACTCTATATCTCCCAAGCCTCGTATTTGCACTTTAGACACCCACGGTTCTTGAATTAATATTATGTGAGGATTTGTGTGCAGTAGCCGATGTGCTATGCTGCAAGTTAATTTGCGTAAATGAAATATTTGATGTTGTATGGACAGCCATAATTCCAACCTTACACTTTTCCTATATCTGAGTCGAGGACGGTAACTAGTATCCGTATAGGCGCATTCCATACCTCGACCGTATGACCTTCAACCATGCAGTCGACAAAATCCAATTTTTTTAGACAATTGGATATGCCCATCGCCACAGATCTCCACCATCATGCCGCTGTCTGCTGCCGCAGCATAGATACCTCCAACGGATAATTGTGGATTACTAGGCGGAGCCGGTTTCGTGCTCGCTACTGCGCTCTTAGCCCCCGCAGCACTCGTTCCACTGGATTCGTTGGTACTACTGCCAGGTACTTGATTGCTGCAAGAAGCTCCTCCTGTTGTCAAAGGTTGCTCTCTTCGGATTCCGGTTTATTACCCTTCCTCCTTCTCTTCTTCCTCGTGCCAACTGGTGCGCTCACCGTCGCTTCATCTGTCAAGGTGGCCAGATCAGATGGGTCATCATCAGATCTGTTCCTCTTGCCGGCTACAGGAATGGACGAAGACAGATGAGTCGCAACTCCGCCTCGAGTGGCAGTTGGCATAGCTACGTTAGCCGTAGTCATGCCAACTGTTTCTTTTGCCTTCTTTACGTTCCTCTGCCTTTGCCGTTTCTTCTATCTGACTATCTATTAGACAGATTTTCTCCGTGGGCATTGGTGAGCTGGTACTTTCTGAGCATGAACTCCGATTAAACATATCCCCAACAGTCGCCGAAACTAGTGCCAGGACAGGAACCAATTTGGTTTTCTCAGTCGTGGTGACATGACAGGCAGGGGTTGCCTGCGTCATAACCACGTCTGCGTCCTCCAAATTACCTCCCACATCAGACGCTTTCTTTGTAGCCGTTAGTGCAGTGGTACTTTTCGAATTTGCATCCAAATTAATCACCTTACTTCCGTCCGCAGAGGAAAGCGTCAGAGAACTGAGACGTAAATGAGCTAGCGCAGCCACCCAGGATCAGCTAAAGGGTTTGCAGGGTCGCAGGCATCTCCATTGCATTCGCTGGTTCCACTGAGCCAAGCTTATTTTCGCCCAGTAATAGGCTTTCTATATAGCTACGTATAGAGCCTGACGAGGATGCACCGTCCAATAAGTGTTCTACCTCAACCAGTAGCTTGCTTCCTCCAGGGCCGTGATTTTCAGCCCTGCTCGTCTTGGTGGTGAATGAGTTTTGGGTCTGCACATTCGATGTCCAAGTCGCTGGAGAACTACGGGAGTATTACCAGAAATGTGCGTACCCCGTGCAGAGTAGTCCTGGTTTGAACTCATTTCCGTTTGGTGACCCTATTAATACTCTTCAAGGGAGCCACTGTTGAACCCGTTATCGACAGTTCAGGTCTAGATCCGTAGTGTTCTGTTTTAACTCAGTAATCACTATATTTGTCAACCGACATCAAGGCATCTTACTGAGATAAGTAACAGGACTATGTCGTGCAGGATGTCATTTTTCATCACGCACTAACGATCTTGGCTTAGTAGAGGCTTTGGGGTTGAAGTATCCCTCTGTATTGCGCATATCTACGCCTTCTGCCGTCCTTATAGTAGTCATAGTCAGTCCAAAGAAAGATTCATACAGTGAGAACAAACACTTAACTCCTAAAGTCCTATTGGTCCTGGGTCGAAATGCTCGTGTAGTAGTTCTAGCATTTGCTTGTAGGTTTTGTCTTCTGGCTTCTGCGGCATGATTTTATAGCACAATAAGTTTTAAGTGTCTGACCCCATTAGGTGAATGAGCAGTTTCGCCCATTTTGTTTCTTCTTCTTCTTCTTAACTGGAGCGTTAACCGCTTACGCAATTTTGGCCGAGTTTAACTGTGAAAAAATTGTAAATAAAAGACGCTAATTTCGTCCCGAGTTCGAACAGTCTCGGCGGTCAGATTCTTACTATATTTTAAATCGTTATTAAAAGTAATACAAGGTATAAGCTTAGATTTTTACTATGTTGAGCTTTTCTCTCTCATTAAATAACGGATATTTCTAAGTAAATAAAGAGTACTAATTTGTTGGTACTTAATTTTTGACATCCTCCGCCCCGGACATAGAGGACGCTATTTCTAAAGGATATAATAACTGAATTGGGCACTTCAACATCTTTTGATCGTGCAGCCGGATATCGCAAGCCCTAACGCGACCATCTCTTCCTTGATATGTTTGCTGCACAACCGCTAGCTTCCACTGGAGCCGAGGGTTATTATCATCGTGTAGTAGGACAACGTCCCCGACCTTAACATTACGGGTTGGACCGCCTCTATTGTGGTGTATGGTACGGAGTGCGCTTAAATATTCTATGCACCATCTCTTCGTATACCTCTTTATTATAGCTTGTCGCTGCTGCCACGACTTCGCCAAGGATGAGCCTTCGCTTTTGTAATCTGTTTGAAGTAAAAGAGGTTTAAAGTTAGTTAAAAAATGTGCTGGAGTCAAAGGCTCCAAATCGTTGTGATCGCTGCTTATGTAAGTTTCCACTTCAGTTAGTAGCGTTGTCAATTCGTCTTCGGACAAATTCGCTTTTCCTATGGCCGCCTTCAGACAATCTTTAACAATTTTTATTAGGCGTTCCCAAAAACCGCCCACCACGCTGCTCTTTCAGGTATAAACTTCCAGCTTATGCTTTCATGCGCTGCTAACCGCTGAACCTCGCTATTATTCAAAAGATCGTTTAGTTTTCTTAACTCAAAATCCGCTCGTTTAAATGTCTTGGCATTATCTGACATTATAGTTGCTGGTGCACCACGTCTCGCTATAAACCGCCGTAATGCATTTATACAGCTGTTAGTTGGCAAGTCTCCGACGAGTTCCAAATGAACTGCTCTAAATGCAGCACACGTTATTAGCATGATGTAAACTTTTCGCCTATCGCCTTCAGTCTCTTCTTTAACATATAGTGGCCCAGCAAAGTCGACTCCAATAGTCTTAAATGGTCTGTTTGTTTCCACTCGTTCGCGTGGCAATTCTGTCCACTTCTCGGACGCACATTTTCCACGTAGCCGTCTGCAGATAACACATTTATGGAGGCAAGATTTTATGAGCTGACGCGCTTGAACTAACCATTGTCGTAAATGGGCTAAGGCCGTATTTATGCCTCCATGCATCGTTTGCTTATGCGCTTCCCAAACAAGTAAACTGCTTAAATGTGAACGTTTAGGTAGTATTATTGGATTATAATTACCGTATAACTCAGGTGGTAACCTGCTAGTAAGCCTCAAAATACCATCGACTAAAACTGGATTCAACAACAAAATTTTTGAATCAGCAGGAATTGAACGCTGACTTTCTAAAGCAACAACTTCTCTATTATAATAATTTCGTTGCACATATCTGATCCAATATGACTCTGCTTTGCTTAACTCGTGCGCAGTTATTTCATTAATTACGCTGAACGGTTTTGATAAATGTTTTCTTTTATTTATTATGCTATGTTTAACATTTTTAACAAATCGGAAAACAAATGCTGTAACTCGCAAAAGCCGCTTCAACTCACTGTAATTTTCAAGTTTAATAACAGTTTCGATAATGCTTCCCTTGTGTTTGTCTGTAGATTCGGCGACCAGGCTCATTGATTTTTCTAAAATATACTCCGAAGGCCAATTCAACTCCCCTTCAACTAACCATTCAGGGCCAAACGTCCACAGATCTGATTCCACTAATGATTTTGCTTTTATACCTCTGGTAAGGAGGTCCGCTGGATTATTTCTGCCCCGGCAATGCTTCCAATCATGAATGTTCGTTATGTTATTTATCTCGCTAACTCTCGCTTTTACATAGGGTATTTGTCTTTCTTGCCCATTAATCCAGTTGAGAGCTATCGCTGAATCACTCCATAAGGTGACGCTCTGCACTTCGAAGTCGAGTGCATCTACTCAAAATATTTTTAATCTCGCTGCTGTTAATTCTAACTTAGGCAATGTCAGTTCACTCTGTTTTTTACTTTTCTCCATCGGGCTTACTCTGTTCTTAGAACAAATGAAATTTGTTGTAATGATACCGGCCGCTGTTAGTTGGCGCACGTAGGCAACAGCACCATACGCTTTCGGGCTGGCGTCGGCAAATATGTGAACTTCGTATTGAGAGTCACTTTCTGTTGCTAAACATCGTCTCATGTTAAAGTTATGCAGAGCTTTTATTTCTTCTTGCCAGTGTTGAAAATCATTCATATTATCACCACTTAGAGCTTCGTCCCATTCCAAGTTCTCTTTCCAAATATTTTGAAGAATGAGTTTTATTCGAACAGTAAATGGGCCTAGCATTCCCAAAGGGTCATAAATTTTCGCCATAGCTTTCATGACATTCCTTTTCGTTGGTCTCAAATTCATCAAATACTCGCTAATGCTCTCAATGCTGACGTTAATCTCATCGTTCGCTGTAGTCCAATTTATGCCAAGTACCTTTTGTCTAATTGCTTGTTCGTTGTTATAAGTCAGGAAAACTGCACTAAACTCAGGATCACTTGTGTTCCATTTCCGAAGATTAAACCTTGCTTTGGTCATAATTTCTTTTGATTTTAAATACATTAACTTCGCTTCCTCTAAACTTCGCTCGCTTATCACCAAGTCGTCTACATAAAAGCATTGTTTTAGTTTATCGCAAATAACTCCATACTCTTGCTGAGAAGTGTTTAAATGATGGAGGAGTGTAGCTGCCAGCAAAAATGGACTGGGAGGTTACACCAAACGTTACCCTGGTCATACGGTATTCAACGATTTTGGGCAGTCGAATTTTACACATTGGGGTACGCTCGTACCATAAAAATCGGAGTGCGTCTCGATCATTTTCCGCGACCTCGATCTGAAGAAAAGCCTTTTCAATGTCCGCAGTTATCGCTATTTTATGTGAACGGAATCTTAAAGGAGTTTTCAGCAAATCTGCTACGAGATTGTCACCCGCATTCAAGTGATCATTTAAAGATAAGACACCTGGTTCGCTAGAAGATGCGTCACTATTCGCGTTTTTGTAGTGATTTTGTCGTCACGATAAACCGGTTTGTGGGGCATATAGTACACTATTTCACTGTTTGAGTCGTTTACCTGTTCCGCTATGCCGTTTTGTATTAAATCCCTAAGCGCTATATCATATTCAATGAGTTTATTATTGCCCCTTATCAATTTATTTGTCAAACTGTACAATCTCTGTTCTGCGATTTCTTTATTACTATTCAATTTTTCGTTTAAATTTTTCCAAGGCAAACACACTACGTAACGGCCATTCACTTCACTGATTTTAAACACTGTTCCTTCTAAGGGATTACTCTGTTGTAGTTGACAGCTCTTAATGCCAATAGACTCTAAACTCCAAAATTTTTCAATATCAAAATATTCTTCACCTGACATTTCTACACTCTCTACACAATTGCACGCTACCGTATTACATTGTGCATTACAATATTTGGAATTATGGTTACGGTTTGTACATCGAAAGCATCTACCCTATTTTCTCAGTATAAGCTTCTTCTCTTCGACAGGTAGGTCGCTCTTACAGCTTTTCGTGGTATGCGTATTCGTTTTGCAAATAACACATTGATAGTTCTGCCTGTTGCCTACGAAGAGTCCCGCTGCAGTACCTCCATCTCGAAACCGTGTCTCTCTTCTTTCCTTCACATTAAATTTTGTGTCTCGCTCAGACATTTGCCTTTTCTAAGGCTTCTATTTCGGTCTTTAAAAATTTCAGAAGTTTATTTAGCTGATCATTTTCTGTTCCGTTACTTGTGCTCTCCTTAACTGTATCAATGCTGGAATTTAGTATTGTACTGCAAGCTGCATTCCTTTCAAATGAACGGTAAAATTGCACACGCAATGTTGTTGGTATAGATTTCAACAAAATTGATTTTACCATTATATCGTACTGTGCCGATGATATGTGAAATGCTACAAGCGATCGCATAGTCGAAGTAACCTCGTTGTACAGTTGCCGTAATCCATATACTATATATATCTGCTGTTGACTGCACCGTTCTAATATTCATTAATTTCTGAACAAATTTCTCCACGATTTTTTCATTGTTTCCATATTCTTCCTGCAAGAGAAATATGGCTTCGCTGTAACACTTTTCGGTGGGTGTAAAACCGGCTATGGAAGCAGCGGCCTTGCCTACTAACGCTTCATTCCAAAAATTAAATTTTGTAGATGTAGACAATTTTGAATTTTCGTGCACTGCTCTTTTAAACTGCTCCCAGAAAGGAAGCCAATTTTCGAAGTTTCCATCAAACTTTTTTAACTCAAAGAATTAAGTTTTATATCACTATAGCCACTATTTCCCTCCGTCGTAACATCCTGCCCTGCGCCTTCATAGGAGTTATTTGATGCTTCAGCACGTGTTTTGAAATTAACCCGAATAAAATGCTCCAACTGAGCTAAAGTGGTTACCGCCTTATCATCATATTCAATTATGGTATCGCATTCCTTCGAAAAATCGTCTTGTTTGACAAAGACTTTCATGGCTTCATCTGCGGATTTTAGATTTGAATGCGCGTTTTTGTGCTTTTCTAATAAAACAATCAGCTCGCACTCGACACTTGATGGATCGCTATGGTCTGCCAATTTAGCATTTTTAAACGATTTTAAATATTTGCTTACGCTGTTGCACAATTTAGTGACTTGTGCTCGGCACGTAGACCGATACACCGCTTCCATTTCTACACGCTTTTCGCTGGACTCACGAATTTCACTTTCAAATTCATAGTTTTTACTATGTCTTTTCGCTTGTAATTTACAGTATTTAAAACAAACCGCACGCTAGTGAAAATCTGATTACACAACTGTCGTCCCCGGTTTCGGCACCATGTGAAAAAATATTAAATAAAACACGCTATTTTCGTCCTGAGTTCGAACAGTCTCGGCGGTCAGATTCTTACTATATTTTAAATCGTTATAAAAAGTAATACAAGGCATAAGCTTAGATTTTTACTATGTTGAGCTTTTCTCTCTCATTAAATAACGAATCTTTCTAAGTAAATAAAGAGTACTAATTTGTTGGTATTTAATTTTTGACATTAACAAAGCGCGCCGTTCGTTTCTTTCTCGTGCTAACCGGCACCAATAGGACATACCAAAAGAAGCCAAGTCCTTCTCCACCTGATCTTTCCAACGCAGAGGAGGCCTTCCCCTTCCTCTGCTACCACCAGCTGGTACCGCATCGAATACTATCAGAGCCGGAGCGTTTGTATCCATTCGGACGACACGACCCAGCCAACGTAGCCGATGGATCTTTATTCGCTGCGCTATGTCTATGTCGTCGTAAAGCTCATACAGCTCATCGTTCCATCGCCTGCGATATTCGCCGTTGCCAACGTGCAAAGGTTCAAAACTCTTCCGCAGAATCTTTCTCTCAAACATTCCAAGCGTCGCTTCATTGGATGTGGTCATCATCCACGTTTCTGCGCCATACGTTAGGACGGGCATGATGAGTGCCATGTAGAGTGTTAATTGTTCGTCGAGAGAGGACTTTACTACTCAGTTGCCTACTTAGTCCAAAGTAGCAGTTGTTGGCAAAAGAGATTCTACCTTGGATTTCCAGGCTAGCATTGTTATCGGGATTAATGCTGGTTCCCAAGTAAACGAAGTCTTTTAGAACTTCTGCCGATACGCGAGAGCGCCGACTGTTTGTTTGATGACAGGAGGTACTTCGTTTTGTCTTCGTTCACCATCAAACAGATTCGCTTTGCCTCTTTATCCAATTTGGAGAAGGCAGAGCTAGCAACGCGGTTGTTAAGGCCGATGATGTCAATATCATCGGCATACGCCAACAATTGTACGCTCTTATACAATATTGTGCCTGAGCGATTAAGTTCTCCGGCTCGTACAATGCTCTCCAGCATCAGGTTAAAGAAGTCACACGGTAGCGAGTCAACATGTCTGAAACCTCGTTTGGTATCAAACGGCTCGGAGAGGTCCTTCCCAATTCTGACGGCGCTGCTGGTGTTGAGCAGCGTCATCTTGCATAGCCGTATTATATAGTTTTGTGGGGATACCAAATTCAGACATCGCGGCATACAAATAACTCCTTTCCATACTGTCGAATGCAGCTTTGAAATCGAGGAAAATATGGTGTGTGTCGATTCTCCTTTCTTATGGATTGGGCAGAGCACACTTAAATTCCATTCGGCAGGCATGCTTTCATCCGACCATATTTTGAATAGAACCGGATGCTTGCATCTTACCAGCTCCTCGCCACCAAGTTTGAATAGCTCAGCCGGCAGTCCGTCGGCGCCCGCAGCGTTGTTGTTCTGTAGCCGCATTATCGCTATTCTCTCCTCGTCATGGTCGGGTTGCGGAACGACAATTCCGTCGTCAACGATTGGGGTATCGGGATATTCACATTCTCTTTGACATACGCAGCTATCACTGTTGAACAGGTTCGAGAAGTGTTCCCTCCATAATTTAAATATGCTCTGGATGTCAGTCACCAGATCACCGTCTTTGCTCTTACAGGAAAACGCCCCGGTTTTAAAACCTTCTGTAAATCACCAACTTTCTGGTGGAATTTTCGGGCGTTCTTCCTATTGACCAGCATCTCAAGCTCCTCTCACTCACGTCTTTCGGCCTCTCGTTTCTTTTTTCGGCTAATACGTCTCTCTTCGTTTTCTAGCTATCTGTAGGTATCCCACATGGCTCGCGTTGCGCCTGATCGCAGCGTGGCTCTGTAGGCAGTATCTTTTCGTTTTGCGGCAGCATGACATACCTCGTCATACCAACTGTTTTTTCGGGCTCGCCGGAATCCGATTTCTTCTTCGGCAGCGATGCATAGACAACGAGAAATGTTGTTCCATTGCTCGTCCATGCCGGATTGTTGGGCAATACTCTCTGAGAGCAGAAGTGAGAGTCGAGTCGCGATTCTTCTGGCTGTCTGTTGTGATTGCAGCTTTTCGATGTCGAACATTCTTTGCGTAGGTAGATGTACATTTTTTGCTGCACAGAGGTGTGTGCGCAGTTTGGGTGCAACAAGGTTATGATCCGAATCGAAACGTACGTACATCTAAAATACTAGAAGCATGTCTTCCATCTATCACGACATGTTTGATTTGGTTTCTCGTTTTCCTATCAGGAGACAGCCACGTAGCTTGGTGAATTTTCTAATGCTGGAATCTGGTGCTACAGGCTACCATGTTTCGGACTCCGGTGAAGTCGATCAGTCTCTGTCCGTTACCGAATGTTTCATTCGTTTAGGCTGAATTTCCCGACTGTGGGACCAAAAACTCTCTCCTTTCGCACCCTAGCGTTGAAGTCGGCAAGAACGATTGTAATGTCGTGGCGGGGGCAGCGCTCATAGGAACGTTCCAGGCGCTCATAGAAGGAATCTTTGGTTGCATCGTCCATTTCTTCCATCAGGGCGTCACCGCAAATTAGCGAGATGTTAAAAGATCGTGCTTTAATGCATGAACGACAGTTCTGGGAGACGAAGTCTCGTTGGTTGGTTGGTTAGAGTGGTGATTCATCCAGAATCCAACTAGCGCTTCCGCCACATCCTCGTTACCAAATTGTTTAACAGTTATTTGCAGCAGGGCTATATCCAGTCCGTGCGGTTAAGGAACCTTATTAGGTTGTTGACGTCTAAGCCAGACAGTTGCTCGAGACTCTCGAACAGCGGTTTGCCCAGGGTTAACATTCTGTCCTTCCATAGGGCAGGGCATTCACAGAGGAAATGGAAGATTGTTTCTTTTTTCTCCGGTTGTTTACAACTATGACAGTATGTGTTGTGAGGGATGCCCATTTTGGCGGCTTGTTCTCCGATAGACCAGAAGCCAGTTATGACTGCCGTAAGTCTACAGGTGTCCCGTCGTTTCATGTTTATTAATGTCAACGATTGCTTGAGGTTGTAGGTGGGCCATAACGTTCTGCTGATTTTGCATTTCGTCTGGTCTCTCCATCTACAATCTGCAATTCGAAGGTATTTTAGGGAAATTGCATTCTTGACCGCACCTAGTGGAGTGAATACTGGTACTGCAAGAGCGCTATTCATGGCAGATCCCACTCTTGCCAGTTCATCGGCTTTTTCGTTACCTTCTATTTCCGGTGTCCCGGGACCCAAATTAAGGTTACTCTATGGTTTTCACTCAAGTTGGTGAGGCTATTCCTACTTTGCTGCACCACTTTAGAGGTTGTTATAGTCGCGTCCAGCGCCTGGATTGCGGCTTGGCTATCCGAAAGAATAGCGATATTGCCCTTAAAAGAGCAATCTGCGATTAGTAACCTACAGGCTTCCCCAATCGCCAGTACTTCCGCTTGGAAGACGCTGCTGGTATTAGGAAGACGCACAGATTTTTCAATTCCAAGTCTATGAGAATATATACCAGCTCCAACACCACAATCCATTTTACTGCCATCTGTATAGACTGTGGTATCGAAGTTGTTTAGAGAGAATCCCTTATTCCATTCTTTTTTAGATGGAAAGAGTGTGGCAAAATTCCTATTGAAGGTTACCATCGGGACGATGTAGTCAGTCCTCACCGAGGTTAACTGAGTTTGTCGCAATAATAGACTAGCGTGACCATAAGCTTTTCCTTTCCAGCGACCCGCTTCATTTAACCTAAATGCACTCATGGTTGCCGTTTCTTTATATGTAGGTTTATTGGAATAACGTGTGTCAGTGCATTAAGAGCCTCTCTAGGATATGATCTGATTGCACCGACCGTTATTGTACCGAGTAATTTGGCATTGTACTCTCTCCCTAGAGATGATCCCACTGATCGTATTTGGACACAGTCCTGACACCATTAGCACCACATCATCAGCGTACGCCACCACTTTTACCCCACCTCCGTCAAGTTTTGTTAAGATTTTGCTGATCACACATAGCCAAAGAAGTGGAGATAATACTCCCCCTTGTGGAGTGCCCCCGTGGACCTTATTGGTTATGCTGATATTACCCATATTAGCTTTGATGATCCTGGTTTGTAGCATGGATATGAGCAAGTTACTAATGCAACTGTCCACCTCCATTTCTATCAACGCCCGTTGGATGGCATCTGTGCTAACATTGTTAAAGGCGCCTTCGATATCAAAGAATGCCGCCATGGTATAATGTTTGCTCTCTAGAGAGCCCTCTATTGCTCCGATTACCTCGTGAAGCGCTGTCTCCGTAGATTTGCCTTTAAGGTATGCGTGTTGTGCAGTTGATATACCAGAGCTCTCCAAAGAGCTTTTGAGGTGCGTATCCAAAAGTCTTTCAAAAGTTTTTAACAGAAAAGACGAAAGACTGATTGGCCTGAAGTCCTTCGCTGATTCATGTCCTCTTCTACCTACTTTTGGTATGAAGACGACCTTGACTAGTCTCCAGCTGTCTGGAATATGGCCTAAGTTGAAACACGCTTTAAAAATTTCCTCTAGCCATGGTAGGATACAGTCCAAGGTTTCCTGTAACATCTTTGGAATGATCCCATCTGGCCGCGGAGATTTAAAGGGTGAGAAAGATTTGATTGCCCATGCAACTTTTTCTTTGGTAATAATTTCATTTGCAAGATGCTGTGGATTATAGTGGCTCCGCCTAATGTTTCCCCTCTCACTTTCGTAAGCGCTGCATCCCGGAAAATGCGTGTTTAGCAGAAGCTCTAGCGATTCTTCTGCTGCAGCAGTCCAAGTTCCATCAGGCTTCTTGACCCAAGAAGCCATTGAGTGGTCTTTGGAAAGAACACGGCTGAGCCTAGCAGAATCCCTAGTGGATTCGATTGACGAACAAAACTCCCTCCAGCTCTCTTTTTTGGCGGCCCTGATTGCCTTCTTGTACTGTCTCCGACTTTCTCTGTACAATTCCCAATATCCCGTCGAGTAGCTGAGGTTAAACGTTGATCTAGATTTTTCCCTTAGTTTTAAGAGATCACTGCTCCACCAAAGAGGGTGAGTTTTTTTGCTAAATTTTATGGGGGCAGGACGTTTTGTAGGCCCTACTAAATGCCTTTTCCAGTGTTATGACCCTACTTTCAAGGTTTTCCGTGAGAGTGATTTGAGGGATAGGAGTCTCTCCTATCCTCTTGTTTACTGCATTTTTGAACCTCTTCCAGTTGGTTCTTAAAGGATTTCGATACGGTAGGGGTGGATCTCTACCAAATATTAACGGACAAACTCTCTCACTATCACCCAGCGCAAAGTACTTAGGGTCAATTCTGGACTCCAAACTAAGTTGGAAATTAAATGTTGAAGAACGGGTAAGGAAGGCAGAAATTGCTTTATATGCCTGTAAACGTATGCTTGGAAGAAAATGGGGTCTTCAACCTAAGCATACATTATGGCTGTATAAGACGGTTATACGACCTATTCTATCGTATGGTTCGGTAGTTTGGTGGAAGGCTCTAGGGAGAGAGTACAATACCAAATTACTCGGCAGAATACAAAGATCAGCCTGTGCAATAACGGTCGGTGCAATCAGATCATGTCCTAGAGAGGCTCTCAATGCACTGACACACGTTATTCCAATAGACCTACATATAAAGAAGACGGAAACCATGAGTGCATTTAGGTTAAATGAAGCGGGTCGCTGGAAAGAAAAAGCTTATTGTCATTCCAGTCTACTATTGGGACAAACTCAGTTAACCTCGGTGAGGGCTGACTACATAGCCCCGACGGTAACATTCAATAGGAATTTTGCCACTCTCTTTCAATCTAAGGAGAAATGGAATAAGGGACTCTCAATAAACAACTTCGACACTACAGATGAATCTAAAATGGATTGTCGTGTTGAAGCTGGTATATATTCTCATAGACTTAAAATTGAAAAGTCTGGGCGTCTCCTCAATGCCTGCAGTGTCTTCCAGGCGGAAGTACTGGCGATTGGGGAAGCTTGCAGGCTACTAATCGCAGATTTCTCTTTTAAGGGTAATATCGCTATTCTCTCGGATAGCCAAGCTGCAATCCGGGCACTGGGTTCGGCCATAACAACCTCCAAAATGCTGGAACAAAGTAGGAATAGCCTCACCATCTTGAGTGAAAACCATAAAGTTGCCTTAATCTGGGTCCCGGGACATCGGAATATTGAAGGTAACGAAAAAGCAGATGAACTGGCAAGAGGGGGATCAGCCATGAATAACGCTCTTGCAGAATCGGTACTCACACCATTAGGTGCAGTCAAGAGCACAATTTCCCAAAAATACCTCCGAATCGCTGACTGTAGGTGGAAAGTCCAGACGAAATGCAAAATTAGCAGAACGTTATGGCCCACCCACAACCTCAAGCAATCGTCGGCATTAATAATAATGAAACGACGGGACGCCTGGAGACTAACGGCAGTCATAACTGGCTTTTGGTCTATCGGAGAACAAGCAGCCAAAATGGGTATCCCTCACAATACATACTGTCACAGTTGTAAACAACCGGAGAAAAAGGAGACAATCTTCCATTTCCTCTGTGAATGCCCCGCCCTATGGAAGGACAGACTGTTAACCATGGGCCAACCGCTGTTCGAGAATCTCGAACAACTATCTGGCTTAGACGTTAACAACCTAATAAGGTTCCTTAACCGCACGGACTGGATATAGTTATGCTGTAAAAAACCGTTAAACAAGTTGGCAACGAGGATGTGGCAACAAAATGGCGCGAAAGCGCTAGTTGGATTCTGGAAGACTCACCACTTTAACCAACCAACCAACCAACCAGGGGTGGATCTACCTTAAGATCCAAGTCGTAGAGGATCCAACTATGATCAGAAAAGGACCTTTTATTGGATACGATGAAGTCTCTCTCCCGAAACAAATTCGACACCGAATTTGGGTTCCTTTACATGGCAGCTGTAGTAGACGTCGCAAGGTCCTATAATTTTCTTGCCTTGCCACGTCCATCGCATCTTTTGAATGGCAGTGATGTCAGTCTTGACTCTCTCGGGGACATCAGCCAGAGGGCAGCGACACCTTCCCTATAAGAGACTTCAAATCGTATTCTTTATTTCGTTTACAGGGGTCGTCATCAGTGTAGGGAGTTCTCATCTTGTGTAGGTTTTCATTGGGGGGACTTTTACGTGGCGGGTCTCAAACCCAGTGCACAAGCAACTATCCTGGAATGCTTCGCCTTCTCACGTTAGCTCTCTCCCGAACAGGTGTTCGGAAGCTAACCAGAGGATACTTTGGCTAATCCTGGGAGTTGTGAGCTGCTTGAACCCAATGCGGCCTGGCCACTACCAAGTGAATGTCGATCAGTAACTTTCCCCACTTGTTTATAATTTCAACGCGCTTTTGAAACGTTCAGCGCAGAGTGACCAACAATTTTTAATAGCGTCGAAGTGCTCAAAATTTAAAAAAATTATGGAAGTCATCGCGTTTACTATCGTTTTTACTCCTCGTCGCCAAATACATAGTTATATCCGAAATATTCGTATAGTTAACCTCGACTGGCAATATTAATTCAGAAATGCATATATGTATGTGCATATGTACGTTCGTATTGTACACAAATAACGGAGCAGATACATATGAGTAAGTAGATACATCATATTAAATACGTACATATTATCACGAACGGGAAACTTCACGAGCCGACTGGCAACTATAGCGAGCGAATGAGATGCCAAAACAAAAACATGAATTCGCGTTGATGGCGACTGCAGATGGCGGGCAGAACTTGTCATATGATAGAAATTACAATAGGTATTAAGCGTGTATATACAACACATTCGCAGATGTGCACGCGCATAGAGGATTCAGTTTTAAGGTGAACATGTACTTGTTAAGTAAAGCATTTAAGTGTTGGTAATAAAGTGAAGCAAGTTGTTTTGCTATTAATTTGTGATTTTTATTTGACAATCCAGTGATCGAAATCCGAGGAATTATTGTGAGATTCCTTATGAAATAAAGGCAATTACAACATAAATACACCACACCACAATCACATCATAAAAACAGCACTCTTGTTCCAAAGTAAACTTCATAGCTATAATATTTAATTTGCATTATGTTTTCATTAATTGGATATTCCCATACGTAAAGATATATGTGGGAGCTAGTGAATAGCGAAAACGATGTGTTCACTTGTACGGCTCGATCCAAAAAGAACGAGACCGAAAATTATTTCGCTTATTAGTTCAACAATACAAAGCGAAAGAATGAGAAGTTAAAAGCAAATGAAAAGTCACACATGGTTGCATTTATAAAGTATTAAGAATGAATAAAAGTATATGAACAAATTAAAGGATAATTATTAAGAATGTAATAAGCTTAATCTAATTGTGGTGTCCCCACAGTACTCCCCTCCTAGTTACAGGGTGTGGCAATGAATGCTGGCTTTAACCGGTCAATGGAGATGTTCACCTTGTTGTCGTTGATGCTCTTAGTGAAGTATTTAGGACGACGTTCTAACACTTTGTATGGTCCTTTGTAAGGTGGCGTTACTGATGGACGAACAGAAAGATCTCTAACGAAAACTTGATCGCACGTCGTAAGATTAGTGTGCACAAATGAGTTTTCTTTTGTGTGCCAAGTAGTATCAACTGGGCGAATATTTCTCATGACATGTCGAAGATGTGTTACCATTTCCGTTTCGCTGGTAGGTCGGCTGCCATCTATAAAGAACTCCGATGGTCTAGGTAAGGTTGTTCCAAAAACTAATTCAGCCGGGGATGCGCCAATGTCAATCTTGAATGAACACCGAAGTCCTAATAATGTAAGTTGTCATGTCGGTCTCCTTGCCGCGGGGATGAGGCTTAAGTGGTGAGTTACCCCATGCTATGGAGATTAACTTACCACGAACTAAGAGGGCAGCTCTATATAGGAATTGGGTATCCACTCATCCGCGGAACGGCGGAATTGGTGGCCACCCAAGTACTATTTGGGGAGTACCGTACCGACAACCTGGCAGGAGTATACCTCCTGCATTTTCCTACAATGTGGAGACTAAACATGGATCTCTCTGCACTTTCGGGAAATCCTCCCGTCGAGCAATCGATGGCTCTGGCATCGGATGCGCCGGCCCAAACCCCACACTCCCCTATGACCGGAACTGACACCCAGGGTTCCGGAGGAAGCGCACTACTAGTGGTGAAACATGGTACATTGGCTATGCTAATGGAGAGCCGAGTGAGTGTGAGCGATACACCGTCGTCGAAACGATCTGAAGCAACTGAACAAGTTGTGGAGGATGTGGAGATGGCGGACAATCTCTCAGTAGACTCAGACGGATCTCTGGTACCGAGTAAGTCTTTGGCAACGGTTAAATCTGGTGCGAATCAGGTAAGTACCGGTAAAAACACTGAAGTTATTGGAGAGTCGAACGCAGGTGTTGGTCTAACCGTAAGGCAGATCAAACGAAGAAGACAGAAGGCGAGGCAAGCCGAAGCACTAGCTAAGGCAAGGACGCAAGCTCCGTCAACTTCAACACCTGTAACGGAAACGGGAAATCGTGGCAGAACAGAGGATTCCTCTGTAGCGCTTCGCTCTTCCGGGAACGAAACGGGGTCTGTGCCAACGACCGAGAAGAGGAGAAAGGCAAAGAAGGGGAAAGTCGAGAGACGGAACTCGGAAATGCCTGAATCCTCGACCCAATCCAAGGCAGACAAACCTTTGCCTGACAAGGCAGAGGCTGAGGGACCTCAAATGTCGAATGACACTCTTCCGTCAACGTCTGGCGAATCATTCGCGAGAATGGCACCAAAGGCAATGACGGCGGAGATACATACCGACAAACAAGACGGTTTACTCTCCAAAGGGCAACAAGACTATCTTGACAGCAATTTTTGGAAAGCTATCGGTGAGTCGAAAGACGCGCCGACTTTCGAGGGGAAAAGCGAGGTTGACGGCATCATAGAGGTGCACTGTTCCAACGCTTTTTCCCGAGAACGGCTGGAAAAAGCGATAGCAAAGATTCCAGCCTGCGAAAACAGCAAGTTCATTCAGTTGAAAGTAGCAAAGAAAGGCTGGTACGAGCGAGTGTCTCACCGCAAGGCAGATCAAACGAAGAAGGCAGAAGGCGAGGCAAGCCGAAGCACTAGCTAAGGTAAGTACTCAAGCTCCGTCAACTTCGACACCTGTAATGGAAACGGGAAAGCGTGGCAGAACAGAGGATTTCCGGAAACGAACGGGGTTCTTTCAATGACCGGGAAGAGGAGAAAGGCAAAGAAGAGGAAAGTCGAGAGACGGACATCGGAAATGCCTGCATCCTCGACCCAATCCACAGGAGACAAACCTATACCTGACAAGGCAAAGGCTAAGGGATCTCAAATGTCGAATGACACTCTTCCGTCAACGTCTGGCGAATCATTCGCGAGAATGGCAGCAACGGCAATGACGATAGAGGTACATACCGGCAAACAAGACGGTCTACTGTACAAAGGGCAACAAGACTATCTTGACATCTATCTTTGGAAAGCTATGGACGGCATCGTAAAGGTGCACTGTTCCAATTCTTTTTCCCGAGAATGGCCGGAAACAGCAAGTTCGTTCAGTTGAAAGTAGCAAAGAAAGGCTGGTATGAGCGAGTGTCTGGATTCCGGGTCCTTCCTGTAATTCAGCAGAACTCCTCACACGCATCCGTGTTCAGAGCAAAGATCTTGACACGACTCTCTGGAGAGTATACTCGTGCACCAGGCAGAAATCCGCTACCACTTTGGAGGAGGGTTCCCACCTGGTACTGGGTATCGATCTTGGGTCCCTCAAGGTGCTTAAGTCGAAGTACGGGTGCCGTCCTCACCTACATCTGGGGCGGATCCAGTTCCGTGTCCAGGATAAGGTGGAGGACAAAGCGTATATATACTCAGTCTCATGACTGAAGTAATATTTACACAGATAAATCTGCAGCATAGCAAAGCGTCTACGGCTCTCTTGTGCCGTAGGCATGCAAAACTGCAAACAAACCCACATATAATACTTATACAAGAACCATGGGTATGTCACAAGCGTATCTGTGGTCTAGGTGCGTGGGGACAAATACTTCATTGTGAAGGGAATGTGAGACCGCGAGCATGTATTATCATGCGGAGGTTGATCGAACACACGATGTTAAAAGAGCTATGCTCCGGAGATATCGTTGCTGCAAAAATAAAGTACTTGAAAAGTGGGAACAGTGTCGAAGCTATCATAGTTTCGGCCTTCCTACGCTACGACTCTTTACAGCCACCTCCTTCGAGGGAGCTAAGAGAAGTGGTCAAGTACGCAGAATCCAATAATCTGGGGCTAATAGTGGGCTGTGACGCAAATTCACAGAACATTGTGTGGGGAAGCATCAAATGCAACCCCAGAGGTCTCAAGTTACTGGATTTTATCCTGTCATCCGATTTGGTCATTCAAAACACTGGTAACAAACCAACTTTTGTGACCAGAAGGAGACAAGAGGTGATTGATTCAACACTTACCAATAGGTCAGTTGGAAATCAAATCAACCGATGGCGAGTTTTGGAAGAGGGCTCTCTTTCTGATCATCGTCTTATCGAATTCCGACTGGGAATTGACACCATACCAATACCTTCCGGTAGGAATCCTCGAAATGTGGACTGGGACAGGTATGGTGACAGGTAACAGAGCGATTACCAAACCTGAAAAAACTCAAATCAGCAGAAATGATTGAAGATGCTACTAAGAAATTAGAAGGTACTTTAATCAATTGCTTTGAGGAACTGTGTCCACTCCGGCAAAGCAGGCAGGGGAAAGCGGTTCCTTGGTGGAACCCTGAACTGTCGAAGCTTCGTGTACGGTCCAGGAAACTTCTTAATAAGGCTTTGAAGACCAAAACAGAAGAGGACTGGGCCAATCATCGACTTACACAGAGAGAATATAAGAAAAAAGTACGGCAAGCCAAACTTGAATCCTATAGAAATTTCTGCAGTAACGTCGAAGAAATGAGGGAAACAGCGAGACTTTGTAAGGTCCTTCATTTAGACCGCTCAGTAAGGCTGGATTCCATTCGAAAACCTGATGGTTCATACACCATTTCCAAATCGGAAACGTTTAATGCTCTACTCGAAACCCATTTTCCGGGTAGTAGAACTCTCTCTGAAGCTGAGAGTGGCATGAACAATGATGGTGGCAACGGTGGAACCTCTAGGTACAGCTGGTATATTGCTAGTCGGATAGTGACAAGGGAATCGATAAGGTTTTCCTTATCTTCCTTTGAGAACTTTAAGTCCCCTGGACCTGACGGAACATATCCAATGCTTAAAAAAGGAGGAGACAGGCTGATTGAGGCCCTGAAAAGGATCTTCACAGCCTGTCTTGCATTTGGTTATATACCATCCCAATGGCGACGCGTAAGAGTAGTATTTATTCCGAAACCAGGAAAAGATGACTATTCCCTAGTCCCTGTGGTGCTTCGTCGTAGACTCCCTATTAGCGGAGATGCAGGAACTCGGCTTTCACGTCCAAGCATATGCGGACGACGTCTGTGCGCTAACATCGGATAAATCCTTAAGGAGGCTTTGCACGAAAGTGCAGAGGATTCTTGACAAAATCGATGATTGGTGCATGAGACAAGGTCTTTCCTTTAATCCGAACAAAACAACCATAGTCTTGTTCACGAGAAAACGGAAATTGGATGGACTCAGTCTTCCATCACTGAAAGGTGTGACACTTGGTCTTTCCAACAAAGTTAAATATCTAGGAGTAATCTTGGATAAGAAGCTGACCTGGGAGACACACGTGTCACTGAAGGTGAATCGTGCATTGAAGATTTTTCAGCATTGCCGTAGAGCCTTTGGCAAAACTTGGGGTCTGAAACCTGCTGTGGTCCTATGGATATACACGGCACTTATCAGACCAATCATCACTTACGCTTCTGTGGTCTGGTGGCGACGGAGCATGGTTAAGTCCACAATCCGGGAACTATACAGGCTGCAAAGAAGTGTATGTTTATGCATCACGGGTGCCATGAGTAAAACCTCTGGTGATGCCCTAAATGCTATGCTTGATTTGCTCCCCCTGGATCTTAAGATACAACAAGAAGCGATAAAAGCAATGTGTAGACTCCATAAATATGGTTTCTGGCACGAAGATGGAACTTCGGGACACAGAGAAATCTTTAAGTTGCTGTCGGAGCAGTATCCACTGTTTTTGGCACTTAAAGATGACCTGATACCCACAGTTTCATTCGGAAGGAAATTTGATGTCAGATTTCCATTGCGTGAGCAATGGAGCAATCCAGAATGCATGCAAGGAGGCTTGACGGATATTTTCTTTACCGATGGGTCCACGACTGAAATAGGGTCTGGAGCCGGATGGTACTTAAACGATAGTAATAAGTATCACTATGCTATGGGGGGAATGGCAACTGTTTTCCAAACAGAAGTTTTTGCCATCCTAAAAGTAGCCGAATGGATAATCGAGAGGAGATGGAGCGGGGAAACAGATTGGAGTCTTCAGTGACAGTCAGGCTGCACTGAAGGCCCTGGAGAACGCGAAGCAAACCTCAAAGATTGTTCAATAATGTAAGAAGAAGCTTAATTCTGTCGCAAGACAAAACAGGCTTGTACTTATATGGGTTCCGGGACACTCCGGTGTTCAAGGAAACGAAATTGCCGACGAATCGGCCAACCGTAGATCAACGGTGCCCCCACAGGGGCCAGAGCCAATAATCGGAATCAGTCCCGCAGGAATCAAGAATTGGATCAACGACTATGTAGGCAATCTACATAAAGAGCGATGGTCCGGTCTAGAACGCTGCAGAGCTGCAAAGTGTTTTGTGACAAGTCCGAACAGAAAACTGTCAAACTTTCTACTAAAACTTAGAAGGAAAGACATTCGGTTGATGGTCGGCATCATCACAGGACACAACCCATGGGGTCAGCATATGACCACCATTGGAATCATCGAGGACCCGGTATGCCAGTCATGCTTGGAGGAGGCGGATAGCACTGAGCACTTTCTCTGTGAGTGTCCTGCCTTTGCTAGAGCGCGACTACGAGTATTGGGTTCCGATGTCATGGGAATGAGTAATATTCGTTCTCTAAAACTGGAGGATATTTACAGATTTGCCAAAGAATCTGGAAAATTCTCACAGGACTAACTATCTCTATCTCTGTCTCTATTCTTTCCTATCTCTTTCTCTGATACTTTTCTCCCTCCCTCCTTGACTATCTACCCCCTTTTCAGAGCTTTAAATACAATGGGCTTTTTAGCCTGAGTGTTTTAGGAGCCACCAAATCTCCTGGTGCTCCTTGGCTCGTCCTCTTCAAATTCAAATTCAAATTCATGTTGCGAAACATGCAGAAATTGACCGCAAATTTCCTTCATGCTATATGCTTATCAAAAGGATACCTTCGAAAAGGATTTGAAGAAAATCGACTTTAAGCTAGGCGTTTCTAAGTTTTTTTATGACAAGCTTTTAAATGTGGATATATGGCCTAGGAACGTAAAAATTCGGCAATTCACTTTTTTCAAAAAGACGTCACTCCTCCCCTAATTCCGTAACTGCTGCAGCTAACTCCATGACTAGTAATAAATTACTAAAATTGTATTTTCAAAATATATCTGCACTTCGAACTAAATGCTCGACTGTGTATATGAAAAGTTCCTTCTTCGACTTTGATTTTTTTTTATTCGTTGAATCCGGGCTGAATGAAAACTTTTTCGACTGTGACATTTTTTCCCTCAATTTGTACGATGTTTTCCGCAAAAACCGTGACCGTGACAAATCTCGATGTTCCCGAGGATGTGTGTTCTCATTGCTGTTCGGAGAAAATTTCGGGCATCATTGGTAACACTTACCAATTCTGACACACTGCTTCTTTTACGGCTTCTAACGTAAATTCTTCAGTCGAAATTCATGTCATTGATAGTTTTTTTAGCTTTGATTTATCTATAAAAATAATGGTTTTTATAATAGCCTTAATAGAATCCTAGATCTAGTGTTTATTTCAAATAACATTAACTACACTTTGTCGCAAGGTATTGCTCTTGTTTTCCATTTTTTTTAAGACTAAGGTTTCTGAGCTGTGTTTGAAGCACATTCCTATTTATCATAAGAAAAGACACCTTGACATACCAAACAGCTTAGGCATCTAAAGAATCTAAAAAACAAACTTTCCAAACTGTGCCATTTAAAGGAATGTAACTGTTTGAACAAGTTATTATATAGAAATTACATCCTGAATTTTCAAAAACAATATTATCCCGGATTCGAAAACCTTTTGGCCTCTGTTTGAACAAGTTCTTATATAGAAATTACATCCTGAATTTCGAAAGCACATTATCTCGTATTCGAAGGCCTTTTGGCAATTCATCAAATCAAAAAAGTCTTGCTCAACGGTGCCAAACAATGTTTTTTATAATAGAAAATATGAAAATTCTGCCATAGATTCTGCCAATTTTTTTGCTGACTTTTTTGCTCTAATTTTGGCACATTGTGCCTATTCCTTACTGATGTCGTCAAGGGTATTATGAAGCTCAAGCCCACACCGAAAACTGACTCGGATGGCCTATCGGCCATCTTGCTGAAGAACTGTTTGTGTCTCGCTGAGCCTCTTACAATTATATTTAATAAATCATTGTCCCCCGGTATCTTTGTTGACGACTGGAAATTAACTTCCATTACGCCTATATTTAAGAGTGGAAATAAAAACGATGTTAGTAATTACATGTCGATTTCGAAGCCATCGTCTGTCTCAAAACTTGTTGAGATAACTGTGAATGATAAGTTATATTTTGCTGCCAAAGGCCTAATATCTACCAACTAGCATGGTTTCGTTGCAAGTCGCTCCACTGCCACTAATTTGTCTATTTTCAATGATTTCAATGTTTTTGTCGTCGATCAAATTATATTTGTCAAACAGGCTCTGTGTTGTAGCCCTTGATAATACGACATCCCGTGCATTTATTGCGTCCTCTGGTCTCGCCCAGGGAAGTATTCTAAGACATTTTTGCTGAAAACTTGTTGTATTCTGATCATCTAAATATAACAAAATGCTTTCACGTAAAATATTATAAATCAAACAATACTTTGCATACTTCGTATAATATTGCTGGCTTACCTTTGCCATCCGTTGAAGAAATTAAAGACTTAGGTGTTATTTTCGACTCTAAGCTGAATTTCACTAGCCATATTAACCACGTCATAAGACGGTCATATACGTTGCTTGCATTCGTACGCCGAAATTGTTCTGCATTTACCAACCCACATACTCTCAAAACATTGTATTGTGCTTTTGTTAGATCAAGATTAGAGTATGCCGCTGTTATTTGGAGACCGTACCAAATAAGTAGGTCTCTCTAATCGGATTGAGAGTGTTCAGAAAGTTTTTCTTCGTTTTACGCTGCGATCTTTAAACTTTTCTATACCTGTACCATCGTACCGCTCTCGATATTTATTAATTGACTTAAAACGACGATCTATTCTATCGTGCTCATTCATTATTCGTATCATTTCTGGATCTATTGATTGTCCTTCCCTTTTAAGTAAAATTCAATTTAATATTCCTAATAAGAAACTCCGACAGTACGAAACCTTTAAAATTGTCGAGAACCAACTACGGGGTGAATGCTTCGATTCCTAGGGCATGTACAGATTTAAATATGTTTTGCAATTCTTCTGGTGCTGATTTTACATGGCCCTGATGCCCTGGCCACCAGTCTTGTGAGGTTTCGTGAGCGGCACAATATGGGCCTTGTTTTCTGTTGTGATGCTAATGCCCAGCATACACTCTGGGGCAGCAGCAAAGGCAATGAACGAGGCGCTCACCTGTTCGAGTTTATCGCTTCCTTTTGCCTAAACATACAGCAGACAGCCTACGTTTGTAATTGTTAGAAGGCAAGAGGTGATTGATGTCACCCTATCAAATTAAAAACTTGAGTGGTCAGTTAAGAACTGGAGAGTCCTTGCCGAAGATTCGTACTCAGACTACAAGTATATTGAGTTCCCGTGTGGTGAGGAGGCACAAATGTCATTACCCTCTAGAAACCCCTGAAAACAGACCCACCAAGACTTCGAAAGGAACAGGGTATTGAGGTGGCTGTTGAGAGACGCTGTTCTATTGGACCAGCCCTTTACCGGACTCTCGTTCCTTGGGGGAATAGAGAGCTCCAGGTGTGGAAGCGTCAGTCGGGAAAACTTCTTGCTGAGGACTGGAAGCGATATCGTCATGTTCAGAAGAACTACAAGAAGCTTATTCCGAGATCGAAACGAACTTCTTATAGATAATTCTGAAAAGGGATCCAATCGAAAAGATGGGGTCACTTAGGAAATCTGATGACTCCTTTACGGCAACAGCCCTTATTCAAAAAGGCTGTTGTCAGACCTGCTACACCTTCTCGGCATGACTGGTACCTCGGCAGATCGGTGCTACAAGTCGGCCGGACCAGATGGCGTATATTCTATCATGTTGAAGGAAGGCATAAAGCCCGTGACTGTAGCCTTGAAGAAAATCTTCACGCATATCTTGCACTGGCTTATATACAACGCTCTTGGAGGATGGTGAGGGTCGCCTTCATCGCTGAAGTTGGAAGGGATGACTACACGAGCCCCAAAAGCTTTAGACCTCATCAGTATGACTTCTTTCATGCTGAAAAATCCCGAACGTGTAGTGGAATTGCACATACGTCAGAAGTCCCCAGAAGGCAAACCTTCACCCTTTTTCTTCACTTCAGCGATGCTTATCAAAGTGGAAAATCCAGCGAGTCAGCACTGTAAAACCTTGTTTCTAGAGTAGAGCTAGCAACATTGGACTCGTTCGATGCTAGGCCAATGAATCGTCACGGAGCGAGCAGAGGAAGATCTGCTGGTGTGAACCGGGGTTAACAGAGGCTCCCCTAAGGTGACGTGATGTATCCATTGGTCTGGTGCCCGGTGATCGTTCCTCTACTCTCCACCTTAAATAATGCGGGAGTCTACGCACAAGCAAATGCGGACGGCGTTGCTTGTTTGGTCACGGGCCCTTCGCTTATGAGCATCTTGACACTTTGTGCTGTGCGAATGGGTTATCGAGAGGTAGGAAGCTTGATGGACTCGTTCTGCTAAAAGGAGTCATAATACAGCTATCCAAAGAAATCAAATATCCTGCGGTTATCCTCAATAGTAAACTCCTTTGGAAGTCACACGTTGAACAAAAGGCATCCAAAGCACTGACAGCTTTCTGGCCGTGCAAAGATGTCCTTGGGAAAACGTGGGGTTTTCTTCTAGCAAGATCCAATGGATCTGCACAGCTATAATAAGACCTATTATTACCTATGCATCAGTGGTCTGGGTAAGTAGACTTTCTCTTAAGACTGCAACGTACTGTAGCCATCTGTTGCACCAGAGCTTTTCCGAGTACTTCAGCCCCGGAATTAGATGCTCTGGTTGATCTACCACCAATTCATGCCTGCAGCGACAGCAAAGCTGCCCTAATGGCCATAGATAGCCCTTCAACCATTTCAACGGGGCTTGAGTCCTGTAAATCCAGGGTAAACTATGTCGGTAAACATATTATCCTGATGTTATCATAAGTCCCGGAGTAAGATGTCTATCTGACTCTTTAGTTAAAATGTGCTCTGAGGACAACTTCTTTGACCCAGAGCCCGTTCTGCCACTTCCTTCTGCAGCTACCAATTCCACGGTTAGCAAACGGGCTAATTCAACCCACAACTGAGCTTGGCAGGCTGAAAGAGGCTGCAGATGGGCAAAACTGATCTTATCTGTCATGTCCGACCAACTGTCGGAGATCTTTCTGTCATTAAGCAGAAGGAGCTGTAGGCAGTTGGTTGGACTGATGACGGGGCACTTTCTATGGCAAGCTGATGGAAAAGGTAGCCATCTTAGCCACTGCACGCTGTCGAGCATGTGGAGAGGAGGAAGATTATGTGCATTTATAAAAAATGCTGTTTAATCTATCGAAATTTAATCAATAACCACTCTATCCAACATGATGGTCAATGACTTTTTGTATAGACTATTTGAATTGTACTTTATATTTGATATAGAATTGATAATCCTACGGCATTTTATTGGTAATGAAGTGACCAGACCAAGACAAGCATCCCCAAATCATTATGGTGTCGCCACCGTGCTTAATTGTTTCTTTTGTTTTTAGAGAGCCGCGGTGAGAGCTCTTGCCTTTTCGGACGACTGACGTTTCGTCCAGGATTATTTCCAAATACCTACATTTATTTTTGTTTCATATAATTGCACACATAGAGTACTCACTTTATACCTGTGCATGCGTATGTTTCCAAAATTAAATTCATTCATAAGTTCTTTGCTCATATTTATATGCGCAAAATACTTTCATTCATGAAACGAGCGCACAAAATGCGCTTGACCCGCCCATATGCCAATTTTTCTCAACGAGACAAAAATTTTATATCCAAGATTGAAGAAATTACTGACGACCATTCGAAAATAGTCAATATCGGAATATTTCTTATAAAAATGTTTGCCAATATTTCGTGAATCCAGAATTTTTGACTTGTCGAGTGGCCGCGGCGCTGTACATATGTATGCATCAATATATGCATGCAAATAGTGCGCGCAGAAATCCCTGAAGCTTCTATGAGTTGTGTTGACGTACAGTATTGTTCATAAAAAGAGAGACCAAAGCCACAAATTGCTAATCTAAAAATTTTCATTCAACATGCATTTTTTATGTTTAAAATGTAACACATACTTTTCCTCTAACATATTAAAACTCATATATCAAATAATATTGCACTACTTCATAGTAAAGGCTTAAAAAAAAAGTTTCCAAGCAATTATAAAAAATTATATTATTATATAATATATACACTCTTTTTTGATTTAGCTGAAAGAATATATTAATTTTGTAACGAAGGCCTGACAAATTATTTTATTGGTATATGTTTATTTAACTTCTTCTTACCAAATTAATATTATTATCCTTAAGCGAATTGAAATACTAGTTTTTTAATTTTTACTCATATTTTTATCAACAACTAAGGTGACTACTCATATGTTTATGCATATATTACAATACTGTAAATAATATTTACATTTCCTGAAATGAAAAAAATATATATAAGTATAATTATTAAAGAACGAATTTCGAAATTGTTCTCATATTATAACAACTTCTCTTACGAATTCGATATTGACATCGATTAAGTTATTGCGATTTACCTGATTTGTAAAACACTACTCTCAATCCATCTTGATTAAGAGAAAATTGTTGCACTTCAAAAATCTAGGCTCAGGTGCTACCTGAAGAAGAAGAAAAAATAAAAAATAAACCTTTGAAATAGACTAAAAAATAGAAAAAAGCCTGAAAAGGAAAATACCTGTGAAATATATAAAAACAAACTAAAATAGATAGCACTGGAAAAAATAGGTATCATCATATGCAAAAGATAGCTAATACGACTATTAATTACCTATGTGAATTATGTATCTCTTTTTGTGGGGCCCTGGCTTACGACCTGCCATAGTTTTTTTTTAATTTATTTTTAACCTTTTCAATCTGACACTTTGTATTTTTGAACAGAAGAACAGTTAAAAGAAAATCTAATACTTTTTCGCAATGATATCTACACTCGGCAGATCCTACATATTAGTCGGAAAATATTTTTTGTGTTTTTTTCTTTTGCATATAATGGACAACATAAAACTTCTCAGACCTGCAATGTGGGCATATTTTGCGAAGAGCTGGAGTCGACACATTTCGAACATTTCCTGTCTTCAGGATTGGCAAGCCTTAAATCGCTGTCATCCATGCAGCTTTCGGATCTAATCAGAGCTTCTGAATGTAAGTTCAGCTCTTCTTTTTTTTCTTCGTGGCGCGGGTGCGTTTTTCGCATTTGAGCTTATACAGCTCTTTTTGGTAATCACCATAACCAGTGTAATAACGCTGCACTTGTACCTCAGCTTCATCACTTTCTTCAGCAAATTGACGTATCCCATATAAATCTCTTCTAAAATGAGATCCTCATTTTGCTGGTCTCCTACTTCTGACTCAGGATAACGATCCGCCAGGCCTACATTCCAATCTAAATTTATATCGTCATCGTCTGTACAGTTCGAACCTTATTTTTTCAAATCTCTGGCGTAAAATTTTCATTGAGATTAATCGCGGTACTATATATTTTTTGTGCTTTTTCTTTTATAACACTGCGTTACAAAACCGAACTTTTTTTCTGTCCTATGAACCAAATATACTTTTTCGGAAAGGGGAGAAAATATAAAAATACACGTGTATCGGCGATTTTCATGTTTTTTTATGTATAATATATAGAGCTCGTAGTCCGCCTGTGTGAAAAACTTTGGATCAATTTTTAACCATTTTTCCGTGATCCAATCGCGCTGAATTTCTGCAAGCAGCCTCGTGGAAATGTTTTTATTATGTAAAATTAAAAAAACAAAAAATTTATCAATTCTCAGATTTTCTTGAATTTTTGTTTCCTAAAAAAAATTTTTTCTAAATTTTAGGGATAACTTGAAGGGACTCCAAATTTTTAAACAACTTATTAACCTTTAATTTATTGTTTCATACAACACACTCTGTGTCGTTTGTGTGTTTGTTACCGTTCCGGAAGTTCCGATCATCTGACAGTTGCGCTACTAGGAGACGTATATTTTGACAATTGTTTTAAGTTCTGTTGCGCGAAAACGTCTTTCTGTATATTTCATCTTACGAAAAATGCAGTGCCCGACTCGCAATAACTTTTGTTACGTTTGTGGCTTATTCGCACCAAGTGAAAAATTTAAAAATATTACGAAAACAGTGGTTAATTCGTTTCAGAAAATATTCAAGACTGCTTATGTTCCTTACTTGTGGTATACTCCGGAAGTCGTGTGCGACTATTGCTATAGAAATTTATGCAAGTTTACTGATGGAAGGTCAACAATAAAGTACTCTGTACCAACAATTTGGCTACCACGTACAGTAGCACCAACAATGCTATCAACATTTCTTGCATCGAATGCGAGATGCGGGGAATCAAAAGTATCGGAATTTGTACCAACACCCAGTGATCTTGGGACTGCAGTGCCGCATTTAGTAACGCAAGCCGACTTCAATGACCTTGTACGAGAAGGAAATTTGTCAAAGAGAACAGCCGAACTCTTTGCATCACGCTTTAAGCAGTGGAATATAGTGGCGGCTGATTTTAATATAACAGCCGCTCGTGATCGACGTAGCAATATTCCATATGACGAATTTTTTAAATTACACGAAGATCGGCGAAAAACCTGGCTTATTGTTGTGATACTGATTCGATGTTTGAAAAAATTGGTTACCCTCATATTTCAGAGGAGTGGCGACTTTTCATCGATGCATCGGTCAACAGCCTCAAAGTAGTGCTGCTTCATATCGGTAACAAACATCCAGCTGTCCTGATCGCATATGCCACCAACCTCAAAGAAACATACGAAAGCATGGAATTAATATTACAGCTGATAAACTACCAAGAGCATAATAGGAAAATATGCTGCGATCTAAAAGTGGTCGGATTACTCATGGGTGTTAAGCGTGGATTTCCATCCCAACAGCGCTTTTTGTGTACATGGGAAGGCCGCAAGAGAGATAAGCATTACACTAAATTTAAGTGGAAGCCGCGAACATGCTACAAAGTAGGCGTAGAAAGTATAGAAAATCAACCATTAGTGCAGCCATCTCAAATAATTTTGCCATCACTACGCATTAAGCTCGGTGTCGTATCAAATTTTGTTAAAAAACTGGATCGTGAGGGCGAGGCGATTGCAAGTTTGTGCAATATTTTTCCGAAACTGAGCGGCGCAAAGATTCATGCAGGTATTTTTTTTTCGAAGGCTTTTAGTAACTTTATTTTTTTAATGATTTATACAATTTAAGGTGTTTTCAGTGGTCCGCAGATAAAAAAAATAGTTGAAAGTTATGAATTTTCATCAAAATTGAATACTATCTAACAACGTGCATGGAAAGGCACAGTTGAAGTTATTGAGGAAACAAACGAGCTGACAAATTTAAAAATATTGTTGCAGAAATGATTTCGGCATATGGCGAAATGGGCATATTAATGTCGCTAAAGATCCATTTCCTTCACAATCATTTAGATTGTTTCCCTGGTGATTTAGGAGCTTGTAGCGATGAACATGGCGAAAGGTTCCATGGCGCTTTAAAGGACAAGACATTATGCATATGCTCTGGGATTCCTGCTGGTTTATTTGTCGCGATACTGACACAAATGTTTACACACGCAAAAATAAAAGGCCTAAGTTTCTTTAACAGCATTAGAATTTTTAATGTAACAATTTTAAATTTTAATATAATAAAATTAATAAAAAAATTCGGGGTTTTATATATCTATTGTAATGCGGAGTGAAATACCTTTCTTTTGATACCCACATCGGCATATCTCATGTAATTTTTTTTTTAATTTCCAACAGGTGGCAACCCTGTGAAACATTGTCAGTGGCAACACCTAAGTGAAAAGTCTAGAAATGTGATACACTATCTGTGTGCCCAATTTCATTCAAATCCGTTAAGCTAATCCTGAGATCGTGTGGCTATACAGATTTGCATACAAGAATTGCTCGTTTAAAGTTATAAAATACAAAAAAAAAAAAAAAAATTGTGACGTGTACATGAAAATCGCCGATACACGTGTATTTTTATTTTTTATTCCCTTTCCGAAATAGTATATTTGATTCATAGGACAGAATGTGTGTAACGCGGTGTAATGAACTGGAGTCGACAAATTTGGAACATTTCCTGTCTTCAGGATTGGCAAGCCTTGAATCGCTGTCATCCATGCAGCTTTTGGATCTAATCAGAGCTTCTAAATGTAATTTCAGCTCTCCTTTTGTTTTAGTCTTGACGTGGGTGGACTTTTCACATTTGAGCTAACACAGCACTATTTGGTAAATACCATAATCAGTGAAGTAGCGCTGCACTTGTACCTCAGCTTCATCACTTTCTTCAGCAAAATTGTCGTCTTCCATATTAATCTCTTCTAAAACGAGATCCTTATTTTGCTGGTCTCCTACTTCTGACTCAGGATAACGATCCGCGAGGCCTACATTCCAATCTAAATTTATATCGTCATCGTCTGTACAGTTTGAACCTTTTTTCTCAAATCTCTGACGTAAAATTTTCATTGAGATTAATCGCGCTGCTATATATTGGACTTCATGAGCTGTTGGATGGGTATTCATACCCTGACTAGCTCGTATGCAATCGAAAAAGTTTTCCATAGCATCTTGGTTTATTTAACCGGTGAAGATAAATTTTAAGGAGCTTTGTTCGACAAAAAGTTCCTCGCATAATTTTTGCATCGCTGAAATCGTTGTGCAGAACTCTTCGATGCACTTTACCTGTGCTTTCCCTAGCAACTGGAATGACCGTAAAAAATCTACATGTTTATTTAATCTATCGGTTTTTCTTGTGTCACTCCGCCTAATCGGGCACTTGAAAAGGTTTTTTTGACTGGACATTTTTGGCATCCCATTTGTCAAACAGATCATTCATTTTTTTAACAAATGTCACGTAGTCATCACTACCTAAAAAAATTTGGGTCAAGGCTATGTCAACCAGAGGCTACCGAATTTCTCACGAATTGAGTTGAGAAAATTCTCATTTTTTCCAAAAAACTAGGATATACTAAATGGGCCTCCGTTACTTTCGGACAAATTTTAAAATAGGGATTCATTTGATCTACAGGGTTTGATTGAAAAGTAATGAGCCTTTTTTTTTTAAGCAGTCTTATTAAACCTTTTGGCTTATAACAGGTGGCGCAAAATTAATCCGCTGCAGGAAACATTTTTTAAACTCATCCGCCGGAATAGCGTTCAATTCGGCTGTCACAGTTTTTTGGATCGCCTCGATGGAGTCTAAACGCCTTCCCTTCAGCTTTCTTTTCAGGCGCGGGAACAAGAAGTCCAGAGGGGACAGGTCTGGGCTGTAGGGAGGGTAGGGAAGCACCGGAACCCCCATCACGGCCAATGCAGAGGTGCAGAGGAAGGCGGTGTACGCCGGTTCACATCTTCGTCTGTTTGCGTCGTCGAAGGCTTTCCAGATCGCGGTTCGTGTTCGACGTCCTCCCGGCTTTCCTTGAACGACTTGTGCCACCGTTTTACCTGCGCACTGGACAGAGATTGGTCCCCGTAAGCCTCCTTGAGTAGCCCAATGGATTCGGTTATCGTTTTCTTTAGCTTTACGCAAAATTTGATCGAGTAGCGTTGCTCCAACGACCGTTGCATTTTCGCCACTGCGAAATAATAACACACTTTTAAAACAGCTTTCACGCGCGGAGCGATTTTGACTGCACCGCTGTTGTCAGCGAACTGGGACCGGATTCTAGTGGAAGGTCCAACGATCATTTTCCCTCACCAGCCGATTCGGTTGATCGCTTGGCAGACGCTCCGCGTGGGAAGGCTCATTACTTTTCAATCAAACCCTGTATATCAAGCAATTTTGTTTATTACCTTGAAGCTTGTCACTCCATCTCGTGTTAAAATATCATATTTCATTAAAGTATTTCGGTCAGACTTTATCAAGTGACAATAACCATACATGCAAAAAATCTTTGTGTCTTCGTGGAGAAAAAAGGAGCATTTTGCAGAAACTCCTTAAGTGTTAAAGATGCTGTGTTGATCGCAAACGATACCTTTTAAATTTAACCCCAATTTTCTTTAGTTGTGCGATTTTTTTTTTCAAAATGGACAATAATGTGTCCGTATGTATACCATCACTGGAGACATAATACGAAAACTCGTATTTCCATTTGGAACATAAAAAATTAACATTTATTGCCCATTTTATATTCTCGTTTACCTTCCCCATGGACCACGAACCCATCGATAACATGTTTAGTTTTATTATAGCTCAAGTCCGACTTTATGATGATTTCATAGCATAATAGAACGCTAATGCGTTCGGTGCAAGACATAGTAGAAACAATTTGTTTCTAAATTATTTAAGAAATTGGCATCGAGCCCCGGAATAACATATGTATATATTAATACGGAGAGCAAAATTTTGTCGTACCTTTTTTTAGTATTTATAGTCAGAGAAAAAAGTTTAAACAAATACCAATGGATAGTATATGTGGAGGCGGTTTGCACAATGTATTGAAATAAATATATAAGTAAATAGGTGCAGGTAAAATTAATCACACGGCGGCCGCCGTAGCCGAATGGGTAGGTGCGTGATTACCATTCGGAATTCACAGAGAGGTCGTGGGTTCGAATCTCGGTGAAAGCAAAATTAATAAAAACATTTTTCTAATAGCGGTCGCCCCTCGGCAGGCAATGGCAAACCTCCGAGTGTATTTCTGCCATGAAAAAGCTCCTCATAAAAATATCTGCCGTTCGGAGTCGGCTTGAAACTGTAGGTCCCTCCATTTGTGGAACAACATCAACACGCACACCACAAATAGGAGGAGGAGCTCGGCCAAACACCTAACAGAAGTGTACGCGCCAATTATTTATTTTTTTTATTTTATTTTAACTGTTTTAACGCAAAAGAGATAACCTGTGGGGCAAAGCAAAACCTAGAACGTCACGCATAAACGTATATGTTTTGGAGGATATATAATTAATGTTTTTAGCCAATGCCTTTTCCTCCTCACTATACCGATTTTTTTGGTCACTCACGATCATATTTGCGAAAGTTATAGCATCACTGCTTGAAGTTTCTTCCGAAGTACTGCACGATTACATAAATATTTATATTTTTGCTGCAGCTTCTCATTTTCTGTTTCTAATTCTTCAATTCTTTTCATACTTTAATTTCGTTGCTCCGATAGAAACGAGCAGCCTGAGCAAATCGTTGGCGACTGCTAGTGATTTCTAAGTTCTCACAGATTTTTTCGTTACTAGCATTAACTATGTACTTTTAAAATTATTAAAATATTTAAGATCGTCTTTTATACCTACTTTACGATTTATATACACTTTATTGACGGGCGGGCAAACCCAATCAAAGCCTGTATTAAGTAAGCGACTTTTACTAACTGGCTCTAATCCTAAAGAAGGAACAGCCCCATCTAAAACTTTAAATCTAAGTATTTGCTCTGGACTAAAGAGGCGCTTGCAAACATATAGCCTATCAGTGTCTGCCAGCGTGTCCGCCTCGAGGCGGACTACTTTTTACGAACACTACTTTTTACGAATTTGTAAATATTTTTCATAAATCATTTTTAAAATAAATATTAATAGTAATATTACAAAATAGTGCTAATATATGTATGTTTATAACAATCCACTCCCAGGCGGCACGCTATTTATCAAGTAGCGATGAATAGTTGCAAAATTGATTTTTATTCCCAATTTGTATTTGAATTCTTATGTTTTGTACTGTATAAAATTTCTTTAATATGCATTTATTCCTTTTTTAAATTTTTTGTATTACGCACGGTTTTTTGAAAAATATTTACAGAACATATTTACAAATTTACAATATGTCAGATATATTTTTTTTCTCAAGATTTTTTTCGCACGTTTTTTCTACCCCCCTAATACTATATTATGTGTACATACATAGATACATAGGTGTGTGCTTGCCAATTAGTAGGCTTACTTTAATGCAATACACCACAATATGAAAACACATATTCATTCTTATGTTTGCACATTTCATATCATTGATAAATTTACCTAAGTTGAAGGTAGGAGTTGCATCATTCTTTAAGCATTGCCCCTCTTCTCCATACATTAACGTTCTCTGTTGATCCCGTGAGACTTTTCTATACATTAACGTTCTGTGCCTACCGGATCAGCACAAAAAATTATCAACACTTTTCACGAAATTTGCATAAAGTTTTAAATGTACTAAAACGCATGCACCAAAATTTGAAGTCGTTTTTGTATATTGTTTAAATTCTTCTTTTTTAATTATCAAGGGAACATAGAAATGCACAATTAAATGCCTTGCAAAATGCCGTCGGCCATTCGTCAATTGGATTTCATACAGAAGCCAAAAACTGTGCACAGCCAATATACTAAAGAGAGAATTTACTGTAATCAGCTCTGTTAAAAGTTTCAGCACACCCACCATGGCGGCCCACCGAATCAACAAAGACCATTAATGTATAGAGAAGTCTCACGGGTTACGAGTAGTGTGAATTGTCAAAAATGAAGTCTAACTGTCCGGATAGGAACGTTAATGCTTAGAGACGCTGCACGAGCAGCGTGAATTGTGTTACTGATTCCAGTGAATTCTCTATAAGCACATTGGCTCTGCTCTGTTTTTGGATTCTGTATGAAATCAAATTGCCGACGGCATTTGAATATGCATTTATTTGTATCTTTATAAATATAGTGTTGCACGCATACCTGACGAGCATCGCCTTATCATATTTACATACAATAATTAGGAAGTAAATAGCCGAATGATCGAATTCCTGCCTAACAAATGCTAAAAAAACTCTCATTTGCATATTTTTTTAATTTTTTTTTATGTATACTTGTATTTGCAATCTATCTTGACGACAATAAGCAAATGTTATAATTTTTGTAATCTTAACCTAGGTACTTAACAGAAATGGTTAAGTCTCCACTGAGACTAATCATTATATGCCATTTTATGTTGGGATATTTTATATTATTTATTTGATAAATCTAGTATATGGAATCGTTTTAGTCGTCGTATACTTTGACTATTATCTAACAGATTTATAGCTAGGGTATTAAAATGATTGTCGAGTCGATTAATATACTTTTTGCTATATTTTTTTATCTCTTCTTTAACATAAGGAATATTGAGGTCTTTATGTATCTCCTCATTTTTCACAAACCAAGGAGCACCTGTTATTAGTCTCAGAGTTTTTGACTGGTAACGTTGGACTATTTCCACATTGGAGAGACTTGCTGTTCCCCAGAGTTGTAAAGCGTAAGTCCAAATCGGTTTTAAGATTGCATTATAGATTCTTACTTTATTTTCCAGGCTTAGCTGCGATTTTTTACTAAAGACCCAATACATCTTTTTTGTTTTTTGGTTAAGTTGCTTCACTTTAGAGTTTATAAGTGATCTCCAGGTACACCAAGATACTTCACAGTCGTATTTTGTGGTATTTGAGTACCACAAAGATTAACAGGAGGACAGTCTCTTTTTCTAAGAGTGAAAGTTACCTGTGTAGATTTTTGGGGATTGACTCTAATCCTCCATTTGTGCATCCATTTCTCTACTTCATAAAGCTCTTTCTGTACATTCAGCGACGCTTCTTCTGGGGTCAGAGATGTTGCAATTATAGCTGTGTCATCAGCATACGTTGCAATGCTTACATCTGCCAACACTGGCAAATCGGCAGTGAATATTGTATACAGAACCGGACCTAGCACACTGCCTTGCGGCACACCAGCATTTGTCGAGTATATATTCGATGTTACGCCTTGATTTATAACATAATACTTTCGGTTAGTTAAATATGATTTCAGTAATAAGTATTATGGAGCGGGAAGTATTTTCTTAATTTTATATAAAATTCCCGGGTGCCAAACAATATTTTTTACTTTCCAGTGCCTCTGTAATATGATTGATGACTCGGTGGCATTGCTCTACTGTTCCATGACCTCTTCTAAACCCAAACTGGTGTTCCGGTATTATATTATGCTTGTCCAGTACTGGCAGCATTCTTCTTAGAAGTATTCTTTAGAGAATGTTACCAGCAAACTTATCGGTCGGTATGAAGACATAATGTTTTCAGGTTTATTGGGCTTATTTATCATGATAACTTCCGCACATTTCCACTGCGTTGGGTAATGGTCAAGTCTCAGCATAGCGTTGTATATACTCGTTAATAGTTGAAGACACTTCTGGGGCAGATTTTTTAAAGTTTTTCCATATATTTTGTCATATCCTGGTGATTTTTTGTTATTGATGTTTTTAATCCCTATCTCTACTTCTGTTGTGCTAATACGGCTTATTGGAAAACTCATTTGGCATGGCACATCTAAGAAATTAAAAATTTCTTCGTCTTGTATTCCATCACCATCGAGATTAGGTTGGAACACTGTAGAAAGGTGTTGCGCAAATGCCTCCACTTTTTCTTCATTTGACCTGCACCAAACTCCATTGCTGTATTTAATAGCGACATTTCTTCTAGTAGGACGCTTTAGATATCGCGTAGCTCTCCATAGGGTGTATTCATAATCATTTGTAAAGGGATCAAGATTTTTTAGAAAATCAGCTGTTGATTAATTTCTTAATTCAGCCATTCGTTTCTTAAGATCGTTTCTTGCCTTATTGAACATTGTTTTGTCCAAAGGATTTTGGCTTGTTTGCCATTTTTTTCTCAGAGCTCGCTTATGTTTGATTAGTCGTCTGATTTCTAAAGATATAAATTCGCTACTTCTTGCCCTTTCTTTTGGAGGTGGCGCAAACAAAAATCCAGCTTCGTGTATGTTGTTGGTCAACATTTCGACAGCTAAGTCTATTTCTGTGCCAGTTTTTAGGGTCATATTTATATCTATTTTTTGAAGTGAAAACTTCTTTAGAATCGTTGGGAGTGATTTGGGAAAAAGTGAAACGAAAAAAGCGACCCAACTTGGCTACGAATATTACATATAAACGTAGCGCCGAACTAAATAAAAATAAATTTTATTTTTTCTTGTGATTCGAACCAAGGATTTTGGATCGGAAGCTCACATTGCTAGTCGGTCGGCTACCGCGCCATGCTGTCGTTGCTGGCCTAAAAGTTATTTAGTTACGAAGCGTTATATTATATGTTGATATAAATAATTTTTGTGAGCGTGTAATTCTCAAAAGGTTTATTAGGTTTTTTATTTAAAATCTATTGACTAGGTAGTGTGGTTATCAGCTTAACATCTGATAGATCCTCCATCGGAGGACAACAAAAGTTAAACTGATTTTTGGAAATGGGCGGAGTGTTTTAGGAGCTTGCTCTCCACCTCTGCCACGGGTAGGCCCGGTATTGCAGTACCGCCGGGATTTCGGCCTTGAATAAATACAAGAAGAAATATACAAATACATTTAGCTTTGGTGGGAAGAGACATAAATTTTTATATGAATACAAGTAGACGAAAATGGAAGAAATTTGTAAGTCTGTTTCTTCGGTCCGTTTGGGTATTTTTTTTGACAACATCGAAACCAAAGCATTTGTATCATATTTTATCTATCATAAGCCACTCGTATCATTTGTTGAAATTGAAAACATTGAGGATGAATAAAATAAAATGAAGAAAATAAAATATGAACTTTAGAGCAATATTATAATGAACCTATAATTATCCCGCTCCTAATGCTGCTTTCGTCTTATTCTCTCAGTTTGTCTTACGGAAGGTTTCACTTCTATCCCGTCTAACCGTTAGACTGGTACTTTTTTTTTTAAGCCAGTGTTTGAGCGCAGTAATATCTGTCTTCGACGTAATAACCTTGTAAGGAAAATTCCATTTTACTGACACGGAGCTGTATGTTACCAGAGAATGTTAATGCAATGAGAAGGAGCAAATGTTAAAAGAGCTTTTTTCGAGTTCTAATTTATAGATTCATAATAAGGTCATTTCAAATTCTACTTTCCGCAAGAGGTCGGAATTGCAGATATTTACCACGCGAGTGACGCGAGTGGAGGGTTTCTATATTTACTTACCACGCTAGGACAACAATTCAGATATTTTCTGCGTTTACCATACTACTGAGGACGTTCATAAGATTTTTCGGCACACTACTAAGGAAATCGAAGCGAATAAATTTACGATTAAGAAGGCCGCGCGGCAGTTAGTTTGTGGTGCAGAAGCTAAAGTCGGGGGAATTATTCGTTTTGTTTCTTGGCACGTATATAATTCAGGTTCAAGTCCTGAAGTCATATTTTTTTTCTTGCACATTTTTTTTTTACAATTCAAAGCAGGAAAGTTTGGTAAAATTTTTGAGTTTATTTTAATTAAAATTTCTTTAAAATACTGTTTTTTTTGTATTTTATAAATGGAAATTTCTTTTCGGTATAAAATAGTTCATACTGGATATTACCTGACTTTTATATAAATCAATCAAAACAGAAAATATGTACATATATCTATAATCTATTTCATCAAATCCAAATTATATTGATGAGAAAATATCATTCTAATATCCGTCCAGAAAGCCAAACGCGCATACACACATGCATATTCATATAATTACGCATACAAACTTTCAACTAACGCAGAATATGTGCATATAAAACTGCGAATCGAATAAATGAGTGATTTAGAAAAGATCATTAATAATTGTAGATTAGCGCAATCGTGAAAGACGTGTCGTGTATGCAGTACATCGTCTCATATTTGACTCAGGTTCAAATCCTGTGCACAGTTTTTTGTTCGATATTTTTATTTCATTTTTTATATTTGGTTTAATTCGAATTGATTTAAAATAGTGTATTCAGGTTTTTCTAATACCTGTTATTTAGAAATTTATTTTCTATATAACATTATTCATTTGAATTGATTTATATGTAAAACAGCCATAAAGTCAATCATATGAATATGCATTCCTATATTTAATCTCTTCAGTCAAATCTGAACTACTTACATACACATATTGATGAGAAAATATTCTAATATCCATCCAGGAAGCCTAACGCGCATACTCACATATGTATATAAATATATGTACAAACTACCACCATTCTAACAAACCCAGAACACAAGCTTCTGCGCACACTTGACACATGGGATATGTATACCCTATGAGCAAAAAGAACCGGGAAGGTGATGTTGACTGTTTTCTTCGATTGCCAAGGCATAGTCCACCATGAGTACCTTCCATCGGGCCAGACAGTCAATAGAGAATATTATTTATCCGTGTTGAAACCTTAGAGAAATGCTGTATATTGCAAACGGCCGGAAATGTGAGCAAACAATTCTCAGATATGAACAATTCATGATGATAACGCGCCATCGCACTGATCAAAGAGAATACAAATCGGCCTGCGGGGGGTGTTTGGAGGACTGGGTTAAACGTTGGCACATGTGTGTGGCTTCAGACGGGTCATATTTTGAAGGAGATAATATAAATTTGCCTTAAATTTTACTCTGTTTTGTTTAATTTAAACATTCCCGGTACTTTCTGATCATAAGGTACATATATGCGGCTTTGCGGACAGCAATGTGTGATTCGCTGGAAGTCGCATTAACTCGCGACTGTCGCACAGTTAGAAGACATATTTACATACATATAAGGGTGCATACATACATACGGAGCCGCGGCCACTCGACATGACAAAAATTTAAGATTTATCAAATATTGGCAAATAATTCCACGCGAAATATTCCAATATTGACTATTTTCGAATGGTCGCGAAAATTGGCATATGGGCGGCTCGTTTTATGAATGAAATTGAAATCTGAGCTCTAACTTATGAATGAACTTTTTGTTTTTCTTCTAAATTGTTCAGCGCCGTCGCTGATAGAATCATGGCCGCTGCGACTGCGTCTACGAATGTATTTTGTTTTGGGCGACATGCGCATGTGAGGTATGTGTTTTTGTTGTGTTCTAGAACATTTTAGAATGTGTGGTGGCAAAGCGGCCATCGCGTTGCGCTTGCTGTTGCTTTTGCGTATTGTGTTTTTGTAAGTATAATATTAGGAATATCGACTGATGAAAGACAAAAGTACACGGAAGCAAGAAGGGAGCGCTGTGCTCGCGCATATATGCATGAATGTATGAACGTGCATGGATGTAGTAACATATGAATACAATTATTTTGTAGGAAGTTTAGAAGCCAAGTAGGTATACTCGTATATGTATGTATATATGGTAGGACATAAACTGGGTATATATACATACATAGAGCAGAATTGTTTTTGCACTTGTTAGGAAGAAACTCGTTCACTAGTGCGTATGTGTATTTGATTTCTTGTAAGAATGTGATGTGGTATGACATGTGTACATACATAAGTCAAGGTTATTTGGGCATACTTGCATATGTGATATGATGTTCTTGCGCTTGTGCATTATTGTTTTTCATATACAAATGTACATACATACATATGTATGTAAATGCTGTCGAATACATAAACTATAAATTGACATACAATATAAAATAAGTGTTGATTTATCTTAAACCGTTCTTTTTTTCTGAATGCAAATACCTCCTATTGACATGTACATACATATTATGTACTTATGTATATTTTATATACCATCATTTATTTACATATAAAGTATACGTTCATTTATGTACCTACATATGTGTGTAATGAAAAACTTCATGAATTACTTTCAGAACTTTATTAAAATTTATTCGCGTCGCGCGCATGCACAAAACCTTTTGTTCACAACGCAGGCGCAGAAATAAACGCTCTGCGTATTTATCCTCCCCACGTGACTCGCCATCAATTCTCGGTGGAAATTTTTTTTTTTTCGTTTTTAAATTTTTTTTTTTAATGTAATCGTAAAAAAATTTGTAATAATTACATTTTATGTATCCGCTTATCATTTCAAAAGTAACAAAATGGTAAAATAATAAGCAGTCGAAGAAATAAACGCACCGCCTATTTTTCCTCGCCACATGTTAGACTCGAGTTCAATTCCCGGCTCAAACTTTTTTTATAAATTTTTTTTTTTAAATCGTTTTTTTTTTTTTAATGTAATCGTAAAAAAATTTGTAATAAATTTTATGTATCCGCTTATCATTTCAAAAGTAACAAAATGGTAAAAAAATAAGCAGTCGAAGAAATAAACGCACCGCCTATTTTTCCTCGCCACATGTTAGACTCGAGTTCAATTCTCGGCGCAAACTTTTTTTTATAAATTTTATTTTTTAAAATCGTTTTTTTTTTTTAATGTAATTGAAAAAAACAATTATGTAATAAATTTTACGTATTCGCTTATTATTTCAAAAATACGAAAATAGTACAAATTTAATTGGTTTAATGTCGAGGTGAGAAATGTGTTGTGTGTTGAGGTGAAAGATATGTGGTGTTTCTAATTTTTGTGTGGGCAAAAGTCAGTGAGGTGTCTATAAACTCGGTGTGCTAAATGACCTTATTACAAATCTTTCAAATCTCAATTGTACTAAAAAAAGCTTACAGTAACATTTGCACCTTCTCATTGCATTAACATTCTCTGATGTTACAATGAGTGGCGAGTGATCCGAACTCAGGTCAAAGCTTTCAGCTATACTTATTTGGTGTTGGGGTATACCTCAGTATACATTGAAGTCTAGTAGGTCAGGAATCTTAATTGGATCGGAAGGCCCGTAAATTGGTTCACCTGTAGACAGCGTGGGGAGATTATTATCAGTAATGCACTTATAAAGTTGCCTGCCTTTTGGGTTAATTAGTCTTGACCCCCACCAGGGATGTTTGGCATTGTAATCACCACCAGCAATAAATCTTGTCCCAAGTTTCTGGAAAAATTCCCAGTATTCCCTGGGATTTATAGAAAATCTTGGTGGAAAATACACGGCTGATAAACTAAAATCAAAGTGCAAACACTTCACCTGGATGCAAGCGGCTTGTATAGCGTTACTGTCAACACTGTCCATAAGCCTGTACCTAATACTGCTTTTTAACACACTTTTATTAGGACGGGTTGTATGTATGTATGTAACGGAATTTTTGAGCTTAATTTTCACTGGCTTCTAAAAATCTGATCGACTTGAAATTTTGCACACCTATCAAGGACCGATGACAATGCAATAATTTCATTTCCATTATCCTTACTAGGATTGCCAGGATTAATATTTTCTTTTTTTTTACTGTGGGCAAAAAGTAAGGTGAATTTGGTTGTAAAATGAAAAATCTTTATTTATTCTTGTAAATCAGTTTCTCAGGCTCCCTCCACGAAATAAGTTCTTCATCCCGATTACTTCTTTATCACGGCCGATAACTGCATAGCTTTAGACTCACAGTCGATAAGAAAGGAATTAAATATAACACGAATATATCGAATCATTTATTCACTGACTGCAATGATAACAATAATTTTCATTCATAATAATAAAAAATAGTTTGAAGAAACTAAAAGACACGCTTTTTTGCTAATCGAACTAAAAAGTAGAAAATAAAAAATAGTTTAAAAAAACTAAAAAACACGCTTTTTTGCTAATCGAACTAAAAAGTAGAAAATAAATTTTAATGATAAAGAGACCTATAATGAAGTAATAGCAAATCGAACGATCAGTCATAGTCAACTACCTCAGAACAAAATTATAACAAAAATTAAGATACAAATAGAATAATTAACACACTTTTATTAGCTCGGGTTGTATGCAGAGAACGTAAATTCATAGAGAAGGCGCAGTCCCGGCCCGTTCCTCCTATCAAAATACGGGTAGGAAAGCACAAGTTAACAGTAGGAAATTAATTAATATGGCTGCCGGAGAGAAATGAGAGGGAGAGAGTGATACGCAAGTGTGAAAAAATGTAGTTTACATTAGCTTACATTTGCTTGCGTACAGAACAGAGTTGTTCATTTGATATGTCCATATGATTTGTATGCATGTTTACAAATTTGTTCTTTTTGGTTTTTTTATGAAAATTGCGCGTAATTGTATGTATGATTGTTTATATACATATATTAGCAAAGGACATATGTATATTAGCTTTACATATATGAAAATTGCGCCAAATATTGGAAAAAGTGTATGATTGCATTAGATTTGATTTTGATTGGATAAATGTACACAGATGGACAAAAGTCACCGTCATTTAGTATCTAGAAGATTATAACATCTCCCGTGCCCAGAATATAATGGAAACATGAAAAGTAGCATATTTAACAAAAACTATGATTTATTTAATTTCTATTTCAGTTTAAATATCTTTCTCTTACTAGCCCATTTTTGGAAAAATTAAAAATAAAATATTTTTGACACCTTTTTGGAGGACAAATATCACCGTCACGTCAGCTCGGCTTGCCTTTTAAAATAATTTTAACAAAAATTTAAGCCAATCTGGCTCCTTTTTTCAGTGAGTTCGTTTAGTATGGTAGCTTTAAGACTGATCTGTATACATTCTATAACGGTACTTAATTAAAAAATTTTACTGACGCCGCGTGATTGTTAAAAATGAATCGAAAAAGGAGAGAAACCACAATTGAAGAGAGAAAAATTATTTTAAATGCGTACAATCAAAGCAAGACCATTCGGGAGATATGCTCATTAGTAAATCGTCCACGCACCACTATTACTGGAATAATAAAAAGATTTAAAGATGAACCAAAGTGCAAATATTTGGCAAGGAGTGGACGACCGCCGGCACTATCTGAACGAGAAAAGCTTGAAATAATAAGAATAGTTAAAAAAGAGCCAAAAACTCCGTCAACAGAAATTGCTGCATCGATAAAGGAAAGCATTGGTACAGTTGTTGACCCACGTACTGTGCGCAGGGCGCTGAATTCCGCTGGTTATAACGCCAGAGTATGCAGAAAAAAAACACAGATCAGCAAGGTCAACCAAACGAAGCGTCTTTTCTTCGCAAAAGAGCATTTAAGCAAGGGAATAGATTTCTGGGAAAAAGTTATCTTCTGTGATGAAAGTAAATTTTGCATATTTAAATCAGACGGACGTGTTTTAACGTGGAGAAAGCAGGGCGATGCATTAGCAGAGAAGCATATACAAACAACTGTGAAACACGGTGGTGCTGGAGTCATGGCATGGGGATGCATGTAGGCGGCTGGTGTCGGAGAGCTCGTCTTTATCGATGAAATAATGGGCAAAGGACTTTATTTGAATATCCTTAAAGAAAATCTCCAAAAAAGTGCTCAAAAGCTTGGCATTGAATCAGACTATTATTTTCAACATGACAATAACCCCAAGCACACCGCAGAAATAGTTCGTTTGCGGGTCTTGTACAACATTCCCCATACCTGAAAACTCCGCCACAGTCACCCGACCTGAATCCAATAGAACATTTATGGGACAATTTGGATCGGCGCATTCGGGAGCATCACGTTACCTCAAAAAATATGCTTAAGCAAACGCTGCTACAGGAATGGCAGAAAATAAGCCCAGATGTTACCAAAAAACTGGCTCATTCGATGCAGAAACGAGTGCAAGCTGTCATCAAAAATAACGGCAAACACACATCGTACTAAAATAATATTAGCACTTAAATTGATTAAGTACTCTATTAAATGACGGTGACTTTTGTCCACCAGAAATGCACACAGCAACCATTATATGCCATTTTTTTATAAATACTTCTTGAATTAGGCTTATGTTTAAACTGAAACAGAATTTAAATAAATAATAGTTTTCGTTAAATATACTACTTTTTATGTTTCCATTATCTTCTGGGCGCAGGAGATGTTATAATCTTCTAGATACTAAATGACGGTGACTTTTGTCCATCAGTGTATATATGTACATATATGAAAATTGCGCCAAATTAATGAAAAGCTCTTATGATTGCTTGTAACCAATTGAACTTTGGTTTCAATGTAATTCGAAAAGAAATGCATGTATGCATGCATGTTTATATACATATTATATATTAGCATAGCATATGTATTAGGTTATGAAAATTGCGCGAAATTGTATGTATGCATGTTTATATACTTATATTAGCATAGGACATACCTATGTATGTAATTAAGTTATGAAAATTGCGCGAAATATTATGTATGCATGTTTATATACGTATATTAGCAAAGGACATATGTATATTAGCTTTACATATATGAAAATTGCGCCAAATATCGGAAAAAATGTATGATTGCAGTAGATTTGATTTTGATTGGATAAATGTATATATGTACATATATGAAAACTGCGCCAAATAGTGGAAAGCTCTTGTGATTGCTTGTAACCAATTGAACTTTGGTTTGAATTTTAATTCGAAAAGAAAGTCAATTGGAAGTGCACGTGCGCGGTGAAGCAAACATTTTTAAATTGTTAATACATAAGTAATTAATAAAAGAAAAATATGCCTAAAGCTTCGAAATGTCGTGTTCGCGAGTGTTGTAGTGAACAAAATGTTCGATCGTTTGCATTTCCCAAAAATCGGGAATTATTAAAATTGTGGAAGGAGAATTTGAGGATCTCACCCTCAATGCAAATGCCAATGCACAATTCATTTGTATGCATTAAGCATTTTGAGGAGGATGCCGTGGGACCAAAATATCTCAAGAACGGAGCGGTTCCAACTTTAAACTTGGATAAGTAAATTAATTTATTATTATGTCTCCAAATATGTATGTACAGTGAAAAAAAATAAACGGAGTTACCGTCAATATTATTATTTCTTATAAATCTGTGAATATTTTTTTAAATATTAGTGTCTCGATTTCTTTTTGGTTCACTGTACATACATAAACTGATAATCGTATGCTTGGATGTCGTTTTCAATACTTCGTGCCTATTGAAAAGCTTAATATACACATCCATGCATGCATGCAATATTTATTTAGAATGCGCACTTTCTCATTATTTTATTTACATATTTATAAAAAACTTTTGAATTTAAAAGATCGGGCTTGGGATAATGCCGCATGGGCAATTTTAGGCCAAGTATAATGATTTATTTAATGAAACTTGGTTGAGATGTTAGATGAAAACTATAAATCCCCGGAGGGTGCGGGTTCTAGTTTTATATATGTATATGATTATACTGAATATACCTCAATTTAAGTTTTGTAAAAATTAAAATAAAAATTTTAATTAGGCTATGATGATGTTCCACCGAACAAGTGGACCGAAAAAAAGAAAAAAAGGAGCTGCTGTATCGAGAGCTGCGTGCCTAAGGATAAAGTTATACTTTTTGCGTTTCCTAGGGACGAAGAGACCCGTAAGAATTGGGCCTTGGCTTGCAACGTGCAAGTGTCAAGCACTGACAGGGTTTTTCTTTGCCAACGCCATTTTGAACCCACATTGGTTACAAAATACCATCTCTTGAAAGGGGCTTTTCCTTGCTTCAATTTAGAGCCAGTAAATAGAAGTCGCTCGCCTAGTGCTGGCTCTGATTGGGTTTGCCCGCCCGTCACTGCAACTTATAGTAAGGTAGTTAAGCAAGTAGAAGAAGATTTAACTCTGGAAGAGTTTGAGAAATATTCGATATTAGAGGAAAACAGGCAGGCTAGTTATAGTAATCAGATCTGCGTGGACTTAGAAACCACAACCACTCGCGAACGGTTTGCTCAGTCTGCTCGCTATTATCAGAGCAACGCGGTCAAATTAAATAAACGTATTGAGGAGCTTGAAAAAGAAAATAATGACCTAAAAAATAAATATTCTGAGTTGTTGAAACGTGCAATAATTGCGGAAGAAAGTTGTAGCAGCGATGCTTTAACTTTTGCAAAAATGATCGTCAGTACCAAAAAAGGTTGGTATAATGAGGACGAAAAGGCATTGGCACAAAATTTGAACTATATGTCCACTAAAGCATATTCTTTTATGCGTGACGATCTAGGTTTTTGTTTACCACACAAATCATTTCTTTTGCGTTGGCGCCCCATCAGGTATGTTGTTCCAGGTTTCGATGCCAATGTCGTTAACAATTTAAGCAAAATTGCTAGCAAAATGTCCGGCACAGAACGCATATGCATTTTATTATTTGATGAAATTAGCATCAAGCCGGATCTTACTTATAATAAAAGTAGGGATCAATTGATGGGTTTGTAGACCATGGGGAAGGCCAACGTCAAAGCAGAATAGGGAACAGATGTTGTTTTTTTATGGTTAAAGGATTGTGCTCTAAGTGGAAGTATGTATTTTCCTACTATATTTCCAAAAATGGTTTTAATGGAGTTACATCAAATTGTGATGAGTAACATTTCCGCAATTACGAAAGTTGGACTCAATATAAAAGTTATGATTTGCGATCAAGGGCCCGCGAATATAACTTTATTTAATCAATTGAAGATTTCAGAAATTAACACTTTTTTCATGCACGAAAACAATACAATTTTTTGTATGTTTGACTATTGCCATATCATAAAGTCCATCCGTAATGTATTTATGAAATATGATATTCCAACCGCCCATGGCACTGCAAGCTTTAAGGTCATTAGGAAGTTATTTGATATTGATCAAAAGAATTCAAATTTTAAAATTTGCCCAAAATTGACGGAGGCTCATATTTATCCAAGCATTTTCGAAAAAATGTGCGTTTCACGCGCTACACAAGTATTGAGCAATTCGGTAGCGTCAGGTATTGACATGATGTGTAGTCAAAATTTATTTGGTAATGACGAAAACTTGATAAATTTTGCCAAGCCCACGCAGATATTTGTTAAAGAAATGAACGATCTTTTTGATGAACTGGATGCAAAGCATTTCCAGTCAACAAATCCATTAAGGTCTCCCCTGAAGCGGGATGATAGGGGCAAAGTTAAAAGACTATTAAGTTACTTCGAGTTCTTTAGTCCGATGTCTGCAATGCGTGCATATTCCACTATTAAATGTATCCAAGGCTTTCGTACTACCATAAAATCGATGCTGGAATTGTGCGAGGAACTTTTTCAACAGCATCAAAATTTAAAATTTATTTTCCTTGGAAAGTTAAACCAAGATTGTCTAGAAAATTTCTTTTATCGGGTCCGAGCTAGTCAGGGTATTAATACTCATCCCACAGCACACGAAGTACAGTACATAGTAGCGCGATTGATATCTATGAAAATTTTACGACAGCGGTTCGAAAACAAAGGCAATAATTGCGAAGATGATGATGATATTAATTTAGACTGGAATTTAGGGACTGAGGATCATCATCTGGAGGAAGAAGTAGGAGAACCGCTAAATGAGCAACTCGTTTTAGAAAATATAGAGGTAGCAGACGAGAATTTTGCCGAAGAACAAAATATAGCCGAGGTACAGGTGCAGCGTTATTACACTGGCTATGGTATTTACCAAAAATTACTGTGTAAGCTAAAATGCGACAAATGCGCCCACATTATGATGAAAACACAAGGAGACTTAAAATTGCATTCCGAAGCCCTGATAAGGTCTAAAAATTTCACGGATGACACCGATTTGAGACTGGTGAATCCTGAAGACAGGGTATTCGAAGTGTGTCGCCTTCAGATGATGTGGTACCGTCAGCTTTTTGCAAAATATGCTCACGTAGGTAATATTCGCAATCTAATGTTGCCGGTTATAAAACAAAAAACCGAAGAAGTATTTCCCCATTGGTTCGCAATATCTGGCGAATGTCAGGATCATCGCATCAAGCTACTCGATTTTTTGATATATGTATGTACTTCTATTCAAAAATGCGAAATGGCTTTTACGGCAAGAAAATACCCAAGTCAGGTGTCAGAAGCGCAACGATAAGCTAAAAAAGTTGTCGTACGTTGTAGGTCAGGGTCCAACAAGGTGAGTTGCGCAGGTCCTTAGGGTAAGTAAAACCAGCGTTTATTTATTGTTTATTCTTATATGTATTCATTTATATTTATTTTTCCTATTTTCCAGATTTTTTTATTTTTCAGGGTTTTCTCCATCTTTCAGATTTTTCTCTATCTTTCAGGTTTTCCTTTTATCTTCACCTGAGCCTAGATTTTTAAACCACTACAATTTTCACTTAATCACGATGGATTGAGAGTAGTGTTTTAAAAATCAGGTAAATCGCAATGACTTAATCGATGTCAATATCGAAGTCGTGTGAGAAATTGTTATAGTATGAGAACAATTTCGTAATTCGTGCTTTCACAATTTTATATATTTTTTTTTTCATTTCAGGAAATGTAAATACCTATTATTTATAGTATTGTAATATACATATATACATATACATATAAGAGTACTTAAATTACTTGTGAATAAAAATAAAAAATTAAAATTAAAAAAACTAGTATTTCATTTTCTTAAGGATAATAATATTTATTTGGTAAGAAGAACTTAAATGAACATATACCAATAATTTAATTCGACAGGATTTCCTTACAAAATCAATATATTCGTTCAGCTAAATCAAATGAATATCTGCAATCGTTCATATGGACGTGCAAAAGCAAACACGCATATACATAAATACATGCCTACAAACTTCCATAGACACACATACATATGAGGCTGCGAGCACTTGCGACAGAAATCAAGAAATCCAGCGCGCATTCATAGGCGCAGCGCACATTCATTGGCACAGCATTGTATATATACACATATTTACATACATATATTGATGCCTACATATGTACGGAGCCGCGGCCACTCGACTTGACAAAAATTCAAGATTTACCAAATATTGGCAAATAATTCAACGCGAAATATTCCAATATTGACTATTTTCGAATGGTCGCGAAAATTGGCATATGGGCGGCTCATTTTATGAATGAAAGTACTTTGCTCGTAGAAATATGAGCTCGAACTTATCAATGAATTTGTTTTTGTTGTGCTTTTTAATATTCGAAACTGTTCAGCGGGTAACAAATCATGGCCGCAGCAGCTACGAATAGGAATGCATTTTGTTCTTGTAGTCGCTAGGCTTAGAATTTTAGTTTTGGAAGCATACACATGTAGAGGCATAAAGTAAGTATGTGCGGTTATATTATATGTATATACGAATATTCATTGTTTTGCTTAGAATAGAAACATTTACGTACATACATAGGTACATTGTCCCAACATATGTATTCATATATGCATATATACATACATATGTTTATGTACGCGAATACCGTTTAGATGAGTTTTTTTTGCATATGTTAGGAATATGTTTGCATACGTTTGTCTATTTGCTTTTTAATTTTTTATATGTAGATACATATGAGCTGTGTTTTGAGGCAGGTCAAGATTTTTTTCTGCCCACATGAATATGGATGGTAGATGTTATATCTATTTAGTATATGAATATATGTACATACATATGGATATAAAAATTTAAAAAGGACACATATTGTTGAATAATAACCGTTGATGCAAATGAATGGTTTACAAAGCCAATTTTTTATGTGAATATTTTGAAATTATTTTGATAATGCACTTAATATCAATACAATTTAGTTAATTAGATACTTAAAATTTCACATTCATGCATGCATATACTTAGAATTAATTTATTCATCTCACAAGAAATAATCTATTTGCGCATGCAAAATGCCTACGGGAAATAAGCATGAAAAAGAAATGTGATTTTTGCATACATGCATACATACATATGTATATTAGAAATATGTTTGCATACGTTTGTCTATTTGCTTTGAGTTCTTTATATGCAGATGTGTATGAGAGGTGTATGAGCTGGGTTTTGAGGCAAGTCATGTTTTTTTCTGCCCACATAAATATATGGATGGTAGATGTTATATTAATTCAACACTTTACTGAATAATAAACCTTGATGTAAATGAATGGTTTACAAAGTTATTTTTTGTGTTATGATATTTGAATAATTTTGATAATAGACCTAAATTCAATACAATTTAGTCAATTAGATACTTAAAATTTCATATTCATGCATGCATATACTTAGAATTATTATTATTATTATTATTATTTATTAGAGAAATATGAAATATAACACTAACTGATAGAGCACTCTAGCTACTTAGGCCTACGGTGCTATTGCGTTACTTAGAATTAATTTATTCATCTCACAAGAAATAATCCATTTGCGCATGCAAAATGCCGACGGCAAATGAAAGAAAAATGTACAAGTCTGCTGTTATTTTCTTTTCCCTAACATCAAATCATGGCATTTTACATTTCAATGCAAACGCTATATTTATTTCTGTTGACTACGCTCCGCTACGTTAACTCTCTACTGTTAACTTCCTACCCTCGTTTTGATGTGTTTTGACATTTAACCTGTCCATTCGTTCCTGCGCCTTCTCTATGAATTTACGTTCTCTGTTGTATGTATGTAACGGAATCTTTGAGCTTAATTTTCACTGGTTTCTAAAAATCTGATCGACTCGGAACACACAACATAGATGACTAGATGGGAAACTCTTTTTCTCGTGAGAGCGCTGAAAAATGTGCATTTTTTATAACATTTGCCAATATTGCCACACCGGTAGAAACATGAATTAGGTATTTTTTTAAACAAAAATTGGGAATTTTTAGTTTCCACACCACCATTGAGGTTAGTATTTAGTAAGCGGTTGTGTAATAGTATATTACTCGTAAACACCTACATATACTAAAAATAAAAAATAGTTAAAAAAAACTAAAAAACACGCTTTTTTGCTAATCGAACTAAAAAGTAGAAAATAAAAAATAGTTTAAAAAAACTAAAAAACACGCTTTTATTGCTAATCGAACTAAAAAGTAGAAAATAAATTTTAATGACAAAGAGACCTATAATGAAGTAATAGCAAATCGAACGATCAGTCATAGTCAACTACCTCAGAACAGAATTATAACAAAAATTAAGATACAAATACATAGAGTAATTCAAATTAGAGTTAAATGCGTCATGCCACTTATATCATTGACATCAGACAAAAATATTGGCGGCGGCTTAACAGAAATTTCCCCTTCCGTATTATTGTTTTCACCATCATTAATTTCCATTGCAGGTGCATTTTTATGATTTTCATTGTCAAGGTTGTTGTCATCTCTTAGCAGGTCAAACCGGTTAGCACTACTGGATGGTCCAGTTGTATCGGCTAGAGCTGGCCTTTTCCTCATTAGAGGTGAACCTCCATGCGGTCGTTTTTTTACCATCGGTACGCTTTGCCATTGTATGTCTGGATAATCGTTGTTGTCGTCAAGCATTTTTAGTTTTGTTTTTTAGCACCAACGGTGCCTTTGTTGTTGGTTACTTCAGCAGCAATTGTTTTTAGAGAGAAAAACAAAATATATCAAAGAAAAATGCATGCAAACACTGTGTGAATGCAAGCAAAGTGAAAAAAAATACGAGTTAACTGTGCTGTTGTTGCTTATTTGCACAGGTGCATATATATTTGCATATGCAAATTAAAGTTATAACGCGGGTGAGCGTTAAAAAAATAAAATACACGATTGCTTCCAAAGTCAAACTTGAAGTGCTTCTTTTATTCTTACGTTATTTCTTGTATACCAAATTTTTGCTTACTCTATACTTAACAAATAATTGTTTATGTTTACAATAAATCTTTCACTACTGGATGAGCTTATTTCATCATCCTCTAATTTGTGCTTATGCTAGCTTTAAAAAGTACTTGACAAATAATTGTTTATGTTTATAATTTTGTGCTTACGCTAGCTTTAAAAAGTATTGCTTATTGTAATTCTATCCTTAAGAAATAATTGTTTATGTTTACAGTAAATATTTCACTATTGGATGAGCTTATTTCATCATCCAATTAGTGCATATGCAAGCTTTAAGAAGTATTGCTTACTCTAAATTTTTGTATATATTTGCCGTTATGCGGCTTACCAGAGTAGGGTATTAACTCCCCCTCCTCTAAATCGAAGCGTCCCGTCTTCGAATATATATCGGTGATATTCTGAATCGTCAAATCAATATCACTCATTAACATTTCTTTTATATTTTTACTTCTTAATGCTTTTTTTGACATATATTTTCTTTATTAATTTATAAATTGTATAAAAAGACAATGACACTATCAATACTGTGGTAAGTGACCGCCAAATCGGTTTTCCTTGAATTTCCTGTTTTATTTTATTTAATACATTCGAATTTTCAAATTTTAAGTATTCATTTGTACATTCAACATATTCAGTTATTTCAAAGTTATTAATATAATTAATTTTTACATAATTCCAAATTTTTTCATCAATATTTTCATATGTAACATTATCAATTATAGTATAATTCTTAAAAACTATTAAATAAACTCCATCTTATGTGCGTTCATCAATTACATGCGTTCCAGAAACTAATATGGCCCCCTGTTTTTTTTCTTCTATTTCTTTATTTTTCTCTTTTAATTTTTTGCATTTGGTTCTTGCTTTATTCAAAATTTTCGACAAACAAGATTTCCTTTCTTCAATTTTACAGTATGTATTTTTTATTTCTTCTTTACATTCTTTTACATTTACATAATCATTTCCACACTTCGCTATTTTATCCTCAATTATCAATTTACCATCTCTCTGCGCTATAGCCCGAACTTCATAAAATTTACAATCATACAATACCTTTGGATATTTTATATATATTACAATTAATTCTTTATTTTGAATTACTTTAAACTGTGAATCATCTATTAAATCTGTAATCGTTATTCGTCCGTGTTCATGTGGTGTTATATTTCTTATCTCATCAATGTGCAGAATAGCTGGATTCAAAATTCCTACCTTTGCCAAAGTTATAGTTTGTATTAAATTTTGTAATTCATTAATGATATAACTATTCCTACGCTTACTCATCATTCTAATATGTGCATTTCCTTGTAATTCTTTAACCCTCTCAGTTAAATGCGTAATAGCTTTAAACATCTGTGAATTTGTGGTATACTGTTTATTACTATTTTCCACTAATTCATTTAATTTATTGGTTATTAATACTAAATCATCATGATCCGGTGTTCCTTCTATCCATTTCCACAATGTTCCCAACTCATTAATACCTCTTGTAAATCTATGATCCTTTTCCTGCAATTGCTCTATTAATGTCTCCATTAATTCTATTTCCAATTCGTATTCAATTTCATTTACGTCAAAATCCGTACGCATTGTCTTACTTCCATTTACATGAATATATTCATTCCTATTGTACATTTGTTGTTTCATTTCTTCCAATAAACTCGCAAAATAAGTTATATTTGCAATGTGAAAAATATCCCCATAATCTTCATATAATAAAACATCTCCGTCTTCTATTAAAACATAGTCTTCCCTTATATAATCAATAATGTCCGTCATCCCGAAAGATATGAATGCTGCAAATAGCACCAATCTCATTCTGTAAATATTAAGATTTAATATTATCCTTGTGAATTATTCTGTCACGTTTCTGAATTATTATTTTATTTCCCTTATCTTCTTTTACTTTTTGTCTCCTATACTTCGGTCTTAATTTATTCCTTTCACCTATAACTTTCTCATATACTGTCTGACATGGAGTATAATTTTTTTCTTTTCGTCTTTTATTATGTACCTTCAAGATAACTTCCTGTGCCGATTTTAATTTATCTTTTATATTTTCATGTGGTTTTTTATTGTAAAGCACCTCATACGGTTTTTCTTTAATTGTCGAATGAATAGTTTTATTGTATTGTTGAGCTGCTCTAATAATGGATTCTAAATCACTTATTAAATTCAATTCCTCCTTTAAACATCTTCCTATTTCAATGAGAGTAGAATGCACTCTTTCTACCTGACCATTAGTTACTGAATGTCTTGGATCGCAATAATATATTTCAATATTACATCTATTAGCAAATGATCTAAATTGAGCCGATGCAAAACTTGGTTCATTGTCCACTGTAATTCTCTTTACTTCCGGAAATACCTGTAAAGCTTCCAAAATCTTTTCGATTAAATTTGTCTTATCTTCAATATGCTTAACTATCAAGAACTTAGAATAAGAGTCAATCAAAGTTAAAAATTTCAGTTTTTGAGCGTAAAAAATGTCAATATGAATTTGTTCACTTTCTTTCTCTGGAATTGGTGCCCTTCCAATTGGTACCTTTTTGGGTTGTCTATCGTATTTATTCTTATTACATACCTGACAATTTCTAACATATTGCTTGAATTGCTTCACCATTTGGGGCCAATAGTATTGATCCCTGATCTGTGCCAAATTTTCCCTATAATTTCTATGTGTTCTACCATGTGTTTGCTCTATAATATTACTCTGGTCCTCTCTATTCGTGACATCAATTGGAAAATACTTCACACGGAAAAATTTCGTTACCGGAAAAGTATCCATCAATACGGTTTTTATTTCATATGCCACTTTCGGAGTACAAAATATTCCTGTAACCAATTTTGGATTTAATTGTTCAGAAAGAACAGGTATTATATTTTCTGGTTTATCATATTCTATTAAAAATCTAGTGTTACCGAAGATTAAAACTCTTTCTTGGGTAGTAATTTTTGCACCTTGATTTATTAATATTTGCTGTTTAAAATGATTCAATGGCTTGTTAGTTTCCCTAATTGAAATTTCATCACTACTCTCGGCTGAATGCTGTGTATTCACAAATGAATCCTCCGATTCTGAAATTTCATTATTCGATTCTGTTAAATTATTTAACTGTTGTCTCGATAGTGCATCTGCTACAACATTAGTTGCTCCGGGTTTATAGATTATTCTTGGCGAAAATTCTTCAATAAATGCCCTCCATCTTTTCATTTTAACATTAGGGTTTCTTTCAGATATCGCAAACGATAGTGGTTGGTGGTCCGTATAAATTTCTAAATCTTTTACAGCATAAAGGTAATGTCGCAATGTTTTCAATGCCCAAACAATAGCATAAAGCTCCTTTTCGTTAGTTGCATAATTCTGCTCGGTTGAATTCAAGGTCTTTGAAATAAATGTTATGGGTTTTCCTCGGTGTGATAATACAGCCCCCACAGCTACATTTGAAGCGTCGGTATTTAAAATTAATTTTTCATTAAAATCAGGTTGCGATAATTCAATGCATTGGCATAATACATCCTTTAACCTTTCACAAGCGGCTATACCTTCTTGGTCAAGATCAATCCTTGTCTTTTTTGATACAAGCTGCGATACTCCTCCATTTTTTCCTTTTAAGTGCTTTGTCAGTGGCTTAGCTATTGTAGCGTAATCTTGAATAAATTTTCTGTAATATCCTGTTAATCCCAAAAAACCCCTTAATTGTCGTAAAGTTTTAGGTATGGGATAATTTTTTATCGCTTCCACTTTTTTTGGGTCTGTTTTAATAACCTTATGAGATACTACGTATCCCAGAAATTCAACTTCTGTTTCTATAAACCTTGATTTTTCAAGAGATATTTTCATATGAGCTTCCATTAATCTTTCAACTATTTGTTTTAACTGCTGAATATGTTCTGTCAATGTCTTCGAAAATATTATAATATCATCAATATACACTTGGCAAAATTTACCGATATATTCACGTAAAATATCATTCATTGCTCTCTGAAATATACTAGGGGCATTCCTTAGCCCAAATGGCATCCGTAAGTACTCATATTTCCCGTTATTAACTGAGAAAGCCGTTTTTTCAATATCACCTTCCAGCATTAAAATCTGATGAAATCCTGACTCTAAATCAATTGTTGAAAAATATTTGGATTCCCCCAAATTCGAAAGAATCACCTCAGGATTAGACATGGGGTATCTATCTGATATTGTTTTTTCATTTAATTTTTTAAAATCTATGACCAACCTTAGTTTAGGACGTCCATCCTCGTTCATTCCCTTTTTCGGAACAACAAAAAAGGAGGATTATAAGGACTTTTGCTATTCCTTATTATACCCTTTCTTAGTAAATTTCCAATTTCCTCATTAACAAAATCATTTACAGACACAGGATATGGATATTGCTTCGACCATATGGGTTTGTCATCCTCAGTTCTAATTTCCGCTTTTATGTCTGTCCTGAAAGGCAAATCCATGTCAATGTTCTTGTGTGTTTCTTTTATAATTCTAATAATATCCTCTCTCAATAGAGGAATATTAAAACCTTCACTTTCACCAATATTTTTTTTATATTTCTTAGAAAATTTATTCCTCATTTCCAAATTTTCAACTTCAAAATTATTTAACATACTAGCAAACCCGACCCGCTTCGCTGAGCAAAGACACGGTGGGTCCACGTTTTGGCATACATTTCGAGACCCTAGTCATCAATAGGTATGAAAATTACCCCACGTTAAAGCACTTATCGACAGCTTTCATTTGATGCCCATATTGCACATCCACAACCAAAGGTTACCCGGGCCCACGTTTTGACCTATATCTCGAGACCCCAGTCACGGAGCGGCATGAGAAATACTCTGTACTAAAGCATTCACCAACAGCTTCCAATTGATATCCATATTGTACAAACACATTCTAGGGTCCACGTGTTGGTCTCTATCCCGGGACCCTAGTCACGGAGCGGCATGAAAAATACTCTGAACTAAAGCATTCACCAACAGCTTCCATTTGATACCCATATTGTATATACACATCCGAAGGTTACCCGGGCCCACATTTTGACCTATATCTCGAGACCCCAGTCACGGAGCGGCATGAAAAATACTCTGAACTAAAGCATTCACCAACAGCTTCCATTTGATACCCATATTGTACAAACACATCCTAGGGTTACCCGGGTTCACGTTTTGGCCTATTTCTCGAGACCCTGGTATCCGATTCTTAAAATTTTAAAACACAAACCATCTACTGAATAGTCCAAACAAAGCCTAAAAATTTGGTTTGGATAGGTGAGCCCGTTCGCGAGTTTTAAGCGAATATAGGGACAGATTTTCACATTTATATATATAGATGTATTTTTTTTCGAACTCATAAATATAATTAATGATGTGTGTAAGTTTGGTTTAATTCGGTGCAAAGACACGGGGGGTCCACGTTTTGGCATATATTTAGAGACCTTAGTGATCAATAGGTATGAAAATGGCCCCGTATTAAAGTACTTATCAACAGCTTTCATTTGATACCCATATTGTACATACACAACCAAAGGTTACCCGGGTCCACGTTTTGACCTATATCTCGAGACCCTATGTACCAATAGGTATTCAAACTATACGGAAACCATCTTCAATACCTACTTAACAATGTGTGTAAGTTTGGTTTAATTCGGTTTAAAGACACGGCGGGTCCACGTTTTGGCATATATTTCGAGACCCTAGTCATCAATAGGTATGAAAATTAACCCGTATTAAAGCATTTAACCACAGCTTTCATTTGATATCCATATTGTACAAACATATTCTAGGGTCCACGTTTTGGTCTCTATCTCGAGACCCTAGTCACGGAGCGGATGGAAATACTCTGAACTAAAGCATTCACCAACAGCTTACATTTGATACCCATATTGTACATACACATCCCCAGGTTACCCGGGTCCACCTTTTGACCTACATCTCGAGACCGTATCTACCAATAGGTATCCAAACTATACGGAAACCATCTTCAATACCTCCTTAACAATGTGTGTAAGTTTGGTTTAATTCGGTGCAATGACACGGCGGGTCCACGTTTTGGCATATATTTCGAGACCTTAGTGATCAATAGGTATGAAAATGACCCCGTATTAAAGTACATATCAACAGCTTTCATTTGATACCCATATTGTACATACACAACCAAAGGTTACCCGGGTCCACGTTTTGACCATTTTCCCGGCAATTATTCGAATTTTTCTCACGTTTTAAACCTTCCCTAGACCTCCACGAATAATTCAAGACCAAGATAAGATAAATCCGTTCAGCCATTCTCGAGTTATAAGCGAACATAGGGACAGATTTTCACATTTATGTATATAGATTTACTCAAACACAAATAGAAAAACAAAAAATATTGTTTATGCCAAAGCGCTTGAAAAAAGAATAAAGAAATAAATAATATGAAAACCATATCTTTTCTGTTCTAAATCATATCTATTCTATTTTAGTGTGCCCAGCGAAGCGGGCCGGGTGTGCTAGTAAAATATAAATTGAAAATCAGGAAAAAAGAAGATTGTTTTTGAATTTCAAATCAACGCAAATGAATAACTAAGAAACAATCGTCTTTTTTCCTGATCATCCATGAATTTTTCGTTTCAATTTATATATTTCCATTTATATTTTTCAAAAAAAAAAAACGAAAAAATTTTTTTTTCCACGAACACATAATTTCATTTGAACATTCGAATTTCACATTAAATTCTCAAATTTCGTAAGAAATTTTTCACTGTTCCAAAATCCAATTAAAAAAAATTCACAAAGAATTGTTACACTTTGCACTTACATACGTCTTCTCCTTATGGCATCCAAATCAAAAAGAAATATTGACAACAGCTTTCATTTGATACCCATATTGTACATACACAACCAAAGGTTACCCGGGTCCACGTTTTGACCTATATCTCGAGACGCCAGTCACGGAGCGGCATGAAAAATACTCTGTACTAAAGCATTCATCAACAGCTTCAATTTGATATCCATATTGTACAAACACACTCTAGGGTCCACGTTTTGGTCTCTATCTCGAGACTCTAGTCACGGAGCGGCATGAAAAATACTCTGAACTAAAGCATTAACTAACAGCTTTCATTTGATACCCATATTGTACATACACATCCGAAAGTTACCCGGGTCCACATTTTGACCTGTATCTCGAGACCCTATGTACCAATTGGTATCCAAACTATACGGAAACCACCTTCAATACCTACTTAACAATGTGTGTAAGTTTGGTTTAATTCGGTTCGAAGGCACGGCGGGTCCACGTTGTGGCATATATTTCGAGACCCCAGTCATCAATAGGTATCAAAATTACCCCGTATTAAAGCACTTATACACAGCTTTCATTTGATAACCATATTGTACATACACAACCAAAGGTTACCCGGGTCCACGTTTTGACCTATATCTCAAGACCCCAGTCACGGAGCGGCATGAAAAATACTCTGTACTAAAGCATTCACCAACAGCTTCAATTTGATATCCATATTGTAAAAACACATTCTAGGGTCCACGTTTTGGTATCTATCTCGAGACCCTAGTCACGGAGCGGCATGAAGAATACTCTGAACTAAAGCATTCACCAACAGCTTCCATTTGATACCCATATTGTACATACACATCCGAAGGTTACCTGGGTCCACGTTTTGACCTCCATATATCTCAAACCCTATCCACCAATAGGTACCCTATGTTACTTCTATCACCTCCAAAAACATGTGTACGAAGTTTCGTAATAATCGGTTAAGTAGTTTTGGCGTGAAAGCGTAACAAACAAACTTACATTCACATTTATAATATTAGTAGGGATTGCTGGAATGATCTTCAGTGGGCGCTTTAGAGGTTTCTTCCTCCAAAGTTAATTTTTTATTTGTTTTATGCTGATATGACTCATCAGCTGGCGTCATAAGACAATTTTGTCGCATGATAACTTTTGTATTTCCAAAGCATTCCTTCTTTGAATTTTCATTTTTTTCTTTTATATTGCCGGTATTACCTGCGGCGGGCGCTTTAGGACTTCCGTGTCCCAAAGATTTTAATATCGTTCCTGATTTTCCTATACAACTATCCACATTGTTACTTAACCGTTTCGGGACGGGAACTTTTGTGACGTACAATCTCAAAGAAAAGTGTTTATATCGTCTCCTATGGCTATTTTAAGAAAAGTAATTTGATAATATATTTTTAGCGCATCCCTAAAAGGAGATATTGTCCTGGGATAAAAACATCCCAAATCCATCTGTATTCAAAAAATATTAATAAAAATTCTAGACTTAAATTCACTCGATTTCATTTTATTTTGTCGTTTATATATTCCATTTTATCTTATAAGACATTATATTTATATCTGATGGCAAGGAGTAAAACATTTTTTACAAAATGCCAAGTTGAAAGCAATGCAAATCTGATTCGTACGGCTTTCTTTGCCCTTTTTAGCACAATTTACGCATCGTTGTCTCTTGTTCGTTCTTTGTGGCAAATGAGCTCCCAGATTTTGTTTAATTTTTTTCTTCATTGCGGAGACCGGTCCTGTTCGAACTTTGCGCTGAATTTTCGCATTCTTTTTTCCTTCGTCGATGAGGCATTCGGATAGCTCTACCAAGAATCCCAAGAACGGTTCTCTTTTCTGACGTGGATGGTTTGTTTCCGCCTGGATAATCCAAGCATTTACGGCGCATGTCATCATAAGTCGAAAGAAACCTTTTCGCCACCATTTAGCAGACTTTCGGTCTAGTTCATACAGGGTAACCATTTTGTCGGCTAAATCTACGCCACCCATAATGTTTCGGTATGTTTTCACCAAATCTGGACAAGTCACATCAACTCTGGTGCCATCTTTTTGTTTTCTTTGACCGATGCCCACTGTAGCCTCATGGCAATTGCTTAGAAGCATTACATGTTTAGTATCTTGCCAAACCACTGCCAAAGTACCAGATGAATTACACTTGAAAAAATATTCTCCTCTGTTTAGTTTTTCAGTAACTTTAGGTAAATTTTTTCTGTTAGATATACAGGTACCTAAAGCTGGAAAAGGAATATTATTTATCAATTTTGTTGACGTGAAAAAACGGTCAAAACACAATGTAGTGTCAGGATATCTGATGGTCGATGCCAATTTCATTATAACGTGTTCGCCTAATGTGGATGATGTATGCGAATTGTCTTCTTTTCCGGAATATATATTAAAATCGTAAGTATAGCCAGTCATACTGTCGCATCTCATCCATAATTTTATTCCTCTCTTCACTGGCTTCAATGGCATATACTGCTTCAAGGTAGAGCGACCCAAAAATTTGGTCATAGACTCATCAATGCTTTGGAATGGAGAGTCGGATCTACATTTTTGAAAGGTGCTTTTGAGGCAATTGACCAAATCATCAATGAAATATGTTTTAGGTTTTGGATCAGGCTGGTATGATAACGAGGAAAAGTATAGTTTGGACATAACGTGTAAGAACCGATCTCTGGACATGGCTTTTTTTATGTATGGATTCCCCAATGAAGGGCTATTTGAAAAATAGTCCTTCAAAGAAGGCACTCGATTATATGACATTACAAATGTGCATCCGAGAATTATGAGGATCTCACCAAAATCGGTTCTAGCTCGTTTGTTTTTTACATGGCTTATATTGTGAATATCAATTCTCTCATTGGTACAATATACTATGTGATGAATAAAGCTTCTAGGCAATAGCTTAAAAAATACCTCCAAAGGTTTCAGTCCACGAGTTATGCCCTCATTACTAATCATTCGTTCTTGGCTAATAGTGAATCGCGGCTTGAATGTCGGTTGTGGGTCTGTCCATATTATAATATCATCAGGCCATTCATTCACATTATCTTCTTCCAAACGTTCAACTTCGTATATTTCATCATCAGTACTTTCATTTTCACCATCGTTTTCATCTATAGCACTTTCATTTCCACGATCAATTTCTATTTCTTCATCATATGCTCTACCGGGCTGTGTGTTTTCTCCATCTTCTGAATCAATGTTGCTTTTTTCACTGGGACTGTATGCGGAACCACTATCAGCAAACAGATCATCCTCATCACTCGATTCATTCAAAAAGTTCTGAATTTGTGAAACACCCAGTCTGCGTGGTCTCTCCATTCTGTAAGTAAAATAATGTACATGAGTACGTATGGGATAATAATATCCCACAAATAAACAGATTTGGGATGATTTCTTCCCACGGAACTTACCTTGACTTCTTATAAGGAAAACAAGTTATTCTTTATTCTAAACTTTTTATTTCAATAGATTAGCACTATTTGCACAAAATGTAACTATATTTCTAGGCTTGTAACTATATTTCTAAGCTTTTTCCAAACAAATACGATATACGCAACAACGTGTCTAAGAAAATGACATTTAATAAAAAACTGATGACTCCAACCAACAGCTGGTACTTTTTTTTTTGTAGAGAAGAGTATAATGAATGATTTGGGACTGTTTTGAACCAAATCGCTTCCATATTGTGACAGATACGATTTTTTGAATTTCTTCGGGATAAAAACATCCCCATCGTCCCGAAACGGTTAAAAACCGTAATTTTTCTGAATATTCGTTCCCATAATTAATTTCCTCCTTTTCCATATCAATCTTAGCTCTAATCTTCTTCAAGAAATTAACTCCTATTAAGAAATCACTTTCTAAATTATCTATTTCATAAAATCTTTCCATACATCCCAATAAATATACGTTATGAAACAAATCAATGACGGTCGAACCATGAATAGTCCTTACCCTCTTCTTAATTGCTAATACCTGTCCATTGTCATACACTCCCTTTCTAATATAACAACTAGTAGCACCGGTATCTATTAGTATCCTCATTACTTTTCCGGTTTGCAGATCTGTCCGGAATATGTAGGGCAGGTGGAAGTTTGACCTAAAAAATGATTTTCACTAATATTATTGATTCTCTGAGCCTTTGCAGGTGGTTGACCACTAAAGTTTGTATTATCATTTCTTTTTATCGGTGGATTAAACCTATTTCCAGAGAAAGCATTACCCTGTTGTGATCTTGCAAACATCCCTCGTTGCACCACAGGAGCATTACAAGATGAAGTATCCATGGGTTCTGGCTTTGGGAAATTTACATTTGTATTCTGTCTTACTTGTGGATATCTCAAATTATTTTGGAACACCATTTCTTTACCACCTCTAAAATTATTTTGATAATTTCCATTATCATTACTTCCTTGGTTTCGAGCTCTAGAAAAATGCAATGCAAATTCTGATCGCATTTGGTTTGATTGAAGCTCCTGAGTCTTAGCCAAAGCGTTTGGCAAATCGACTGGAGCCAATGTGAAAAGTATCTGGTTAAGTGGAGGACGTAAACCGGTAATAAATGTCCTCAAAACAGTTTCACGATTCTTAATATTAAGTTGGTTTGTTATTTCTGAATTAGTACCATGCGTCATTATGGTCTTATTAATTAGTAAAGTTAATTTACGGTTTACTTCATTATAATAATCTATTAGGGCTTTTGATCCTTGTCTTAAAATACTCATCTCTTGATCAATTACATGAATTGGTCGTCTGTCAGCATATGCAAAGTCCAATCTAGCAAATATGGCCTCTAAATTCAATACAGCCCCATGATTAGTCAAAATATCATTCGCATCTCCTACAATTTTATTTCTTAATATAGTTAGTGCGCCAAAGTATCTTCTGCTACCTTCAATATACAAACTCATAGAATTTTTTGCAGCCTCTCTCCAACTAATATATGATTTACCTGAAAACACGGGCAAAGATCGAATTATATCCAAGCTTTCATTACACATTAATGCATCGTCAATAGTCTGAGTCCGATACTCAGTTACCTGAGAAGCTGTGGTCAGAGCCCTAATTTGGTTATTGAGTTGACCTATTTCAATACGTAAGTTTGCGGTGTGAGTAGCTATTAATCTAGCTATATCTTCCGCAGATAAATTATTCACTGCCATTCTTGCAAATCTAACTATTATATCGTCCAGTGTATAAATAAAAAAAATTTTCCAAGGTCCTTTCCTCACCTTTTGCACTTATTCTCTTGATAAATCTTTCACTCAATTACACTTTTTCACTATCTTCTTATTTAAATGTGGGCACTTAGACTCTTTGTGATTATTGCCACAGTAACTGCAATAATACAGACGCACGTATTTAGGGGTACTTGAACTATTTCCCATTTACCTTATTTCTACGGGTTTTTTTTTCTTATTATTATGATAAATTAACTTACATTAATATACTCCTGATTCTGGTGTCGTCCTTTGCTGGTACTTAGATTCTTTGATTGTTGCTTTTCTGTTCCTTTCTTACTGCTTTGTAGTCCTGTGAGAATTTTCTACTGCTTTGTGGTCCTGCGAGAATTTTCTTCTGCTTTGTGGTCCTGCGAGATTTTTCTACTGCTTTGTGGTCCTGCGAGATTTTTCTACTGCTTTGTGGTCCTGCGAGAATTTTCTTCTGCTTTGTGGTCCAGCGAGAATTTTCTTCTGCTTCAACTTTGTTTTTTTTTTTTTTAAATTTCTCGAAAATTTTTATTATTTATTTATTTTTTTTTTTCGCCCAATTCATGGGGTACTTTTCTTCAAAATGTGTTATTTGTTTTTTCGCCCGATTCGTGGGGTACTTATTGTATTATCACCGACCGTATGCCCTCTCGCACGAGGTATTTGCTTACGGTTGATGCTCCTGGCAGGATCGCCAATTAAAGTTATAACGCGGGTGAGCGTTAAAAAAATAAAATACACGATTGCTTCCAAAGTCAAACTTGAAGTGCTTCTTTTATTCTTACGTTATTTCTTTTATACCAAATTTTTGCTTACTCTATACTTAACAAATAATTGTTTATGTTTACAATAAATCTTTCACCACTGGATGAGCTTATTTCATCATCCTCTAATTTGTGCTTATGCTAGCTTTAAAAAGTACTTGACAAATAATTGTTTATGTTTATAATTTTGTGCTTACGCTAGCTTTAAAAAGTATTGCTTATTGTAATTCTATCCTTAAGAAATAATTGTTTATGTTTACAGTAAATATTTCACTATTGGATGAGCTTATTTCATCATCCAATTAGTGCTTATGCAAGCTTTAAGAAGTATTGCTTACTCTAAATTTTTGTATATATTTGCCGTTATGCGGCTTACCAGAGTAGGGTATTAACTTGCATATGCAAAATATGATTGTTTTAGCATATGTTAGGTAGGAATTCGATGCCCTAGCCTATGCATATTAGTATTCTGAACTTCCAGCAAAACAATGCTTATTAATATACATACATGTATGCATGTACATACAACAGCACAAACAGGGTAAATTCGTATGTCGTTCAAAGCTAAAATTCTATGCCTAGCGCAGACAACGTTAATGTATAGAGAAGTCTCACGGGCTACAAATGGTGTGATTTGTCAAAAATGAAGTGACAGCGCGAAGACTTTTTCATTATGTTGTTGTTGTTTTAACAGTAATAGAAGGCCCGTCAGTGTAGGGTATATCACTGGTCGTCTTCGTTTGGCTCATATAAGGTAGGCCCAGGAAACATGCTGTTCCGACGGGTTGGGTCCAGAGGGAGAGGGGTGTAAGATGAATAGGTTTTAAAAGGCATGTGAAAAGGTGGTTAGTGCCGTGCGGGATACCTTCACATGTCGGACATATGTGTGGATATGTCGAGGTCAATTCTGGATAAGTAGGAGTTTAACCTGCTACAGTATCCAGAACGTGATTGTGCCAGTGTTACCCGTGCCTCACGGTGAAGCCGGAGCTCTTCATCTGCAATAGGTGGTGGTTGGACTCCGATTACGGCATTCACTGGACGGGAGCTTAAGAAGGTGATGACGGTCTCCCGGTAAATGTCGTTTAATGACTGTCTAAACATTGTCTGGTCCAGTAGATTTCTGTCAGTTTTGTCCTGGATCTCGTCAGCGTGGTTTAAAAGGTGTCTCCTGACGTGCCTAGGAGGGGGCTCAGGATCAAGCAGGTGCCTGCAAGGGTGAAACCTGCGTTGGCAGCTTAACAGAACCTGCTTGCTGAACAGTTTGTTGCGCTCTATTACAGGGAGCATTTGTGCCTCATTGTGAAGGTGTTGAATGGGGGACATGAGGAGGCAACCGGTCGCTGTCCGAATGGCAGTGTTTTGGCATGTGTGTAGCTTTATCCACTGCGTGTCAGCATAGCTTAGAACCGGCCGGCCTATTGCCTTAAAGGTCAATAGCAAGAGTTCTTTGCCTTTGTCCCAAGTGCTGCCGGCAAGCGATTTGAGGACCTTGTTGCGATTTTGGACTTCTGTGGCAATAGCCGTAGTGTGCGCGGAGAAGGAGAGCAAACTGTCAAAGGTCACACCCAAAATTTTGGGATTGTTTATTGTCGGGATTGGTGTGTCATCGACTTTTACCGTGAGAGGCAGTTTGACCTCCATCATCCAGGTGGTAAAGACGGTCGCCGTGGATTTAGCGGGGGAAAGTTGTAGATTCCTCGCAGTGAAAAAGCGAGAAACAGGGGTGGTTTTGGTTAAGCCCGCGGATTATCTGGGCGTTTAGTGTCTTCACTACTGGGGAAAGGAGAGGTATCGGTCGATAAGATTCCCCTTGGTTGGCGGGTTTCCCAGGTTTCAGTAGTGGGACCACTCTCCCTGCTTTCCACTTGTCAGGGATGATGAGAATGACCAAGGACAGATTGAAGACCCTTGTGAGATATCCTGCTCCCAACGGTCCCAGGTGCTTCAACATCAGCGCGTTCAGTCCGTCAGGGCCAATGGCTTTTGATGATTTTGATTTATTGATGGCCCTTTGAACCTCATCACTGGAGAAAGTAAGTGGCACACTGTCGTTCGTCAGTTTGTGCAGCCTTCTAGGGACACGACGCTTGTTTCTGTCGGCCGAAGGATGCAGTGTAAAAAGTCGGCTTAAATAGCTCGCGCATCTCTTCGGGTCCTAGGAAGTGCAACCCTTGAAGGTGATAGCCACTTTGTCATTGTGCTTCGTCGGGTTCGACAGGGACCTAACGGTGCATCAGAGCTTACTAACGCCAGTAGTGAGATGGCAGGTCTTCAGATACTCAACCCATTTGGTTCGCTTATGTTGATCTACCAGTTGCCGGATCTCCAAATTGATATCCCCGGGATCGACCTGGCGTAGGTGGTCACGCTCGTTTGCCTAGCTGGCTGCTTCGGCTGGGAAATTAGGACGAATGTTCTTGAGTCTTCCAGCAGGGATGGAGCGAGCCGCGGCAGCTGTGAGCGCCTTTCGGAATGCGCGTTCGCCTTCGCGCACATCGGTGGGGATGGGAAGAGCGGCGAAGGTGTCTTTGGTGAATTCGGCGAAGCCGGCCCAATAACTTGTTTAAAGCTAAAATAGGATCGGCGATTCGCGAAAACGAAGTCGGCAGGTCTCTCAATCGAGACGATAATGGGTAAGTGTTCTGATGCAAGCGATAGCATAGGTCGCCCCGTTACGCTATTTATCAAACCCGCGCTAGCTATTGTTATGTCCGGCGAGCTGCTGCAATTGCTCACTACCCTGGTGGGGGCGTCGTCGTGCACAGTGCTGAGTGTCGAATCATCTATCTGCTGTGCCAATAGTTGTTCACTACGATCGTTTGGCAGACTTGAATGCCAAAGATCGTGATGCGCATTGAAGTCACCTACAACCAATCGGTTTTCACCTCTAATGAGCGCACCTATATCAGGGTGATATCCTGCCAGGCCGCAGGTGACATGGGGTATGTAAACATTACGAGCTCGGCATCGCCTGGCCGGACAGCTATACCTTGACATTCTAACGTGCTGTCCCTGCGGTCGATGCCTTCGTCAATGAGACGATACTGCACTGTGTGGTGGACTATGAGCGTTAGGCTACTACCATTGTCTCGCTCGCGATCGTGTCTGTGGACGTTATAGCCATCCCTGGTGATCAGAGAGGACCTATCGTGTAGCTTGGTTTCCTGGATCGCAGCTATTGGGATACTGTGTCTGCTCATAAAGTCAACTATCTCGTCGACCTTACTCGTGAGTCCGTTGCAGTTGTATTGAAGAAGCTTAAAGCTTCTTGGTAAGGTAGTAGTAACACCGGGGTGAGGGACGCGTGGGGGACCAAGAGCTGCTGGTGTGTCACCGCACTGGCGTTGGAGCAGGAGGGAAGGGGATGGGCTAACTCGGGGGAGTTTTGTTGCTCCGATATGCTCCTTACCGTGGAGGTATGGGTTGTAGTGGCGTTTGGTGGTGCCGGCCTATCAGCATCAGCCGTTGACGCATCAGACGCCTGCTGGCGGGACCAACACGAGGCCACATACCGTGTGGACCACTCCCTATGAGACTTAAGGTCTGAACAGGTCTTAAGGTGGCTCCACCCGTTGTACTTATTGTACCTAACTGCGATGGAGCTCGGGTGGAGCCGTTTATGGCATACGCAGCAATAGAATACCTCTGGCCCAGGGTTGGATTCAATACCAGCCTCGAAGAAAAGTATTTGGAGGACAATTTCTGCGAGGAGTTGCTGTGACGTAAGGGGTGTGATAATACACAGTTCACAAGACAGGGCTTGTTTACTGGGGCGGCAGCCCTTGGTCGGGGAAAACCGTAACGTAGAACCAGCTGCCATGGGAATGCTTTTTCACTTCGTTCAACTCGACAGCGGAGATCTTCTTAACAGAGCTGATTACAGTGAATTATGTACAGGTACATTGGCTCTGCTCCGTTTTTGGCTTTTCTATGAAATCAAATTGACGAATAGCCGACGGCCTTTTGCAAGGAATTTGCTTGTGCATTTCTATGTTCCCTTGTTAAACGAAATTTTATTCAATTTATATTTTCAAACAAACAAACAATAAAAGATTTGATAATATATGCGCCAACATTTAAAATAATATAAAATAATAATAAAAAAAAATAACTTTAATGTTTGTTGATTCAATTTAAAAAGAAAAATTTAAACAAAATACTTTACTAAACGACTTCACATTCTGTTGTGCGCGTTTTAGTAAATTTAAAACTTTATACAAATTTAATGAACATTTTTACTAATTTTTCGAGTCAAAATTAATTTTAGACGAGAATTCATAGCGCATACAAGTGTTTTGATATATTGATATATACATATGTATGTATATCAATATATGCATATATTATGTTAGTTATGTTTGTGCAAAAGTTCAATTGCATCTTCAATTCTTATAGGGTTACATGTGTGCAACCGCACTGGAGCACCCTGGCCTATCTCTCGACGCATCGCCTTATAATATTTACATTTGAATATTCAATTATTTTTTCCTTTGGCAAACGAACATAGTATAAAAGATAGTATAAAACCTCGAAATTTAAAATTAATAAAAGAAAACTTCAATGAAACGTATTTGCATATATGGGACAACTAAGTTCAATTGCATCTTTGATACATATATGTTAGTGATGCACGCATATGTATGCACTGAAGCAACCATGACCTACCTCACGAGCATCGCCTTATCGAATTTACATACAATAATTAGGAAGTAAATAGCCGAATGATCGAATTCCTGCCTAACAAATGCTAAAACAATTCTCTTTTGCATACTCGTATGCATGTATGAACATATTTGTATTTGCGTATGCACACTTGATGCCGTAGCCTATATATAGGGTGTTTTTTTAGAGGTTAGGTTTTCAAGATGAAATAAAACGTGTATAATTTAATGTTATGGCCAAGAATTTAGCTTTATTATAAAGATAAGGGTTTGTCATTATGTTTTATAAATGATACATATTCAACCATTTGTGCGCAGGCGCTAAATTCAGTAAATAGCTAAAATTCCCAGACTTTTCGAACGCACCGAAGTCAATAAATAAGGGTGTTTTTTTTAGAGGTTAGGTTTTCAAGATGAAATAAAACGTATATAATTTAATGTTATGGCCAAGAACTTAGCTTTATTATAAAGATAAGGGTTTGCCATTATGTTTTAAAAATGATACCCATTCAAGCAATAGTGAGCTTCATCGCTGAACAAAATTTTCTTCAACCCCACAAAGACAACAAACATTTTACCCTCAGTTAGCGTACATCCCGCAACCCCAAAATAATGCTATCCATAATAATAAATTCCGAAGACCCTAACCAAAACAATAATAATCGTCCACAATTCGTACCACCTCGAAATTTTGCACCAAAACCAAAGCAAAAACCAGAGCCTATGGAAGTAGACCAGAGTAAACTATATGAATCGGCCACCATCGAATTGAAATTTTCAGGGAAAAAGACTAACAACAATGCAACCACCAATACAGGATAAACGACAACGCAATTTTAATATATTATAGAAACACACTACGAAGATGTAACCGACACGCCATACTACGAAGACACTCTAACATTACCCGAATACGTCGACCCTATCAGGAACTATAACATAGAAGAAGACGACCAACCCGATTTCAAGAACCAATTTCAGGACGTTGATTTTACAGACATTCATTTTTTAGAATGAATGTCTCTTCGTTGCCATACATTGAGAGCAAAACGAGCGATGGAGAGATAATAAAAATCTTGATAGATACTGGTTCTAACACGAACTACTTTCAACCTCGTTTAGTAAAAAAGAAAATTAGAAATGAAACCCCTTTTAAAGCCAATTCAGTAGAAGGATATATCGATGTTACCCACCACACATTTGCAAACCTCTTTAACTTAAAAGAATCCAATATACAATTTTTTATCCTACCCAGTTTAAAATCATTTCACACCATCATAGGAAACGACTCTTTAAAAGAATTAGGTGCAATAATACACACCAAGGACAATTATATGACAATTAAAAACTGTTTAAGAATAAAACTAAAGCAACAGATTTCACAAGATGTCAATTCAATCAATATACGGTCAGAGCATTTGACCCCAATCCAAAACTCATTGTTGAGAAAATTAACAGAAAACTACAAATCTTTATTTAGCGATCCAGATGAAAAACTGACGTTTGCAACCAATGTAAAAGGCGAAATAAAAACAACATCAGGAGCCCCAGTCTATACAAAAAACTATCCTTATCCGATGTGTCTCAAATACCATGTCGAAAAACAATTTGAGGAATATCTCCGCGACGGTATTATTCGACCATCTAGGTCTCCATATAACTCGCCTGTATGGGTAGTACCAAAAAAATTAGATGCGTCAGGAGAGAAAAAATACCGAATGGTGATAGACTATAGGAAACTAAACTTAGTAACAATAGCCGATAAATATCCAATCCCCGAAATAAATGGAGTACTTTCAGAACTTGGAAAGAATAAATTCTTTTCAGTACTCGATCTAAAGAGCGGCTTCCATCAGATTCCTTTAAAAGAATCAGATATAGAGAAGACAGCTTTTTCGGTGAATAATGGGAAATATGAATTCACCCGATTACCTTTCGGTCTCAAGAATGCTCCTTCTATTTTCCAAAGAGCTCTTGACGACATTTTAAGGGATCACATAGGGAAACGATGTTATGTTTACATCGATGACGTTGTGATATTCAGTAAAGACCAAGAAACCCATTTTAATGATATTAAAACAATTTTTGATACCTTGAAACAAGCAAATTTAAAAATTCAGCTTGACAAATGTGAATTCTTTAAGACAGAAGTAGAATTTTTAGGTTTTATTATTTCGGAAAACGGTCTCAAAACAAACCCCAAAAAAGTAGAGTCAATAATAAATTTTCCAGCCCCCAAAACCTGGAACGACTTAAGATCATTTTTAGGTCTGTCTGGGTTTTATCGCCGCTTCATCAGGGATTATGCGAAGCTTGCGAAACCCCAGACAGCCCTTTTAAGAAGGGAGGATGGACTTGTGTCCAAAAATCGATCCAAAAATATTCAAATCACATTAAATGAAGAAGCCTTAATTGCATTCGACAAAATCAAACTTTCCTTGACTACAGAAGATATAATACTAAACTATCCCGATTTTACAAAACCTTTCCAACTAACCACAGATGCATCTAACTATGCAATAGGAGCAGTCCTATCTCAAAATGACAGGCCCATCGTTTTCATATCTCGTACATTAAGGGAAACAGAAGAGCACTACGCTACCAACGAGAAAGAGCGTCATCTGGTCACTAAAAAATTTACGTAATTATCTCTATGGGTCACGAAAAGTTCAAATCTTTACGGACCATCAGCCTTTAACTTACGCCCTCAGCAATAAGAATAATAACAATAAAATGAAGCGATGGAAGACCATCCTTGAAGAGTATAATTATGAATTATACTACAAACCAGGAAAGGCAAACGTCGTAGCAGATGCCCTATCTAGACTACCCCAAATCAACCATCTAACAAATTCTGAAAATGACAATAATTCACTAAGCGAAACTCTCCACAGCGACATTAGTTCTTCGCATCATTTGATACCAATAGCCCAAGAACCAATAAATGAGTTCAAGAATCAAATTTTTCTTAAAATAGAAGAAACGTCATCTTATCAACTTCAAATTATATTTCCAACTTATCATAGGCATATCATTACTGAAACCGAATTCAACCAACAAAACTTAATAAATCTTCTGAAAAGATATCTAAACGCATCAGTTATTAATGGCCTTCATACTGACGAGAACACCTTAGGAAAAATCCAAGAAATTTACCCAATTTATTTTAGCAACTGCAGAGTAAGATTCGCAAGGATCATAGTGAAAGACTACCTAACGAAACAGAACAGAATAATGAAATAATTAAAGAACACAAACGCGCTCAAAGAAATGGTCGCGAAAATAAAGCACAAATTCTAAGAAACTTTTACTTCCCACAAATGCATGCGAAAATTGATAGAATCGTTAAACAGTGTAAACTATGCAAGGAACAGAAATACGAACGACATCCTACGAAACCACTGTTACAATCAACTCCTATTCCTCAATATCCAGGACAAATAGTTCACCTCGACATTTATCATACTGACAAAAAAGTAATACTAACAGCCATAGATAAATTCTCGAAGCATGCCCAAGCAAAAATAGTCAATTCTAGAGCAACCCAAGATATAATACAACCCTTGAGAGAAATCCTTTTAAACTACGGAATCCCCGAAAAAATAGTCATTGATAACGAAAAATCTTTGGGATCACACCCAATAACTCATTTGATAGAAGATCAATTTAATATAGCAGTTTTCAGAGCACCCGCTTACACCAGTACTGTCAATGGACAAATAGAAAGATGCCATTCAATTATAAGAGAAATCATGAGATGCATAAAAGCCGAGAAAATCCATACCTTATTTCAAGACTTATTAGAAAAATCCATGTACAAATACAACTACACAATTCATTCCACTACCAACCAAAAACCAATCGAGTTATTCTTCGGAAGAAGAGTATCAACAAATCCTTTGGAATTACAAAAAGATAGAAATGAAAATATTAATAGATTGAAAGCAAAACAAGTAAAGGATCTTAACTATCACAATAAAATAGACAAGTTTTTAAAGACTATAACTGGAGATATTACATCTGTAAAAACCAACAAAAGAATAGGAAACAAACTTTCATGTAGATACAAAGAAGAAACGGTAAAAGAAAACAAAAATAGTACAGTTATCACTCAATCAGGCAGAACAATTCATAAAGGATTAATTAGGCAATAATAAAAATTTACACAAAACAAAATAGTTATAATTATAATCCTGATAACAAAAAATAACAATTTTCTGATTTCTATAGAAACAATATGACAGACAACAAGGACATCCTACTAATACTAACCATACTAATCATGACGACCACTAGCTTAACAGAAATGGAAATACTAGACTACTCTATTTAATAACGATCAATGACGGACAAGCTAAAATACAAGAAGGGACATTCAAGATAGTACACCATATTGACCTGGACCAATACGACAATTTTTTAAAAGACGTACTAATCTACCTTAACAGGAATGTTCCCGCTAACAACCTTTTCTACCCCATCCTTAAGTCTCAGATAGACATATCCTTAGTAATACTTTCGAACATAAAACCAAAAATGGAATTTAGAAATAAGAGAGCTATTAATGCATTAGGTACGGCATGGAAGTACATTGCTGGTACTCCTGACCGCGAAGATTTTGATATTTTGAATAATGATCTAAACAAACTAAAGGAAAATAATAATGATCAAGTAATAATTAATGAAGTTTTCAATGAAAGAATTAACAACTTAACAACATTAGGAAATCAACTACTAAATTCGATAAGAAAAGACAATTATGTAATAAGTGAAATAACTCTGAATCTGGAAAGTAAAATAAGAATTATTAAAGAAGAATTAGTAAACATTAAGTACGCCATTCAATGGGCTAAAATTGGAATTATGAATACAATATTGTGGAATAAAAAAGAAATTGAGATAGCAATCATGAAAAGAAGAAAGAATGCCATTCGCATCAGTTTAAGAAGCATTAGAATATGCAAAAGTTAACGTAATAACTAAGGAGTCAAGAATTTTATATTTGGTAAAAATACCACTAGCAAACAATATTACTTATAAGAATATTATAATAAGACCAGTTAAGAGAAAAAAAGAAATTACTAAACTTGATTTCGAAGAAATACTAAAAAACAAAAATGAAATATATGGAATGAAGAATAAATGTATGAAATACAATGAAATAAAAATTTGTGAGAGAAATAACATAATTACGATTAGTAACAGCACCTGCATCCCTCAAATACTAAGTAGTAGAAAATCATTTTGCACAATAAGTAATAATCAACACGTACCAACAATCGAGGAAATACAGCCCGGGATAAACTTACTAAACGACTTCAATGGAACACTAAAAACGGAAAAAGAGCAGCGAACAATTACTGGTACTTATCTAATCAAGTTTCACAACACATCATTGAGCATCAATAACGAAACTTTCACCAATATCGAAATGTCTACGTTGACAGCAGAACCAGCGATCATACAGCCAACACCGCTAGAAAGGGAACGCATCAACATTTTATCATTAGAAGCCCTCAACGAACTACATATAATATTAACAACACGAAAAAGATAAATCTGTTAAGAACAGATTCGACAATAAATAAGAGCGCAATGCTAGGACTAACAATAGTCTTCACAGCAATAATAATAACCTTCAAATTTTGGATAAAACCCACATCAAAAATAATCATCCAAGAAGCACCAACGGAACCATTCAAATTAGTCGACCTAAGGACCAGTACCTTACCGAATCTCCCAGATGCATCAATTAACACAAATAATAACCAACTAGGAAACGTTGTTAGTTATTCAAATCTTCGACTACATGACCTACCCTATTTCTAATAAGACGATCGAGGACAATCGTTTTTAAGAAGGGAGGAGTTAACACTACTTATGTTAAAAGTTCATACACTACACGCGTTTCCGCTGAAAGTTGATCCACCTCAGTTGCTCGATCTTTTCGCTGACGCTATGTCTGCAATAAACCGTGTGAACGGCAACAAGCGAATGAGGGAATGCATAGGTTGAATTAGCTTTAAGAAATTTTGTAAAGTTCAGTTTATAATTTTCAATTCTGAAATAAAGACGGAGTTGCTCCAAAAAAAATTATTTTTTTAAAGTTATCAATGTAGTGATAGATAATTGGCGCCCAACGTGGTAGAAGGAATTCGGCGCGAGTATTTGTAAAAAGGACAAGCAAGTCAAAACTTCTGCGTGCCTAAGACGACCCCAAGTAGCTCGCCGTACCTCAAATAATTACAAGGACTTTGATTTTTGCGTGCCTAAGACGACCTTAAGCAGCTCGCCGCACCGCAAATAGCTTCAATTTTTAAGTGCCTAAGACGACCTCAAGCAGCTCGCCGCACCACAAATGTGCCGAAAACTTCAATAAACCACAACAACTTCCTGTATAAGGACACCTGTACTGCATTCGTTCTGTAGCATCCGTTCGCAGACGCCCACACGAGTTGGACTTCGTAGACCCCCAGCAGCTGCCAAAATTGCAAAAAGGACCCCCTGCGGAAGCCTGTGCTGGATTATTGCGGTATGTATATATTTATATAGCGAATAAGAAAAGTGAAAAAGAAATAAAAATATTGTGAAAAAATAAATATAATAAAAAAATTAAAGGAATATTTCAAAGTAAAATAAATTAGAGGAAAATAAAATTAGTTTCTAGAGAAAGAAAAATTAACAAAGAATAAAAATTATTGCGGATTCTAAATAAATTAAGAAAGCGAAGAAGAAAAGTGGATACGAAATAAAAGTGAAAATATTGTAAAAACAAAATATAATTATATATAAAATGAGTAACCCAAATAACCTCATTAGGCCTCCAGTCCTTAACGCACATACCAATCCCCCCAAATCCCAATACTATACCCGGACTCAGTGAATTTATTACTATTATTGTAACGAACGTTCTTAGAAACACGAACAGAGAAGACATAGGGACGGACCAAATAATTAATCCCGAACATCTTAATAATTTAAACGAACTAGACAAAATACCGGACATTGTCAGGTCTATAAGGGAATTTTCAGGAAAAGAAGATGAATTTAATTCATGGAAGAAATCGGTAGAAAGAATCCTTAAGATCTACGAACCATCTGTAGGAACACCAAAATTCTATGGCATTTTAAGTGTCATTCGAAATAAAATTATCGGTGAAGCTGATGCTATTTTGGAGTCATACAATACTCCATTAAATTTGAAATCCATACTTAAATGTCTAACACTTCATTACGCGGATAAACGCGAAATATCAACCTTAGAATATCAAATGACCACCCTAGTACAAGGCAATCAATCTATACAAGAATACTACCAAACAGTTTACAAATATCTATCTCTAATACTAAATAAAATAGGATTTATGGACATATCTCATGAAGCAACCTGCCTCCTTACACAAACTTATAGGGATAAAGCCCTCGACACGTTCATACGTGGACTAAGAGGAGACCTTCCACGCCTTCTCGGAATGCGAGAACCTGTTGACTTACCACAAGCACTCCACCTGTATTTAAAACTCGAAAACCAAAATTACCGTACGAGCTACGCTTGTAATAACCACAATAGAAAAAGTTTTCAGAACCAAGCACCACCAGTGCCACCAAGAAGATTCAACCAGCCAACCCCACAAAGACAACAAATATTTTACCCTCAGTTAGCGTACATCCCGCAACCCCAAAATAATGCTATCCATAATAATAATTTCCAAAGACCCTTCTTTAACCAAAACAATAATAATCGTCCACAATTCGTACCACCTCGAAATTTTGCACCAAAACCCCAGCAAAAACCAGAGCCTATGGAAGTAGACCAGAGTCTACAAACAAGAAGAGTAAACTATATGAAGCGGCCACCATTGAATTGAAATTTTTAGGGAAAAAGACCAACAACAATGCAACCACCAATACAGGATAAACGACAACGCAATTTTAATATATTATAGAAACGCAGTACGAAGATGTAACCGACACGCCATACTACGAAGACACTCTAACATTACCCGAATACGTCGACCCTATCAGGAACTATAACATAGAAGAAGACGACCAACCCGATTTCAAGAACCAGTTTCAGGACGTTGATTTTACAGACATTCAGTTTTTAGAATGAATGTCTCTTCGTTGCCATACATTGAGAGCAAAACGAGCGATGGAGAGATAATAAAAATCTTGATAGTTACTGGTTCTAACACGAACTACTTTCAACCTCGTTTAGTAAAAAAGAAAATTAGAAATGAAACCCCAATTCAGTAGGAGGATATATCGATGTTACCCACCACACATTTGCAAATATATATATTAAATATATATATATATATATATATAGTAAATATTACAATCATTCTATTGGCAACTACCTATGTACAGAAGGTTATGAAAGTGAAGCAAAATGCATCCCACGCTTTTAACTCTAATTTGAATTATTCTATTTGTATCTTAATTTTTGTTATAATTCTTTTCTGAGGTAGTTGACTATGACTGATCTTTCGATTTGCTATTACTTTATTATAAGTATCTTTGTCATTAAAATTTATTTTATACTTTTTAGTTCGATTGGCAATAAAAGCGTGTTTTTTAGTTTTTTTAAACTATTTTTTATTTTCTACTTTTTAGTTCGATTAGCAGAAAAGCGGGTTTTTTATTTTTTTTTTTAAACTATTTTTTATTATGAATGAAAATTATTGTTATCATTGCAGTCAGTGAATTAATGATTCGATATATTCGTGTTATATTTAATTCCTTTCTTATCGACTGTGAGTCTAAAGCTATGCAGTTATCGGCCGTGATAAAGAAGTAATCGGGATGAAGAACTTATTTCGTGGAGGGAGCCTGAGGAAGGGCTACCCCCCTCCATTGGCCACTATGAATTCCTTCCACCTGGTCAAACTGTTAATAAGGAATATTATTTGAGCGTTGTGCGTCGTTTACGTGAAGCAATTCATCTAAAAATACCAGAATTTTGGGCCAACAACTCTTGGTTTTTGCATCACGATAATGCACCGTCTCACACTGCACTCGTTCTTCGTGACCATTTCGCCAAAAATTCCACGCATATCGTTCCGCAACTACCGTATTTGCCTGATTTGGCTCCGTGTGACTTCTGGCTAATCCCAAAACTCAAGAGACCACTACGGGGAACACGTTTCGAGTCGATTGAGGAGATAAAAGCTGAATCTAAGAAGGTGCTGATGGCTATACCGGAAATGGACTACTTGGCATGTTTCGGGGATTGGAAAAATCGTTGGCATAAGTGTATTTCATCGAGAGGGGATTGTTTTGAAGGGGATGAAATTGATTTACAAAAATAAATAAAGATTTTTCATTTTACAACCAAATTCACGTTACTTTTTGCCCACAGGTAAAAAAAGAACATATTAATCCTGGCAATCTTAATAAGGATAATGGAAAACTTTTATCAAATTATTGCATTGTCATCGGTCTTTGATAGGTGTGCAAAATTCTAATTCGATCAGATTTTTAGAAGCCAGTGAAAATTAAGCTCAAAGATTCCGTTATATACATATGTACATACATACATACAACCCGACCTAATATGTAAAAGTGTGTTAAAAATCAATAACAAAATTATAAATTCATAAAAATACTATACAATAAAATTTTGCTTAGGCTGACTTAAATTTTGCTTAGGCAGACTCACTTGACAGTAAGCTATGCTTATGCTTTGGAGTGAGGTATCATATGACAGAAAAAATGTATTTGGTGTGTGCCATGTGTTTACTTATGTTTTGGGTTTCAAAAAAAAAGGAAAAAGAATTTTGTCATTGAAATTAAAGTGTTTATTTGACAACAATGGCATTGACATTGAAATGGTTTGAATAATTTAAGTTTGAGTTCATTTACCTATTAAAAATATATTTAAAGAATTCGAAAGAAGTTTGAAAGTGAAGTGAAGGTACTCTACATATGTACGCATATATAAATACATATGTTGGGACAATGTACATATGTACGTAAACGTTTCTATTCTAAGCAAAACAAAGCATATTCGTATATACATATAACCGCACATACTTACTTTATGCCTCTACATGTGTATGCTTCCAAAACTAAAATTCTAAGCCTAGCGACTACAAGAACAAAATGCGTTCATAAGCGTAGCTATAGCGGCCATGATTATTAACATGCGACGGCGCTGAACAGTTTCAAATATTAAACAGCACAACAAAAAAAAATTCATTGATAAGTTCGAGCTCATATTTCTACGAGCAAAGTACTTTCATTCATAAAACGAGCCGTCCATATGGAGCATTCCATGAAAAAGTGGAACTCTGAACTGTTTTACAAATATGCATTTTTTAAATATTATTGCACGTACATAGTGAGATTATGTTCTCATCTATACTAATATTATAAAGAGGAAAACTTTGTTTGTTTGTTTGTTTGTTTGTTTGTAATGAATAGGCTCAAAAACTACTGGACCGATTTTAAAAATTCTTTCACCACTCGAAAGTTACATCACCCACGAGCAACATGGATTATATTTTATTTTGGAAATAGGGCTCGAGATATAGGTCAAAACGTGGACCCGGGTAACCTTCGGATGTGTATGTACAATATGGGTATCAAATGGAAGCTGTTGGTGAATGCTTTAGTTCAGAGTATTTCCATCCGCTCCGTGACTAGGGTCTCGAGACAGAGACCAAAACGTGGGCCCTGGAATGTGTTTGTACAATATGGATATCAAATGAAAGCTGTTGATAAGTGCTTTAATACGGGGTAATTTTCATACCTATTGATGACTAGGGTCTCGAAATATATGCCAAAACGTGGACCCGCCGTGTCTTTGAACCGAATTAAACCAAACTTACACACATTGTTAAGTAGGTATTGAAGATGTTTTCCGTATAGTTTGAATACCTATTGGTAGATAGGGTCTCGAGATATAGGTCAAAACGTGGACCCGGGTAACCTTCGGACGTGTATCTACACTTCTACACTAATATTATAAAAACTTTGTTTGTTTGTTTGTTTGGTTGTAATGAATAGGCTCAAAAACTACTGGGCCGATTTTAAAAATTCTTTCACCATTCGAAAGCTACATTATCCACGAGTAACACAGACTATATTTTATTTTGGAAAAAATAGGGTTCTGTAAGATATTTGAATTTTTCGGACACAAACTGGAAAAAATCAACCAAAGAAGTTTCTTATTTTGCGTACGCTGCCTAAACTACAAAAGATAGAACCATAAAACGTTATAATTAATTGTAGATCTTATAAATATCTACAAAAAAGTCCGTGACACACTATACCTATCTATGTCGAGTGAGGCACAACAACCACATTTTTATTTAAAAATCTTGAATTTTTTTGGACTACATTTAAACGCGTTTATTTTACTCATGCTATTAATACTTATCAAAAGAAATTATTTCATCAATAAGTACAGTTTATGTTGATAATATTTGGTCTGTGAATGATTAAAATTGGACGTTTGGTTTTGAAGTTGTGGTGAAATTAAAATATTACGATTTCTGCTGCACGGCCCGTTGCGAAGTGGGCGTCACCAAGGCCAGTGGTGCGCGTGCGGGAGAGGGGTGTTTAGATCTATGAGTAAGGTACCCGCGCGGCTCAGACGCGAGGTCGGCTCCCTACGCAGCGGTCGTGCGCGAAGTCTAATACTTTTCATGAGATTTTTTTTAGATTTTGTTCTTAAAACTACACCTACGCAAAAGTTCTTCTCAGAGCTAAACAACACTCCTTCTCATAGCTATACAATAGTTATTTTCAGGGCTAACAAACAGTTCTTTTCAGGGCTAACCAACAGTTCTTTTCAGGGCTAAACAACAGTTCTTTTCAGAGCTAGAGTATTACACGCTATATCCATTTTCTTAAACATTTGAAAATGCCTAAGAGAGCCAGGTCTCAACTTTCTAAACATAGTTCTCAAGCACGAGCAGCAAAAATACGTCGTATAGGAGAATCTTCACCTGAACGTTCACAACGCCTTGCTGGACAAAATCAGAGAACCTCTGAGTTACGTGCACGAGAGTCGAGGCTGGAGCGTTCCCAACGTCTTCATGAACAAAATGTAAGGACCTCTGACTTACGCGAACGAGAGTCAAGTGTCGAGCGTTCGCAACGTCTTGCCGAACAAAATCAGAGAACCTCTGAGTAACGTGCACGAGAGTCGAGGCTGGAGCGTTCCCAACGTCTTCATGAACAAAATGTAAGGACCTCTGACTTACGCGAACGAGAGTCAAGTGTCGAGCGTTCGCAACGTCTTGCCGAACAAAGCTTGAGAACCTCTGAGTTACGTGCACGAGAGTCGAGGCTGGAGCGTTCCCAACGTCTTCATGAACAAAATGTAAGGACCTCTGACTTACGCGAACGAGAGTCAAGTGTCGAGCGTTCGCAACGTCTTGCCGAACAAAGCTTGAGAACCTCTGAGCTACGCGCTCAAGAGTCGAGGCTGGAGCGTTCCCAACGTCTTCATGAACAAAATATAAGGACCTCTCAGTTGCGCGAAAGAGAGTCGAGTGTCAAGCGTTTGCAGCGACTTAGAGCTCAAGCAGAGAGGCAGCAGTTGTCCACAAATAGAGTGCGCAATCGAATTTTAGCTAACAGGAACAGACTGGCTTCAGATATGATCCGCAGCTTGATTATGCACAACAAGCGTCCGTCCAAATCGGAGTCATGAATAAGATCTGCTCTAACTGCTCTGCCAAGAAATGGGAGGACGAACCTAATGGTATGTGTTGTGCTTCAGGTAAAGTGTGTCTTCCTAACCTTCAGGAGCCGCCACAATCAATAAAAAATCTTTTAACTAATAACCATCCATTATCTGGTCATTTTATAACAAACATACGTAAATACAATAGTATTTTTCAAATGACTTCGTTTGGCGCAAAAGAAATCAGGGAAGGAAATTGTATGCCCACTTTTAAAATTGAAGGACAGGTGTATCATCTCATTGGTAGCCTTTTACCATCATCAGGCCAAAACCCACAGTTCCTGCAAATATATTTTATTTCGGATGCAGACCAGTTATCATTGCGATCAAGCATCGCACCAACCTTAAAAATGGATTTAATTCGCGAATTACAGACCACTTTGAATAATCATAACGTGTATATACGAAGTTTTAAACAAAACTTAGAACTTAACTCATTACATAATTTAAAGCTAGTTATTCATTCTGATCGTACTCCACAGACAGCATACAGAGGCAGATACAATGCTCCTACTTTAAACGAGGTAGCCGTTCTCTTGGTCGATGAAGACAAAGGTCCCAGGGATATAGTCTTACACGGTAGAGACGGACAGCTCAAAAGAGTTTCTGAGCTACATCGGTCCTATGATCCACTACAGTATCCTGTAATGTTTGTGACAGGTGAAGACGGTTATTATTTGACTATTCCTCAGCAGGGTTCTGCGCGTAATAAAACTGTTTCGTGTATGCAATTTTATGCATTTAGATTAATGTTTAGAACTAACTCTTTTAATCCGTTACATTATTACAGAGACTTATTTAGTCAATATTTTGTTGACATGATGGCGAAAATGATATCAAAAAGATTAAATTATATTTCGCAGAATCAACAAAGACTGAGGGTAGATGACTACATCCATCTCAGAGATGCCTTAAATCAAGACGCATATGTTGACCCATCAAATATCGGTCAACATGTCATATTGCCATCATCATTTACGGGTTCTCCGCGTTTCATGCACGAAAAAACGCAGGACGCGATGACTTACGTCCGAAATTATGGTAGACCTGACTTATTTGTCACTTTTACATGCAACCCCGAATGGCCTGAAATTAAAGCAGAGCTGCTACCAGGACAACGGTCTTTCGACCGTCATGACATAATTTCACGTGTGTTTCATTTAAAAATGAAGAAATTCATCAAATTATTTGTCAAAGAACAGATATTCGGTAAAGTAAAATGTTATATGGCAAGTGTAGAGTGGCAGAAGCGCGGTTTACCTCATTGTCATTTGCTGTTCTGGCTAGAAACTAAAATACAACCAGATGAGATCGAGAGTGTCATAGTTGCGGAGCTACCCGATCAACAAATTGATCCGGTACTACACGACATTATAACTAAAAATATGGTGCATGGACCCTGCGGAGAACATAATTTAGCTGCACCATGCATGAAGAACGGTGTCTGCACAAAAAAATACCCTCGGCGTTTCATTAACGACACCCAGACCGGAGAGGATGGGTATCCAGTTTATCATAGGCGCGATACAGAAAATGGCGGTCGGAGCACTACGTTACAACTCAGGGGCAACATGGTGACGATAGATAATAGGTGGATTGTTCCATACTCCCCGCTACTATGTAAGACTTTTAATGCTCATATAAACGTGGAGTATTGCCACTCTGTCCAAGCGATTAAATATATATGTAAATATATAAATAAAGGTTCGGATCAGGCAACTTTTAGGCTTAGAAACCCACACGATGAGGTCGAAAACTATTTAAATGGAAGGTACATAAGCACATCTGAAGCTGTCTGGCGCTTATTTGAATTTCCTATTCACGAGCGGCATCCTACTGTAGTGCATTTGGCCGTTCATCTAGAGAACGGTCAAAGGGTGTATTTTACACCAGGGACAGCTCATCGAATTGTCCAAAACCCACGCAATACCACATTACTGGCATTTTTTTCTCTCTGTAATGAAGATGAATTTGCGAAAACTCTTCTGTATCATGAAGTCCCGCAATACTATACATGGGCAAATAATAAATTCACTAGAAGGAGGCGTGGTGAAGATGTAGTTGGACATCCGGGGATAAAAAAGATGCCGCTTTAGGTAGAGTCTACGGGATACATCCATCCCAATCAGAGTGTTTTTATCTTAGGATTCTACTGCACCACGTACGCGGTCCGACCTCATTTGCATACCTTAAAACTGTAAATGGTATTGTCAAAGAGACGTATCAAGCAGCATGCCGTGACCGAGGTTTACTTGATGACCATTGGGGAAACACTTTAAGCGAAGCTTCGTTGTCACAGTGTCCAAAAAAACTAAGGGAGTTGTTTGTAGTCATACTTTTATTTTGTCAACCATCGGAACCATTGAAGTTATGGAATACTTTCAAAGATCACTTCTGTGAAGATATTAGATATCGGATCAGACAACAGAATCAGGATAACACTTTACCCTTCACTGAAGTTTATAATGAAGGATTAATTGAAATTGAAAACAAAGTTATAGAATTAAACGACAAAAATTTAAGTGATTTTGGATTACCTTCTCCCGTTCGTACCCAGAATAATACTATTGACACAATGGTACAACAGTATAACAGAAATGATCTAACAGCGTTTGTTAATGACAATGTGCCCAAATTAGTACCGGATCAAAGACATGCTTATGAGACTATTGTGGACATGGGGCGATTATTTTTTTTGGACGCACCAGGAGGCACTGGAAAGACTTTTCTCGCAAATTTGATACTTGCTAAGATACGGCAATCAGGGAAGATAGCGATTGCAGTTGCTTCGTCAGGAATTGCTGCAACTCTCTTGAACGAAGGAAAAACTGCTCACTCTACGTTTAAACTCCCGCTATCCGTATCTTTAGATCAACGTCTACATGCTCTATTCGGAAAAATGGGCCTCTTGGTAAGTTGCTGCAAGACGCGTCGTTGGTAATATGGGATGAATGCACCATGAGTCATAGAGCTCATGTGGAGGCCGTGGACCGTACTTTAAGAGACCTCCGAAGCTCTGCTAATGTCGAGGGTGGTATCACTTTTGTATTTGCTGAAGATTTCCGACAAACGCTTCCAGTCGTCAACAGAGGTACGCGAGCAGATATTATGAAAGCATGTTTAAAATCATCTCACCTTTGGACATCTGTACAACATTTGAATTTGCGCACCAATATGAGAGCTCATCTACATGGAAATATGCATAGCAACTTTCCACAACAGCTTCTGAAACTTGGAGAAAGAATTTTCCCATCTTTAAATTTGGGCACCGATTATGCGGTTACTTTGGATGAGTCTCTAGGCCAAATAGTCCATAATTTAGATAGTCTGATAGATGCTATATATCCTGACATCGAAAACTTAGATCAAAATGATTTTCGTTGGCTGTGTGGTAGAGCAATAGTTTCTCCCAGGAATGAAACAGTCAACGAAATAAACAATTTAATTATGCAGAAAGTACCGGGTGAAGTTAAGTGCTATAAGTCCATAGACACCGTCACTAACATCGAGGACGCAGTGCACTACCCCCAGGAATTTTTAAATTCCCTGAACCCCGCTGGGCTACCACCTCATGAACTATCGTTAAAAGTTGGCACGCCGATAATGCTTCTCAGAAATTTGAGCCCCCCAACATGTGCAATGGTACGAGACTTCTTATCAAGGAGCTAAAAGATAATTTAATAGTAGCGAAGATTATCACCGGCCCTGCAGCTGGTGAATTAGCTCATATACCAAGAATACCCATGATCCCTACTGATTTGCCAATACCTTTCAAAAGGCTCCAATTTCCAGTAAAAATTTCTTTCGCACTAACGATAAACAAATCACAAGGCCAAACATTCAAATTAGTAGGAATTGATTTACGAAAAGAATGTTTTACGCATGGGCAACTTTACGTTGCCCTATCACGGGTCGGGGCTCCCGACCATCAGTATATTTTGTTAGCTGAAAATAGTTTAACGTCAAATGTTGTTTATAGAGAAGCTCTACAATAATTTAGTTATGTATCCTAAAACAACAGGTTGCACTGCAGGACTGCAGGCAGAAGTGAACACTTTTGCCGGGAGCAAGACTTAGTTAGCGCTTTGCGGGCGGTCCTTTAGTTAGTTCTAATAGAGATATATTTAGTATCGGCTGTGCACCCGTGCGAAGACGGGGCGGGTCGCTAGTCTAAAATAATTTACAAAAGTTGTAGTGAGTATGTTTAATTTTTTGTAAATACCGTTATTTATTGAGAGTAACAACAAGTCGGATTTTTCCATTAGTCTTTACACAACTTTTTGCGAGGTCGCTGCCGCTATTGTTTATCAGATAGAAACTAGATTTCTGTTCTTAGTTATAGTGTATGGGCCGCTGTATTTAACTGCATACTCATTTTTTTGGTTAAGTGTTTTTTTTGATAAGAAATTAATCATAACGGAAAGTTAAGTTTTGATGTCCCATACGTGACGCTTAATTCCTTTTTCTATTAATAATTGTAAAACAAGTCGATTATACAAATTGAATTTTTCTGTTAACAGCTAACTTTTAGCGGTCTGAAAACTGGTGAAACAATTTTGTTTGAAATCGCTTTGCTTACAAATATTCTTGGTGATAATAAAGTGTCTGTACGTGACGCCGAAGAATAAGTTATCTGACATCTTCAACTTTTACTTTCGTTTGTAATAAACAAAGCCATTTTTTGTACTGCAAATCTCAATAACGCAAAAATGAGCAACCAGCAACCACCAACCAGTGCCAGCCGCATGCGAAAATTTCGAGAAAAGCAAAAAGAGAAAGATCCAAACTTTACCGCTAATGAGAGTAAAAGATTGCGTGAGCTTCGTAAACGAAAAGCAGAAAATCTTTCTGAAGGTGAGTTAAAAGCAATTTCACTTAAGGAAAGGGATAAGAAGAGATTGCAAAGGGCAAAAAAGCGGGTTGAACTTAAAAATCCTACTGATTCTCCTGTAAGTTCTTAATCTCCGTACAAGTCGAAACAGATTTTATCTAAAGCTGTTCAAAATACTCTAAAAGCACTGCCTCAATCACCAAGAAAGAAAAAAGCGGTTGTTACAGAACTAGCGCGTAAAATGAACATTGCTCTAGCAGAAAGCCCAAACATTAGCACATCAGGTGACGATACACGTTATGACGATGTGAAAGCATTTTACTATCGTCCGGATATTGTGTATACCTGCCCAGGCGCAAATAATTTCATCGTGGTTTGGGAAAACGGCATTAAGAAGACGTGTCAAAAGCATTATTTGACTTTGTTCCTACGAGAAGCCTTTTTCATTTTTAAAGAATTTTTTCCTAATATCGAAATTGGATTTTCAAAATCCAAGACCGAAAAACGTTTTGCTAATGAAAGACACACCTTCAGACCAGTGCAAATGTTTAACTCATGAAAATGTCATATTTAAATTGAAAGGTTTGAAACAAAATTATTGTAACGACTTCTGGACTACGATTTTATGTGATCCTTCTTTGGATTCGAAGTGCTGGAAAAATGAATGTGATACTTGTTCTGATGGCAAAAAAATATTAATTTCTATGGATTTAAGTACAATCTGTGTGTGGAAGGAATGGGAAAAAAACTCAGAAAATAAACTACGTTTAGTAAACCACGAAACAAGTTCAGGTGAACTTAAAGAAAAATTGATTGATTCTATCCATATTATGATGAAGCATGTTAATTTAAAACGAGTTCAAGCGAGTGAATTTCAAAAAGACCAACGCAACGAAAATGTGCGAATCCTTCAAGTTGATTTTGCGATGTCTTTGGGCTGTGAATACCAGAATGAAGTTCAAAGCGCACTCTGGTCACGAACGAGTGTTCTTTTATTTACTGCTGCAAGTTTTTACAAAGGCAATTGCCAAACATATCTTATATGCTCAGATGCAAACTCGAAAGACAAGGATACAGTTTTTGTTTTCATCAATAAGTTGTTTGACTTGATGCATAAAGAAAATGAAGGCTTAATTTCAGCGAAAATTATTTGGAGTGACGGCCCTTCATCGGAATTTAAGAACCGTTATATGGTTAAACCAACATGTTGAGTGAAAAGTACAAAAGGCCCTTTTATTGGAAATATTTTGCTACATCGCATGGAAAAGGTGTGATAGACGGAGTTGGCGGAAATATCAAAAGACTGGTAAGAGAGAAAATGATGAGCCAAAATGAACATGTTGTTGTCCAATCAGCCAAGGACTTTTCTGATTTAGCTTCTCAATTAGTCACAAAAACCCGTGTGATTTATGTGCCATCCTCTGAAATTTATGAAAGGATTAAAACTGCATCGCCGTGGGACAATGCCAAAGCGATAACTGGAGTTTCCAACTTCCATTTTATTAAAACTGAGGAGAAAGTTGTGGAGTGCAGAAAACATTGCCTTTCCCAAGACAAAACTGTATTTACCTATTGATTTTTACATATATTATAGATTTAAGTTGAACTATGTCCCGTACGTGACGCGACTTGTGTGTACGTGACAAATATAAAAAAATGTTTTTGAATTATAAATGTGTGTTTTATTTAATATTTTTTTTCGCTAGTAGCAAGCTTGATTCTTAGTTATAATTTCCTTCGAAGACACTTTTTATGCACCTGTAATATATTCGCTGAAATCTGAATAAAACTATAACGATTTCGAATGTTGGTTGACTTGATGTGTCCCGTACGTGACGTGGGTTGTTTGCATTTTTCTTCAGTATTTCATGACTTTTTTTAAATGTTTCTTCGCACTATTAAAGACTAGTATATAATCTATTAAATTAGAGAAAAAAAGTATATACATACATATCTGATAAAACAAGTAAGTGTAGTATATGTAATATAAACCGTAAAATTAGTTGAACTTGTCTGTACGTGACAGTGGAATGCACCATATGCCAATTTTCTCGACTTGAATTATTTGCCAATATTTGGTAAATCTTGAATATTTGTCACGTCGAGTGGCCGCGGCTCCGTACATACATATGTATGCATCAATATATGTATGTAAATATGTGTTCTAAATTCTCGACAGCAATAGCAAATCGAAATATTTTTTCTGTCGCAATTGCTCGCAGCCTCATATGTACATATGTATGTCTATGGAAGTTTGCATGCATGTAAATATTTATGTATACGCGTGTTTGCTTTTGCACGTCCATATGAACGATTTTTCATATGCAGATATTCATTTGATTTAGCTGAACGAATATATGTATTGACTTTGTAAGGAAATCCTGTCGAATTATATTATTGGTATATGTTCATTTAAGTTCTTCTTACCAAATAAATATTATTATCCGTAAGAAAATTGAATCACTAGTTTTTTAATATCTATTTTTTATTTTTGTCAACAAGTAAGTTAACTAATCATATATAGTATACATACATATATACATATTACAATACTATAAATAATCTATAGTATTATTTTAAAACATGGTGCTTATTCTGACTAAACTACAACACGTACAGATATGAAATATATATCAAAAGAAAGGTTTTGATGAGCATATTTCCGGAAAATTATAAAAATAAAAATTGGTTAATTAGATCATGAAATATTTGCGTGTAAAGTTATCAAAATTTTCATATTGATAACAGCGATGTCTATGCAAAGCGGGTTGACACACAAATATACGCACATATGTATATGAGTACGTTTGCTTTGTTTAGCTCCCTTTCTAATGAGCACAGCATTGTATACATTTGGATTCTCAATAATTGTTTTGTTTTGTTATCCTTACTAATAAATATGTATTCATGAACATAGTCCCAACGGGTGCTGCGAATTTTTTTCAAAATTTTGTTCTGATGGCAATAATTGATATGAATTGACAATTGACTTGAAATTTGTCAATTCACTTAAAACAACGGTAACAGTGCAAATTAGAAAGAGTTTTGGACAGAGGCAAAATAGAATTTATTTTAAGAAAAAAGTACATCCATATTTAATTTTAAAATATGCCTAGAGGACGACCAAGAAGAGCTCGTAGAAGAGTTCCTACTTTCAGTGGAGGTATAGAGCAGGCAAGTAAGTGATAAATGTTTGAAACGTCACGTATTGGATATGATTGGTAGAAGCATCCACTTTTGTTTTCGTTCATATATGGTACAATTGATCTACAATATATAAACGTATGTATGTAATTAAAAATTTTGTGTCCGCTTGATCCTTTTTGCAAAACTCAAAATTTTAAATAGTTTTAAAAAATGAAGAGAGAGAGACAAATTAGTTTTTTATTTGATACGCTTTTGGCATGGATCCATCTACATACTTGCTATAAACGCCCTTTTGGCATTTGGCACGCGATGTGTCGTACTAGAAAAGAGTACATGTCTATCCTTCAAATAAGATAGTTTTAACAAAGTGGTTGCGCGCTTAAAAAGGTTTTTGTTGAAAACTTACATCTCTTTGCTTCCGCTTCATATAATATATATTTTAAACGATTTCATGTTTTTTAGGTCCGTATTCATGCAAGCACAAGTACATACAAAAAAGCTCTAGATCCAGCATTTAATGCAGAATATAGCACGCTTGGTGGTTTAACCAGTATATGTTTGCATTGCAATGCTAAACATTTTAAATGTGAAAAGGTAACTCTCCATTATTGAAAAACTTTGGTAAACTTGATAAAGAAAAATTTTTTATAGGGAAGAAATCAATTCCTTACATGCTGCCACGGTGGGAAAGTGCAGATACCGATACCTCGCGTACCTGATTTTTTGGAAAGGGTTTTTGAAAATAATTTGAACTCTTTCCTTAGAGAATATAAGACAAATAAATAGCTCATTCGCTTTTGCATCTTTTGAAGCTAAAATTGTAGAGCCACCAGGACGTGGCCCTTATTGTTTTCGGATACATGGATCAATTTACCATCGAGTGGGTCCTCTTCATGCTAATAATGATTCAAACTCATTATACGCACAGCTTTATATACTTGATACTGACCAAGCCACTGACATTCGACTACAAAGGAATACAAATTGCGATAGTTCCTTGATGAAATGCCTACACGAGATGATATCAACCGTGAATCCCTTAGCCCGTCAGTATAAATTTATGGCACAAGTTGAACGCGAGGAGGAACAGAGGGCACGACAGGCAAATCGAGTTCCGCACAAAGTGAGCATGATTTTCTTCAGTAGTCATGCGAATCGGCGTTATAATTTGCCTAACTGCTCAGAAATTGCAGCCGTTTTCACAACTGAGGATGGTGAACCACCGGCAAGCCGTGATTTAAGAGTATTTTCTCACAGCTCAGAAACACAGTATCCCACCACGATTTCAACTTTACATAGATTATGCGATCCCTTGGTTTACCCTCTTTTATTTCCCTATGGTGAGCCAGGATACGACGAAGCACTACTACATGAGCAAGAATACAGAACAAGTCGCAGGTTCAGGGTCACACAGTTGCAATTCATGGATATCGAATGGCGATTCGAGAAGGTTTCAGCTTACTTCATGCTTCAGGTAAACTTTGGCAACAATATTTAGTTGATCAGTACGTTAGAATAGAGGGTGCAAGGTTGGCGTTTTTGCGTAATCACCAACATCAGCTTCGAGTTGAAACATATGCTGGCTTACACGATTATGTTATGCGTCAAGCAGAACTAGAAAATGCACGCCCTGGTCGCATTGTCGTTCTGCCTTCCAGTTTTCCAGGCTCACCTCGCAATATGAATATGCATTACCAAGATGTCATGCCTATTGTTAGAAAACATGGAAAGCCGTCACTTTTCATAACTTTTACCTCTAATCCAAAATGGCCTGAGATAACTCAAAACATTGAACAGTATCAAGTACCCCAAATGCGTCCTGAGTTAATAGCGCGAGTTTTTAAGCAAAAACTAAAAGATCTTTTAAATGATATTTCAAAAAAGCATGTATTTGGAAGGGTGAAATATTTTCTATACGTAATAGAATTTCAAAAAAGAGGTCTACCGCATGCACATATTTTGGTTGCTCTTCATGATGCAGATGCCATTATTGATGCTTCTATTAGAGACTTAATACAGACAATATTAAATACTTAACAAAAAAATACGCCGCTCACATCAATGTTGAAATATGTTCTTCAATCAAAAGTGTTAAGTACCTACATAAATATATCTATAAAGGATGTTCTTCAATCAAAAGTGTTAAGTACCTACATAAATCTATATATATAAAATTCAAATTATGTATGTATCTATAGATCGACTTGCGTCCTAAACGCATAAACCGATCGTAACCAAATTTGAAACACGAACTGGATATCTTACCGGGATGGTCATAGGCTAAAAAATATGTTGATATATATACGGGGCGTGGCACCTCCCATACAAATGGAGTTTTTAACAGTCCGTATTTCTGAAAGTATTTACGTTAGACCACTGAAATTTGGTAAGGGGTTATATGACATTAATCCTTACCACATCCACAAAAACTGCGTATAACTAAAAAGGGGGAGTTTTAAATAATACCTAAACTGACTTAAAAAAGTTAAAGTTGTTTTTTTACATTGCATACTTCTTGATAGAAATGTGGGGTGAAACTCACGGGTATAAGCTAGTATATCTATAAAGGATATGATTGTACAAGTATTCAGATCATTGAACAACCCGTTAGTAACTGCATTAATTTTGATGAGATAACGACTTTTGTAGAAGCTAGGTATGTAAGCGCACCAGAAGCGTGTTGGAGACTTTTTGAATTTACAATGAAGAAAAAATCACACACAGTAAAACCTCTTGCGGTACACCTTCCAAATTTACAAAATATTTACTTTCGTGAAGACAGTGCTATTATAGCAGAAGCGATTACGGAATTCCGAGACACTACACTTACTGCGTACTTTAAGCTGAATACAATAGATACTTTTGCTAATACATTGACTTACCAAGAAATTCCTGAACATTACACTTGGCAACAAGGCTCACGTTCGTGGCAGAGAAGAAAAAATTAAGCCAACGCAATAGGCAGAATTTATATGGTCGATCCAAGGGATCGAGAACGATTTGCATTACGTTTACTGTTAGTTTCCATAAAGGGTCCTAAATCATACAATGATTTATTGACAGTTGGTAATGAGCTCCTCTCTTCTTTTTGGGAATCGGCCGTCAAACGAAAGCTATTAGTGGATAACTCGGAATGGGTTGCTGTTTTGACAGAAGTTTCTATCTTCAAAATGCCCTCACAGTTAAGACGTATTTTTGCCATGATTTGCGTGTTTGGAGAACCTACTTCGCCCCTTGAACTTTGGACAACATTTAAAGAATATTTTATTGAAGATTTTGTAAGAGATAATAATGTAGTAGAAAGTGAAATATTGGCGTTGCGGGAAATTAATCAAATTTTACTTTCCCACAATACATCTTTAAAACATTTTGGTTTGCCGGAAGTTTCTTTTGCAGACAACCTTACAACTTTAACAACTGACATTGAAGTCGATTTGATATGCGCACAAACATTAAAAGATCAGCTTAATCGAGAACAAAAACACATTTTTGACGAAGTATGTACAATGCTAAATGATGAGGGCATATCTGTTAAAGCTGTTTTTATTGATGGACCTGGTGGCTCTGGAAAAACATTTCTATATAAAACTCTTACTCACTATATTCGTGGTATTGGAGAAACAGTGATTACCGTAGCTTGGACAGGTATAGCTTCAATTTTGTTGCCAGGCGGGCGAAATGCTCACAGCGTTTTAAAATTTCCCATACCGTTGGCTGAATCGTCAGTTTCTTTGGTAAAACCAAACACTAAAGCTGGTCAGGCATTAAAGGCAGCAAAAGCTATTAATTGGGATGAAGCTAGCATGGTACCTGGAAGAGCTCTGTTGTGTTTAGATCGTCTTTTCCGCGATATTCACCAAAATGAGACTCCTTTTGGTGGGAAAATTATTATTCTGGGTGGAGACTTTAGGCAAGTTTTGCCTGTGGTACCGAGAAGTACGCGAACTGGCATAGTTGATAATTGTTTAAAACGTTGCTCTTTGTGGAAATTTTTTAAATCATTTAAGCTCACAATCAATATGCGTAGTCAAGAACCCGACTATTGTAATTTTCTTTTGCGCATAGGACACGGCGAAGGGCAAGACAATGCATCAGGAATAAAAATTCCTGATCAAATTCTTTTAAAAAACGGAAACCTCATTGACTGGGTTTTCCAACCAAATAATGGAATAATAGAAATTGATAATTTAAAAGACCGAGCCATATTATGTCCAAAAAATGACCAATGTGCCATCATAAACTCGAGTATAGTCGATATGCTACCTGGTCAAGAGCGCACATATCTCAGCGCTGATACGATTGTTTCACAAGATTCACAAGCTTGTGATTCACAAGATTCACAAGCATAAGCTTGAATTGAAAATTGGAACAGTGATAATGTTGATTCGCAATTTAAGCCCAGCAGAAGGATTGGTGAATGGCACACGACTTATCGTAAAAGAAATGCATCCGAATTGTTTGCTCGCGGAAGTGTTATGCGGAGAGTTTCAGGGAAGGCGATTTCTATTGCCTCGTATAAATTTGCAGCCGAGCGAAACCACACTTCCCTTTACGTTGAAGCGTCGCCAATTTCCAATTATAATAGCCTTCGCCATAACTATAAATAAGGCCCAGGGGCAAACATTATCAAGGGTGGGGCTTCATTTAAAGGAGGATTGCTTTGCCCACGGCCAACTTTATGTTGCGTTAAGCCGGGTTAGATCCTGGGAAAATATACGCGTTCAAATGGGCAATAACGAAAACTTCACATTGAATGTAGTTTATAATGAAGTAATTTAAAAAAGAAAATTACTCATTTAACTGAACAAAATTTTAAAAATGTTATAGGTATGCATAAGTTCTTACATAGGTATTACATATGAATAAAACTATACACTTTTCTAATCATCATAACTTTTAATATATAAAAGTGTCACATATGCTGTTTTCTTTCCGTGGGAAAAAAGCCCACCCGATTTTCGGGGGTTACATACTAGTCTATAGTATTATTTTAAAACATGGCGCTTATTCTGACTAAACAAGAACACGTACAGATATGAAATATATATCAAAAGAAAGGTTTTGATGAGCATATTTCCGGAAAATTATAAAAATTAAAATTGGTTAATTAGATCATGAAATATTTGCGTGTAAAGTTATCAAAATTTTCATATTGATAACAGCGATGTCTATGCAAAGCGGGTTGACACACAAATATACGCACATATGTATATGAGTACGTTTGCTTTGTTTAGCTCCCTTTCTAATGAGCACAGCATTGTATACATTTGGATTCTCAATAATTGTTTTGTTTTGTTATCCTTACTAATAAATATGTATTCATGAACATAGTCCCAACGGGTGCTGCGAATTTTTTTCAAAATTTTGTTCTGATGGCAATAATTGGTATGAATTGACAATTGACTTGAAATTTGTCAATTCACTTAAAACAACGGTAACAGTGCAAATTAGAAAGAGTTTTGGACAGAGGCAAAATAGAATTTATTTTAAGAAAAAAGTACATCCATATTTATTTTTAAAATATGCCTAGAGGACGACCAAGAAGAGTTCGTAGAAGAGTTCCTACTTTCAGTGGAGGTATAGAGCAGGCAAGTAAGTGATAAATGTTTGAAACGTCACGTATTGGATATGATTGGTAGAAGCATCCACTTTTGTTTTCGTTCATATATGGTACAATTGATCTACAATATATAAACGTATGTATGTAATTAAAAATTTTGTGTCCGCTTGATCCTTTTTGCAAAACTCAAAATTTTAAATAGTTTTAAAAAATGAAGAGAGAGAGACAAATTAGTTTTTTATTTGATACGCTTTTGGCATGGATCCATCTACATACTTGCTATAAACGCCCTTTTGGCATTTGGCACGCGATGTGTCGTACTAGAAAAGAGTACATGTCTATCCTTCAAATAAGATAGTTTTAACAAAGTGGTTGCGCGCTTAAAACGGTTTTTGTTGAAAACTTACATCTCTTTGCTTCCGCTTCATATAATATATGTATATTTTAAACGATTTCATGTTTTTTAGGTCCGTATTCATGCAAGCACAAGTACATACAAAAAAGCTCTAGATCCAGCATTTAATGCAGAATATAGCACGCTTGGTGGTTTAACCAGTATATGTTTGCATTGCAATGCTAAACATTTTAAATGTGAAAAGGTAACTCTCCATTATTGAAAAACTTTGGTAAACTTGATAAAGAAAAATTTTTTATAGGGAAGAAATCAATTCCTTACATGCTGCCACGGTGGGAAAGTGCAGATACCGATACCTCGCGTACCTGATTTTTTGGAAAGGGTTTTTGAAAATAATTTGAACTCTTTCCTTAGAGAATATAAGACAAATAAATAGCTCATTCGCTTTTGCATCTTTTGAAGCTAAAATTGTAGAGCCACCAGGACGTGGCCCTTATTGTTTTCGGATACATGGATCAATTTACCATCGAGTGGGTCCTCTTCATGCTAATAATGATTCAAACTCATTATACGCACAGCTTTATATACTTGATACTGACCAAGCCACTGACATTCGACTACAAAGGAATACAAATTGCGATAGTTCCTTGATGAAATGCCTACACGAGATGATATCAACCGTGAATCCCTTAGCCCGTCAGTATAAATTTATGGCACAAGTTGAACGCGAGGAGGAACAGAGGGCACGACAGGCAAATCGAGTTCCGCACAAAGTGAGCATGATTTTCTTCAGTAGTCATGCGAATCGGCGTTATAATTTGCCTAACTGCTCAGAAATTGCAGCCGTTTTCACAACTGAGGATGGTGAACCACCGGCAAGCCGTGATTTAAGAGTATTTTCTCACAGCTCAGAAACACAGTATCGCACCACGATTTCAAACTTTACATAGATTATGCGATCTCTTGGTTTACCCTCTTTTATTTCCCTATGGTGAGCCAGGATACGACGAAGCACTACTACATGAGCAAGAATACAGAACAAGTCGCAGGTTCAGGGTCACACAGTTGCAATTCGTTGGATATCGAATGGCGATTCGAGAAGGTTTCAGCTTACTTCATGCTTCAGGTAAACTTTGGCAACAATATTTAGTTGATCAGTACGTTAGAATAGAGGGTGCAAGGTTGGCGTTTTTGCGTAATCACCAACATCAGCTTCGAGTTGAAACATATGCTGGCTTACACGATTATGTTATGCGTCAAGCAGAACTAGAAAATGCACGCCCTGGTCGCATTGTCGTTCTGCCTTCCAGTTTTCCAGGCTCACCTCGCAATATGAATATGCATTACCAAGATGTCATGCCTATTGTTAGAAAACATGGAAAGCCGTCACTTTTCATAACTTTTACCTCTAATCCAAAATGGCCTGAGATAACTCAAAACATTGAACAGTATCAAGTACCCCAAATGCGTCCTGAGTTAATAGCGCGAGTTTTTAAGCAAAAACTAAAAGATCTTTTAAATGATATTTCAAAAAAGCATGTATTTGGAAGGGTGAAATATTTTCTATACGTAATAGAATTTCAAAAAAGAGGTCTACCGCATGCACATATTTTGGTTGCTCTTCATGATGCAGATGCCATTATTGATGCTTCTATTAGAGACTTGGCTGTTTGTGCTGAAATTCCGAATAAAGAAACTGAGCCTGAACTTCCTGAAATTGTTTTAAAATGTATGGTGCATGGTCCATGTGGCCCACTTAATCCTTCATCGCCTTGCATGTCTGAATCTGGAGAATGCACAAAAAAATATCCAAAACTATTTCAAGAAGTTACTTTGCAAGATGTCAATGGGTATCCCCAGTATCGTCGCCGCGATGAAGGGAGCAAAGTTTTAGTTCGAGTCAATCAAAACCAAATTGAATTAGATAATCGATGAATCGTACCATAGTATATTAAATACTTAACAAAAAAATACGCCGCTCACATCAATGTTGAAATATGTTCTTCAATCAAAAGTGTTAAGTACTTACATAAATATATCTATAAAGGATATGATTGTACAAGTATTCAGATCATTGAACAACCCGTTAGTAACTGCATTAATTTTGATGAGATAACGACTTTTGTAGAAGCTAGGTATGTAAGCGCACCAGAAGCGTGTTGGAGACTTTTTAATTTCCAATGCAGGAAAAATCACACACAGTAAAACCTCTTGCGGTATACCTTCCAAATTTACAAAATATTTACTTTCGTGAAGACAGTGCTATTATAGCAGAAGCGATTACGGAATTCCGAGACACTACACTTACTGCGTACTTTAAGCTGAATACAATAGATACTTTTGCTAATACATTGACTTACCAAGAAATTCCTGAACATTACACTTGGCAACAACGCTCACGTTCGTGGCAGAGAAGAAAAAATTTAGCCAACGCAATAGGCAGAATTTATATGGTCGATCCAAAGGATCGAGAACGATTTGCATTACGTTTACTGTTAGTTTCCATAAAGGGTCCTAAATCATGCAATGATTTATTGACAGTTGGTAATGAGCTCCTCTCTTCTTTTTGGGAGTCGGCCGTCAAACGAAAGCTATTAGTGGATAACTCGGAATGGGTTGTTGTTTTGACAGAAGTTTCTATCTTCAAAATGCCCTCACAGTTAAGACGTATTTTTGCCATGATTTGCGTGTTTGGAGAACCTACTTCGCCCCTTGAACTTTGGACAACATTTAAAGAATATTTTATTGAAGATTTTGTAAGAGATAATAATGTAGTAGAAAGTGAAATATTGGCGTTGCGGGAAATTAATCAAATTTTACTTTCCCACAATACATCTTTAACACATTTTGGTTTGCCGGAAGTTTCTTTTGCAGACAACCTTACAACTTTAACAACTGACATTGAAGTCGATTTGATATGCGCACAAACATTAAAAGATCAGCTTAATCGAGAACAAAAACACATTTTTGACGAAGTATGTACAATGCTAAATGATGAGGGCATATCTGTTAAAGCTGTTTTTATTGATGGACCTGGTGGCTCTGGAAAAACATTTCTATATAAAACTCTTACTCACTATATTCGTGGTATTGGAGAAACAGTGATTACCGTAGCTTGGACAGGTATAGCTTCAATTTTGTTGCCAGGCGGGCGAACTGCTCACAGCGTTTTAAAATTTCCCATACCGTTGGCTGAATCGTCAGTTTCTTTGGTAAAACCAAACACTAAAGCTGGTCAGGCATTAAAGGCAGCAAAAGCTATTAATTGGGATGAAGCTAGCATGGTACCTGGAAGAGCTCTGTTGTGTTTAGATCGTCTTTTCCGCGATATTCACCAAAATGAGACTCCTTTTGGTGGGAAAATTATTATTCTGGGTGGAGACTTTAGGCAAGTTTTGCCTGTGGTACCGAGAAGTACGCGAACTGGCATAGTTGATAATTGTTTAAAACGTTGCTCTTTGTGGAAATTTTTTAAATCATTTAAGCTCACAATCAATATGCGTAGTCAAGAACCCGACTATTGTAATTTTCTTTTGCGCATAGGACACGGCGAAGGGCAAGACAATGCATCAAGAATAAAAATTCCTGATCAAATTCTTTTAAAAAACGGAAACCTCATTGACTGGGTTTTCCAACCAAATAATGGAATAATAGAAATTGATAATTTAAAAGACCGAGCCATATTATGTCCAAAAAATGACCAATGTGCCATCATAAACTCGAGTATAGTCGATATGCTACCTGGTCAAGAGCGCACATATCTCAGCGCTGATACGATTGTTTCACAAGATTCACAAGCTTGTTTCACAAGATTCACAAGCATAAGCTTGAATTGAAAATTGGAACAGTGATAATGTTGATTCGCAATTTAAGCCCAGCAGAAGGATTGGTGAATGGCACACGACTTATCGTAAAAGAAATGCATCCGAATTGTTTGCTCGCGGAAGTGTTATGCGGAGAGTTTCAGGGAAGGCGATTTCTATTGCCTCGTATAAATTTGCAGCCGAGCGAAACCACACTTCCCTTTACGTTGAAGCGTCGCCAATTTCCAATTATAATAGCCTTCGCCATAACTATAAATAAGGCCCAGGGGCAAACATTATCAAGGGTGGGGCTTCATTTAAAGGAGGATTGCTTTGCCCACGGCCAACTTTATGTTGCGTTAAGCCGGGTTAGATCCTGGGAAAATATACGCGTTCAAATGGGCAATAACGAAAACTTCACGTTGAATGTAGTTTATAATGAAGTAATTTAAAAAAGAAAATTACTCATTTAACTGAACAAAATTTTAAAAATGTTATAGGTATGCATAAGTTCTTACATAGGTATTACATATGAATAAAACTATACACTTTTCTAATCATCATAACTTTTAATATATAAAAGTGTCACATATGCTGTTTTCTTTCCGTGGGAAAAAAGCCCACCCGATTTTCGGGGGTTATATACTAGTCTATAGTATTATTTTAAAACATGGCGCTTATTCTGACTAAACAACAACACGTACAGATATGAAATATACATATATCAAAAGAAAGGTTTTGATGAGCATATTTCCGGAAAATTATAAAAATTAAAATTGGTTAATTAGATCATGAAATATTTGCGTGTAAAGTTATCAAAATTTTCATATTGATAACAGCGATGTCTATGCAAAGCGGGTTGACACACAAATATACGCACATATGTATATGAGTACGTTTGCTTTGTTTAGCTCCCTTTCTAATGAGCGCAGCATTGTATACATTTGGATTCTCAATAATTGTTTTGTTTTGTTATCCTTACTAATAAATATGTATTCATGAACATAGTCCCAACGGGTGCTGCGAATTTTTTTCAAAATTTTGTTCTGATGGCAATAATTGGTATGAATTGACAATTGACTTGAAATTTGTCAATTCACTTAAAACAACGGTAACAGTGCAAATTAGAAAGAGTTTTGGACAGAGGCAAAATAGAATTTATTTTAAGAAAAAAGTACATACATACATATTTAATTTTAAAATATGCCTAGAGGACGACCAAGAAGAGTTCGTAGAAGAGTTCCTACTTTCAGTGGAGGTATAGAGCAGGCAAGTAAGTGATAAATGTTTGAAACGTCACGTATTGGATATGATTGGTAGAAGCATCCACTTTTGTTTTCGTTCATATATGGTACAATTGATCTACAATATATAAACGTATGTATGTATTTAAAAATTTTGTGTCCGCTTGATC
>JAYXIM010024387.1:0-192986 GCA_037575425.1 Anastrepha fraterculus | reverse complement strand
GGAATTTTGCCACACTCTTTCCATCTAAAAAAGAATGGAAGAAGGGATTCTCTCTAAACAACTTCGATACCACAGTCTATACAGATGGCAGTAAAATGGATTGTGGTGTCGGAGCTGGTATATATTCTCATAAACTTGGAATTGAAAAATCTGTGCGTCTCCCTAATACCAGCAGCGTCTTCCAAGCGGAAGTACTAGCAATTGGGGAAGCCTGTAGGTTACTAATCGCAGATTTTTATTTTAAGGGCAATATCGCTATTCTTTCGGATAGCCAAGCCGCAATCCAGGCGCTGGACGCGACTAGAACAACCTCTAAAGTGGTGGAGCAAAGTCGGAATAGCCTCACCAACTTGAGTGAAAACCATAGAGTAACCTTGATTTGGGTCCCGGGACACCGGAACATAGAAGGTAACGAAAAAGCTGATGAACTGGCAAGAGGGGGATCTGCCATGAATAGCGCTCTTGCAGTACCAGTATTCACTCCACTAGGTGCGGTCAAGAACGCAATTTCCCTAAAATACCTTCGAATTGCAGATTGTAGATGGAAAGACCAGACGAAATGCAAAATCAGCAGAACGTTATGGCCCACCTACAACCTCAAGCAATCGTTGACATTAATAAACATGAAACGACGGGACACCTGCAGACTTACGGCAGTCATAACTGGCTTCTGGTCCATCGGAGAACAAGCCGCCAAAATGGGCATCCCTCACAACACATACTGTCACAGTTGTAAACAACCGCAGAAAAAGGAAACAATCTTCCATTTCCTCTGTGAATGCCCTGCCCTGTGGAAGGACAGAATGTTAACCCTGGGCAAACCGCTGTTCGAGAGTCTCGAGCAACTGTCTGGCGTAGACGTCAACAACCTAATAAGGTTCCTAAACCGCACAGACTGGATATAGTCCTGCAGCAAATAACTGTTAAACAATTTGGTAACGAGGATGTGGCAACAAAATGGTGCGGAAGCGCTAGTTGGATTCTGGATGAATCATCACTCTAACCAACCAACCAACTTAATAGTCTTTCAACTTTGCCCCTATCATCCCGCTTCAGAGGAGACCTTAATGGATTTGTTGACTGGAAATGCTTTGCATCGAGTTCATCAAAAAGATCATTCATTTTTTTAACAAATATCTGCGTGGGCTTGGCAAAATTTATCAAGTTTTCGTCATTACCACATAAATTTTGACTACATATCTTGTCAATACCTGACGCTACCGAAGGGCTCAATACTTTTGTTGCGCGTGAAACGCTCATTTTTTCGAAAATGCTTGGGTAAATGTGAACCTTCGTCAATTTTGGGCAAATTTTAAAATTGGAATTTTTTTGATCAGTATCAAATAACTTCCTAATGACCTTATAGCTTGCAGTGCCATGGGCGGTTGGAATATCATATTTCATAAATACATTACGGATGGACTTTATGAGATGGCAATAGTCAAACATGCAAAAAATTTTATTGTTTTCGTGCATGAAAAAGGTGTTAATTTCAGAAATCTATGCTAATATATGTATATAAACATGCATACATACAATTACGCGCAATTTTCATAAAAAAACCAAAAAGAACAAATCTGTAAACATGCATACAAATCATATGGACATATCAAATGAACAAATCTATTCTGTACGAAAGCAAATGTAAGCTAATGTAAACTACATTTTTTCACACTTGCGTATCACTCTCTCCCTCTCATTTCTCTCCGGCAGCGATATTAATTAATTTCCCACTGTTAACTTGTGGTGAAGTAATTTCTGATTTCATTTTCTTACCCGTGTTTTGTTAGAGCCCAAAATGAGGAACGGGCCGGGACTGCGCCTTCTCTATGAATTTACGTTCTTTGCTGTGTGTGCGGTTGTATGTATATGTATATGTGTATATTAATGAGCATTGTTTTGCTTGAATTCAATTCACATATTTATATTTGCATATGGCATCTTCCTGTATGCCTGGTAATGAAGAGTTTTCTATGAAGAATTTATTAATTATATACATACATATGTTTGTGTCAAAACACATATATGTACGTACATAGGATAGGGAATCAAGTGTGCATATACGCACATGTAAATACGTCGATGCATATGCAGAGGAAATTGTTTTAGCATTTGCAGGAATTCGATTATTCGAATATTTACTCACTAATTATTGCATGAAATATGATAAGGTGATGCTCGTGAGGTAGGTCATGTTGCTTCGGTGCATACCTACATATGCGTGCAACACTATATTTATTAAAGATGCAATAGAACTTAGTTGTCCCATATATGTATGCAAATATGTTTCTTAGAAGTTTTCTTTAAGTTATTTTAAATTTCAAAGTTTTATACTATCTATAAAATGCATACATATCGCACCCTAAATACAAAAAGGTCACAACTCAAAATTTTCCACACTCGAGCTTGACTTGTTTACAGTAGCACAGAAAACAAACTATGTGACATATCACGATGAAATTTGTCATGTAAGCTTATAACAGTCCTACCAAAAAACAAAAAATTTATTTTTGCCATATGTCATCCGCGGACCGTTTTATTGATAACGTCTCGTTCATATCTGAACAGAAGTACATTTTGAGTTGTGACCCTTTTGTATAGGGTGTTTTTTTTAGAGGTTAGGTTTTCAAGATTAAATAAAACGTATATAATTTAATGTTATGGCCAAGAATTTAGCTTTATTATAAAGATAAGGGTTTGCCATTATGTTTTAAAAATGATTTCGGGCAAGTGGCCGCCGCGGCTGGCTCGAATAAATTCCAGCCGAGAGGCCCAATTTTCGACCACTTTTTGCAGCAATTGGGGCCGTATGTCAGCAATAACGCGCCGAATATTCTCTTCCAAGACGTCAATCGTCTCGGGCTTATCTGCGTAGACAAGCGACTTCACATAGCCCCACAAGAAATAGTCCAGCTGTGTTATATCGCAAGATCCTGGAGGCCACGCCACAGGTCCACGGCGCGAGATAATGCGCTCACCAAAAGTTTCCTTCAATAAATCGATTGTTGCGTTGGCTGTATGGCATGTAGCGCCGTCTTGTTGGAACCAAAGGTCGTCCACATCAACATCGTCCAATTCAGGCACGAAAAAGTCATTAATCATGGCTCTATAGCGCTCTCCATTGACTGTAACATTATGGCCGGCTTCATTTTTAAAGAAATATGGACCAATGATTCCCTCTGCCCATAGAGCACACCAAACATTCACTTTTTGAGGATGTAACGGCGTCTCAGCAATGGCTTGTGGATTATGTTCACTCCAAATGCGACAATTTTGCTTATTGACATACCCATTCAACCAAACGTGAGCTTCATCGCTGAACAAAATTTTCTTGTGAAAATCGGGATCGGTGGCCATCTCGTTTTGGGCCCAAATTTGCGCGATTTGCAAACGTTGTTCAGGTGTAAGTCTATTCATTATGAAATGGCAAACCAAACTGAGCATAAATCAAGTGACAGCTGTCAAAAAGACCATCTACGAAAAAAGTAGTGCCATCTTGAAAACCTAACCTCTAAAAAAAACACCCTATATTTAAGGTGCGATATATGAATTATTCCCTGTAATATACATATGTAAATTGAAAAAAGAATTCATTTGGCAAAGGAACAAAAAATGCATATTCAAATGTACATAAATATGATAAGACAATGCGTCGTGAGCTAGGTCATTGTTGTTGCAGTGCGTGTGCACATACATTTGTAACACTTTAAGAATTGAAGATGCAATTGAACTTTTGCACAAACATAACTAACATAATATATGTGATATATACATGTATTGATATACATATATATTCATCAATATACCAATATGCTCTTTAAATTCTTGTCTAAAACTAATTTCGACTCGAAAAATTAATAAAAATTTTCATCATATTTACTAAAACGCACACAACAAAATGTGAGGTCGTTTTATAATGTATTTTGTTTAAATTCTTCTTTTAAAATTGAAGCTACAAACACTAAAGTTACTTTGATTTTAAATGTTGGATTTTTATTTGGTTGTATTTGTTTGAAAATATAAATTGAATAAATTTTCGTTTATCAAGGGAACTTAGAACTGCACAAGTAAATGCCTTGCAAAATGCCGTCGGCATTCGTCAATTTGATTTCATACAGAAACCAAAAACTGAGCAGAGCCAATGTACTTGTACATAATTCACTGTAATCAGCTCTGTTAAGAAGTTCCCCGCTGTCGAGATGAGCGAGGTGAAAAAGTGCTCGCGGTCAGACTTTATTTTTGACAATTCACACTATTCGTAGCTCGTGAAACTTCTCTGTACTTTAACGTTCTCTGCAGTGCAGCTATAGTAAATACATATATAGCTATGTTTCTATTCCTTCTTTACACTATTCGTTTATATGTTCCAACAGTTAACAAAAACTTGTAACAAAAACTTAGCAACAGAACGGCTATATGTTACGTATATACATAGCAATATTGTTTTGTAGTTCATCTTCACACTATTTTATTATGCGATTATATACATATCCATAGCAATATTGTTTTGTATTTCCTTTTCCCAATATTCTATTATGCGATTATATACATAATATATAGGTATAGCAATTTTCAAACAAACAACTCTGTTGCCATTACAGTGCGACTATATTTATGTAAAAATATATTTCTCCCGCTCTAATACACTATTAATACAGGTAAAATAGTGTGATTGATTTTACCTGCACCTATTCACTTATGTATCTATTTTAATACATTGTGCAAACCGTGTCCACATATGCTATCCATTGGTATATGTTTCAACTTTTTTCTCTGACTATAAATACTAAAAAAAAGGTACGACCAAATTTTGCTCTCCGTATTGATATATATATAACCCAAAACTAACCGTAATTAATACATACATACCACCAAATAAACTATTTTAACAGAAATAAAGTCTCATAGGCAGCCCAATCCAAAAAAGTTTAAGCCTATATTTTTAACAGATAAACCAGAATGGGCCAAATAGGTATTACGAGCATTGCACAAACATATCTACAAATTATCCACCCTCAAACAACATCAACAAAGTAGCGACTTCAATACGAAAAATAATTTGCACTGCAGCACTCTTGTCTATATCCCAGCCAAAAAACTCAAGCCAAACACGATACACACCCTGGTGGAATAGTGATCTAAAGAAATTACGAACTCTAAAGCAAGAAAGTTGGCGCAAATATAAAGATAAACGGAAATCTATCGATATTTTAATTTACAAACGCAACAACGCCATATTCAGACACAAAGCTAAGAAAGCCTAACAGAGTTCCTGCGAAGAGATTACTCTAACATCAACCCTAAAAGTAGTATCAAAAAGATTTGGGAAGATGTAACTCGTCTACCGGGTCTCCGAAAACCAAACATCATTAACAGTTTAAATACACATAATGGAAGAGTCAATGACCCGAGTGGTATAGGGAACATATTTGCAAAACATTGGGGTTCCTATTCAAAAAATTCTAATTTTCAGCATAAGTTCATAGTAAAAAAGAACTTCATCATTAACCGGTAGTATGAGTCACTTGAGAAACTAAGTATTTCGGCAAAATAGCTAGAACCGAATGTTACTGCTGACGAGTTTGAAGATGGCTACTGATCTCTAAGGGCAAAACTCCAAAACTCCTTGTCAGAATTTCATATCCGGTGTTGAAAAACACTCCATTCATTCTTAAAAAAAAGAATAGTGGACCTCTTCAACAAAATTTTATCCCAAGATATTTATCCACAAATTTGGAAGATAGCATACGCAATGCCAATAATAAAGCCACTCAAACCAAGCTCAGAATTTACCAGCCACCGTCCTATCCCCTTACTACCTTGCTTAGGGAAGGTTTTAGAGAAAATTATAGCCAAACATATCATGTGGTTCGCAGAGAAAAGTAAATTGATTAGCGCCAACCAGTTTCATTCAAAAAAGGTCAAGGCACTTTAGATGCGCTTTTACATTTCGAGCACTCCGTGTCAACCGTCATCTCCAATAAGGGACATCTAACTGCTTTAAGCTCGGATTTTGAGAAGGCCTACGACCGTATAGGAGCACACTTTGTCCTCGAAGAATTGTCTGATTGGAAAGTAGGTCCAAAGATAAAAAAATGTTAAGCAATAGAAAATTCCGAGTTAAACTCAGCAACACCTACTCAGGAAAGTTATTTGCGAAACTAAATATTATAAAGTTCCTGTCTTCTCAACGATCACAAATTCATCCTAATCTCCTCACCAAAAAGACAAAAGCTCTAATACTCACTGTTATACACTACGGACTTCCAATTTACGGACATCACGCAGGAAATCCACTTAAAAAGCTGTATGCCCAATATCACTCGACGAAGCATCAGGGCCTTCGCTCATCGAACATAAGGAATATGCTTGCTAAAGCTGGCGCTCTACATATCCAAGGAAGACTCGAATTAACTACGCTAAGGCTTACACCAAAAATATATTACGCCTACAACCCTACGTTGTTCAACAAAGTTCGTCAGGCAATTCAACGAAAGTGGCATCTAAAGAAACACTCAACCATTCACCGAGTCTTACAAAGGAAGGAAAGGTACTGAAACCACCCATCATGGCTTCTACAGTCTTCCTTTTTGGACGACGAATTATTGAGTTATTCAAAGAAAACGACCAATATTCATAACTATCAGCAAGTTTTTAAAATGCGCAAATGCCAACTTAGCGGTAGCGGTTGGACTTTCATATGCACGATGGGTCAAAAAATTGTAATAACACAGGATTGCTATCATCTTATTGTTCTGTTTTTTCAGCCGAAGCGTATGCTGTGAAAGAAACAACCCAATTGGCAATGGTGTATCAATTATATCAGCAATTTAAAACGTTCGCAACCTAAGTCCACTGATATCATGCATTCGAGACAATTTGATTGCACTTAAAAATTAAATAAGACTAATGTGGGTTCCGAGCCACTGTAGAATCCGAGGCAATGAAGTAGCTGACGAAGAGACGAATGAAAAAAAAAAAATGATATCTTGCGTTACCCACAAAGCCATCAAAGAGCAACAAAGGAAGTTATGGAACACCTACAACAATCGGTATCGCTTTATAAATCCTGAGAGGACTAAAACAATTTACCCAACAACTGGTAATATTTCTGCACTTAAAGTTTTTTTAAGACTACGCATCGAACATTGTGCACTGTGACATCAACACATCCTTAACACAAAATTGACTTCCGGATTCCATTATTGCAACAGCCCAACAGTATCAACGCAAGATATCTTGGATATATGTACATACATATGCTCAGCTTTGTACAAACTCAGAATGGGGACTTTCTCCTAGGGTTACCCGGGTCCACGTTTTGGCCTATTTCTCGAGACCCTAGTCACGGAACGGTATGAAAAATACTCTATACTATAGAAATCATCAACAGCTTCCATTTGCTACCCATATTGTACAAACACATCCTAGGGTTACCCGGGTCCACGTTTTGGCCTATTTCTCGAGACCCTGGTATCCGATTCCAAAATTTCAAAATACAAACCTTCTCCACATGTGTTTCTTCAATGTGGCAAAGTTTGGTTAAATTGGTTGAGCCATTCTCCGTAAAGTTCATCACAACGCAAAAAACTGCTGAATTTTTATATATATAGATAGAAGATAACAATACTAAGCATAAGGAATTATATATTACGGGTTATTTTATTATCTTTTTAAACAGTTGGTTTCAACAGCTGACGCACGTTTCGCGTTTTGTTTCACTGTCAAACATCTTCAGTTTGGTCTATAATTTAACCATGAATCGTTTTACAAACGAACATCGCTTGCAAATCATTGAATTTTATTATAAACATGCGTGTTCTGTTAAGAAAAATTATCGCGCGCTTCTTCCATATCATGGTCAGTTTAATCGACCCACTGAAGCGGCTATTCGAGCTACTGTGACAAAATTTTGAACCAAATTTACATTATTGGACATCACACCACCAACACGCTTACAAAGAGTGCGAACTGAAGAAAATATCGCAGCTGTATCGGCCAGTGTTAATGATGACCATCAATTATCGATTCGTCACCGTTCGCAGCAATTGGGCCTCTGTTACTCAACAACGTGGAAAATTTTGCGAAAGGATTTAGATGTGAAGCCTTTCAAAATACAGCTGGTTCAAGAATTGAAGCCGAACGACATCCCGCAACGCATAATTTTTGGTGAATGGGCTCTTGGAAAGTTGGCCGAAGATCCATTTTTTTTATCGAAAAATTGTGTTCAGCGACGAAGCTCATTTTTGGATCTGCAAATATGTAAATAAGCAGAATTGTCGATTTTGGAGTGAAGATCAGCCAGAAGAATTGCAAGAGCTACCAATGCATCCAGAAAAGGTCACAGTTTGGTGCGGTTTATGGGCTGGAGGTATCATTGGACCGTACTTCTTCAAAGATGCTGCGAATCGTAACGTAACTGTGAATTGGGCCACATGCCACACAGCACGCGAAACAATGGACTTGTTGAGAGGTGAGTTCGGTGAACATTTTATTTCACGTTCGGGACCCAGATCGTGCGATATTACGCCTTTAGATTATTTTTTGTGGGGCTATGTTAAAGCTCATGTCTATTCAGTCAAGCCTGGTTCAATTAACGCATTGGAAGACAACATTAAATCATTTATATGTGAGATACAGGCCGACACATTGGAAAGAGAATGCCAAAATTGGACTAAGCGGATGGAACATTTGAAGCGCAGTCGCGGTCAACATTTGTATGAAATAATCTTTAAACATTAAATTATGTACTGTGCTATCGATTTAAATAAAAATTTCATGCATTTTTATGATATATATTATATTAGATACATATAATTGGCGCGTACACCCTTTTTGCATGTTTGGCCGAGCTCCTCCTTCTATTTGTGGCGTGCGTCTTGATGTTGTTCCACAAATGGAGGGATCTACAGTTTTAAACCGACTCCGAACGGCAGATATTAGAAAAATGTTTTTCTTAAGTTTGGTGTTTTCACCGAGATTCGAACCGAATTCCGAATGGTAGTCACGCTCCAATCCATTTGGTTACGGCGGCCGCCTTTCTTATAGCTCTTAAAATATCACCCAATATATGTACAGTCCATATACAGACCTTCGGATGAAATCCGAAGTGCCAAATATTTTGTATATGAGCTGTGCAGCGCCTATGCGTGCTGTGCCTATGAATGTACGCTAGATTTCTTGAGAAGTTTTATTAGAACTATTTTTGCTGTGGCAAGTGTACATACATATACATAAACACATCATATATATAGGCGTTCCGCACACAATCAAAATTTCATGTCTCATAGTCTACACTATGCATTTAGTCCAGTTGACAGTACTAAGACATTAGGAAGATTTTGGTCAGACTACTCCAGCAATAATAATTTTTCTAGCCGATTTTTGGCAAAAAACAACAAAACACACAACAATCAATAGTAATAATTTACATATATACAGGTAACCCTTCTATAACACTGCAGATAGGTTCCTAAAAAATGCCGTGTTGTGTGAAATCGTTTTGTACGAGATCCAGAGCCAGTACAGAAACGAGAATTATGTTCTGAAAACTAATTAAGAAAATTATGAAACTTTTTGTTGCCGCTTCATAATTTATAATAATTGACATAATGCTCTGACATGTAAAGGATCGCAAATTCGGTGTCGGATTTGTTGTGGGAGAGAGACTTCGTCTCCAAGGACTGTCGTTCACTCCGGTGGACGAACGTCTCGCAACAATCCGCATTAAAGCGCGATTTTTAACATCTCGCTCATTTGCTCCCACGCCACGACGGAAGAGCAGGATAATGTGACCAAAGATTCCTTCTATGAGCGGTTGGAACGCTCCTATGAGCACTGCCCCCGCCACGACATAAAAATCGTTTTTCAACACCAGGGTAGCAAAGGAGGGAGTTTTTGGTCCCACAGTCGAAAAATTCAGCCTGCGCAACGAAACATCCGGTAACGGGCAGAGGTTGATCGACTTGTCCGGGGCCCGAAACATGGTAGTCTGCAGCACCAGATTTCACCATAAAAAAATACACCAAGCAACGTGGCTGTCTCCTGATCGGAAAACGAGAAACCTAATCGATCATTCTGTGATAGATGGAAGACACGCTTCTAGTGTTTTAGATGTATGTACGATCCGACTCGGATCATTACCTTGTTGCAGCCAAACTGCGCACACAGCTCTGTGCAGAAAAAAACGTACATCTACCTTCGCAAAGAATGTTCCACATCGAAAAGCTGCAATCACAACAGACAGCCAGAAGAATCTCGACTCGAATCTCACTTCTGCTCTCAGAGAGTACTGTCCAACAATCCGGCATGGACGAGCAATGGAACAACATTCCTCGTTCTCTATGCACCGCCGCCGAAGAAGAAATCGACCTCCGGCGAGCTCAAAATAACAGTTGGTATGACGAGGAATGTCATGCTGCCGCAAAAAGAAAAGATACTGCCTACAGAGCCACGCTGCTATCAGGCGCAACGGGAGCCATGTGGGATCGCTATCGGGAGGTAAAACAAGAAGAGAGACGTATTATCCGAAAGAAGAAAAGGGAGGCCGAAATACGTGAGCGAGAGGAGCTTGAGATGCTGGCCAATAGGAACAACGCCCGAAAATTCAACCAGAAAGTTCGGCGGCTTACAGAAGGTTTCGAGACCCAGGCGTTTTCCTGTTAGAACAAATACGGAGCTCTGGTGACCAACATCCAGAGCATTCTCAAATTATGGAGGGAACACTTCTCGAACCTATTAAATAGTGATTGCTGCGAATGTCAAAGAGAATGTGAAGATCCCGATACCCCAATCGTCGACGACGGAATTGACGTTCTGCTGCCCGACCATGAGGAGGTGAGAATAGCGATAACGCGGCTAAAGAGCCACAAGAGCCGTGGGCGCCGACGGACTGCCGGCTGAGTTATTTAAATATGGCTGCGAGGTGCAAGCCTGTCGCCTATAAGGTACTAGCTATCGTATAGTGTGAAAGGCTTAAGCCCACCGTCAACAAACTGATTGGACCTTATCAGTGTGGTTTTAGACCTGGAAAGTCTACCATCGACCAAATATTCACAGTACGCCAAATCTTGGAAAAGACCCATGAAAGAAAAATCCACATACCCCATCTTTTGGTCGACTTCAAAGCTCCATTCGACAGTACGAAAAGGAGTCTCCTGTATGCCGCGATGAATTTGGTATCCCCGCAAAACTAAGACGGCTATGCAAGATACGAACAGCACCGTCAGAATTGGGAAATACCTCTCCGAGCCGTTTGATACCAAATAGGTTTCAGACAGGGTGACTCGCTGTCGTGTGACTTCTTTAACCTGATGTTGGAGAGCATCGTACGAGCCGCAGAACTTAGTCGCTCAGTCACAATTTTTTATACGAGCATATAGTTGTTGGCGTATGCCGATTATATTGACATCATCGCCCTTAACAACAGCGCTGTTAGTTTTGCCTTTTCTAAACTGGAGAAAGAAGCAAAGCGAATATGTCTGGTGGTGAATGAGGAAAAAACGAAGTACCTCCTGTAATCAAACAAACAGTCGACGCACTCGCGGATCGGCACACACGTCTCTGTTAACAGCTATGATTTCGAGGTGGTAAAAGGCTTCGTATATTTAGCAGCCAGCATTAACACCTATAACAATGTCACCCTTGAAATCCAAGGTAGAATCTCTCTTGTCAACAATTGCTACTTTGGACCAAGAATGATAGAAAGAAGATTGCGCCCATCAGAGCGAACCTGACGTCACGTTTGCTGAGTTGTGCAGTATTGCCAACCATTTGCTCTTCGCAATAAATTTAGTGCTTTTTTATACCCAAAATGCAAACATTTTTAAGTTTCGTGTTTGTTTCTTTTTTTTTTAATTTAAAGCTACCGAAACTTCAAGTTAAAAAAACAAACTATATTATTAAACAAAAAAAAGGTTAAAAAAGGTCACTCTGAGAAGATTTTAGTGCTAATGAAAATTTTTTTGCTCTTATAAAATTTGATAATTTGAAAGTGTAAATTTAATTTTTGGCTCCATTTAAGGTTATGCAAAAATATTAAATGCCTCTCTCTCAACTCTTCTTAAGATTGAAAACCTTTTTACCCATTTTAAAAAGCCTTTGAATTTATTGAATGCGAATTAAAACCATAGAGATGTAATCGTTTCTTTCGGTCATCAATCCTTAGTGAGACATAGGACATTAAGAGTTATATTTATTGTAAAAATAAACAAGAAAATACCAGAAAATACTAAAGAAACCATACTGACATTTTTACAAAAAGAGTACCTTATCTAGTTACATAACTTCAAATATAGCAAAAAAGTCGTTCCCTTAACAAAAGAGTCTCGCTTAACAAAAAAACCGCATAAATTAAATTGTACATAAGCATAACACATTTATTTAAGAAAACGCACATTTTAAAAACAATTTGTCACGCATACAAAGTTCTTTAAGTGATTCAATAAAAATTTGTTGGGTTATTTTCTTTGAATGGGCATTTTAGTGCGTTTTTATATTCAGCTAGGCAACACTGCAGTAGCGAGAGAGAGATTTGACTGCCGAAAGCAGAAGAACACCAACAACACTTGCAATCGCGGGCAATGCCACCAGATGTTAAAAAAAGTAAAGCTAAATAAAACTGAGTGAATTATTTAAATAATTATTAAAAAATGTATATTTTACAAAATTATAAGCATGACATTTTAATTAGAACTGCTAGAAAAATGTCATGAAGAAAGAACTAAAACTCCGAGACTAAATAACAAAAAAAAAAGCTAAATCAAGTTACGAAAATGGTAATCTGGCCATACTGGAGCTAATGCTTTGGACTAAGTATGCAATTGAGTAGTAAAGTCCTCTCTCGACGAACAAAACTAACACATTGTGGTCGGGCGTTTTGTGCCAGTGCATTACGGCTGGAGCGGGTATTTTATTGAAAAATGTGCGCGAATTTTATTGTTATTAAAAAATCTTAAAATTTAAAAGGCTCTGATTTCTTTTTTTAACTTTTATTTTCTTATCTTAGAATGTATTCTCTATCGTTATTATAATAAATAAAGCTACTTTCTGTATACTGTGAAGATGCGGTCGTTTACTCGAAAAAAAGAAAATTTTAACCAACAAATAATTAAATGAAGTAAATAATGAAAACTAATAATGTGTTAAGGTGTGGTAGCGCTCAAAACATTTTCCTCTATGAAGAGGTACGCCGCAAAATGTGCACATAAAACAAGTTTCACTTCGCACTTTTTGAGACGCACACACACGACATATTCTTTGCGCATATTTTTTCTTCCCGGTTCCAAAAATTTTCTCGATAACGTGTTTCCTCATATCCATTGACAGTCTTCCTGGTGGATCGGTTTTTGGCGCCCTCTTCCCGGAAGTAGATGGTCCTGCCTCTTGAGCGTTGGTATCCTCTTCAGTTGGTATCGAATCAGTAACCCAATGCAAAGCTACGTCGTTTAAAAATTTTTTATATTTTACTTTGTTGTTTTTTGTTGAGTTATAAACAACAAAGGAATTGAACAATGCACAATTTATCATGTACATGGTTACTCGTTTTGTCCATTTCGTAGTCTTTCGTAATATCGAATAATAAGACAAATACTGATCGGCACGATCGACACCTTTCATAAATTTGTTGTAATCAAGATTATTTTGATGAGTTGTTCTGTCAATATTGTGACTCTCTTTCATTTCCACCGAATGTATAGATGAAATAAAGCAAACTTCTTTCTTCGATTGCCAGATTTGAAGTAAAACATCCCCTTTGCGGCGAAATATTGTCTGTCCTTTTTTGAGATTTGTTTTTTTTAAACACTCCGGTAAACCTCTGTTTTTCCTGATGGTTCCACATAATCTAATTTAATTTTTTTTCAAAAGAGCTGTAGTGTTATCAACACTATTATAGTAGTTATCCATATATAAATGGTGGTTGACATCTGTATATGGAGCTACAAGTATATGTATTGTCTCTATCAGCCGTATTCCCTGAGCAGAATAAATTTGCATGTTATAAATATATCCTGTTTCGCTGTCACATAACATTCTCACCAGAATACCATATTTTGCGAGTTTTCCGGCATTATAAACTCTAAAAAATAACCGTCCTCTCCAAGGTATAATGCCTTCATCTAAAGAGAGCTGCTGTTTAGGTTTGTATATTTTCATAAATTTTGGTTGAAAATAATCAATGATGGGCCTGACTTTGATCAATCTGTCAGATGCACCGGTAGTATTCTCGTTATTGTTGAAATGCCACGCCTTCCATATTTGTCTAAATCTATCTTTAGACATTGTTTTTGCAAAGAATGATGTTTCTGTGCAGGGATATGTTGTCCAGTACTCGTCTCTTCTATCTTTTCTAACTTGCCCCATGAAAATAATTAGTCCCAGGAATTTCTTCATTTCAGAGATCGTGATGTCCTTCCATTTCACTGATTTTTTAGGTATCTTGAACTTATTTATATTTTGGTAATAATACCTATTCGATTCCTCAACAAAATATGTAAACAAGTCATCACCAATAAACAAATTCGTCGCATCAGTTATGGATTTGGGAACAGTATCAACATTTATCCCAGGGTAACCTAAAAACTCCTCTAGAACTGGAGGATTATCAATCGATGACCATTCTTCTTCATGTTCGTCAGAACTTGATTCAGAATCAGACAAAATAGTTCGACGGGTGAATCTTCGAGATCCCGGAATAATGTCTGTATCGTCGCTCACATCCTCACTATCACTATGAATATCACCATCCGACGAATAATCTGACAAATTGTCTGCAAATATTTCTTCGTCGTTTCCGTCATCCCTGTATTCCATTTTGTCGGTATATAGAGTATATATATATATATAAATAACTTTATATGAAAAATAATGCACTATACTATCGTCGTAAGCACCATGAATTACGCCACTTAACTAAAACTGAAATAAGAGTTGTTTTGAAATTAATTGCTTTTAAATTTGCTCGTATGATGTTTACTGTTAAACACAATTTACCGTTATTATTTTGATTTGTATATGTTTGTACATCGTAATACTAGGTACGAGAAAGGGTAACAACAAACATTAATAACCCGTATATCTTTATTTCCCTTATTCTACCACCCATCTATAAAAACGTTAAACTACGTGACCCGCGCTCTACCCACAGTTTGCGAAAAACGTATTTTACGTGTCCCGCACACAATGTGCTAACACTCTACAAGGCTCTCATCATGCCCGTCCTAACGTATGGCGCAGAAACGTGGATGATGACAACATCCGATAAAGCGACGCTTGGAGTGTTTGAGAGTGTGTTCCTGTCATAGAGACTTATCTATATATTAACGATCTCTGTAAATAAATACCACGCATTATAGTTCCCGATCACGCTCATGCATTTGCTGTACAACAGCTTATATGTGTGCAATTTTACGCGCACACATATCAGCTGCTGGACAGCATGCATGAGCGTGTTGCGGAGCCATTATGCATAAACATTTTTTCCCGCGTTCCATAATTACCTATCGACGATAAGCGTGAAACTAAAGTTGTCAACAAATCCACACGTGTGGCAAAATGAGTTTCAACCGTTTGTTTGGATTTGGTTTCCGTCTATGCCCAGTATAAGCCCTGAGCAAGCGTATGGAAATCGTACATATTTACTAATGTGAATATATGCAGATATATGTACATATACATATGTATGTTTCTATGTACAAATGTAACATATAAGCATAAATAAATGTAACATATAAGCATAAAAAATCGTTGGTGGTTTGACAATATTTCGAATTTAATAAATGAGTTACTATAATATTTATCCAGGAAGTTTTTATTTATTTTTATAAAACGTATTATTTCACATAAAGTATTTTATAGTATTTTCTGTTACTCTGCTATATTCATATGTATATATGAAATAAATATTACATATTTCACATCTTAATACATTTGAAAAACTTATGTATTATCAAACGATTTCTTATATTTTGCACATGTTATCGTGCATATGTATGTACATTGTGTAAAATAAGTACCCGGAATTTAAAAAAAAAAACACATTTTTTCATATTATTCATCATTATTTGTTGGATCGCCTTCAAAATAGGCTCCTTTTGAGCCGATACAAATATTCCAACGAACAACCCAGTCATCCATGGCCCGCTGGTAGGCCGGCGCCGGGATGGCCTTCAGCTCCTTTAGCGAATTTTTTTTAATGTCTTCAATCGACTCAAAACGCCTTCCCCGAAGTGGCAATTTTAGTTTTGGGAAGAGAAAAAAGTCACAGGGTGCGAGATCTGGCGAATACGGTGGCTGTTCGATAGTATTTATTAAGTTTTTGGTCTTGTGTTCGCGTACAATCAAGGCTCGGTGCGATGGCGCGTTGTCGTCGTGCAGAATCCACGAATTGTCCTTCCACAATTCGGGCCGTTTACGGCGAATGGCTTCACGTAAACGCCTTAAAACGGATAAATAATATTCCTTATTAACCGTTTGGCCCTCTGGAAGGAACTCAGAGTGCACCACGCCTTGGTAATCAATACTCGTAGACCCATGTCTCATCATCACCTTTGGTTGTGTATGTACAATATGGGTATCAAATGGAAGCTGTTGGTGAATGCTTTAGTTCAGAGTATTTCCATCCGCTCCGTGACTAGGGTCTCGAGATAGAGACCAAAACGTGGACCCTAGAATGTGTTTGTACAATATGGATATCAAATGAAAGCTGTTGATAAGTGCTTTAATACGGGGTAATTTTCATACCTATTGATGACTAGGGTCTCGAAATATATGCCAAAACGTGGACCCGCCGTGTCTTTGAACCGAATTAAACCAAACTTACACACATTGTTAAGTAGGTATTGAAGATGATTTCCGTATAGTTTGAATACCTATTGGTAGATAGGGTCTCGAGATATAGGTCAAAACGTGGACCCGGGTAACCTTCGGACGTGTATGTACAATATGAGTCTCAAATAGAAGCTGTTGGTGAATGCTTAAGTTCAGAGTATTTTTCATGCCGCTCCGTGACTAGGGTCTCGAGATAGAGACCAAAACGTGGAGCCTAGAATGTGTTTGTAGAATATGGATATCAAATTGAAGCTGTTGGTGAATGCCTTAGTACAGAGTATTTTTCATGCCGCTAAGTGACTAGGGTCTCGAGATATATGCCAAAACGTGGACCCGGGTAACCTTTGGTTGTGTATGTACAATATGGGTATCAAATGAAAGCTGTTGATAAGTGCTTTAAAACGGGGTGATTTTCATACCTATTGATGACTAGGGTCTCGAAATATATGCCAAAACGTGGACCCGCCGTGTCTTTGCACGGAATTAAGGGGTTAGGGTTAGTCAGAGGCCCGAAAAAATGATGATTTTAACGAATTTTTTTTTGCTACTTAATTAATTTATTTAACAAAAATAAAAACATAGCATAAAAACATCATGTTTTAACTTGACTTCACCAAAATTTCAAAAAAAAAAATTAATAATTGCAAAAGTTATCGCTGTTTGTGTGAAGCCCGTTTCTCCAGAAGTCCCTTGCGGTGATCATCACAATTCCTTGGAGATTCATCTAAAATCAATCGGACAAGAAAAATTAGTTTTATTAATAGATAATCTTGTGCCTGATCGAAGCTTTTTTTTTTTTTTTCAAAATGAACAAAATGGCGGCCTTAGAAAATTTTTTCCAGATTTTAGAAAAAAAAACCAACAGTTAATTGTTAAAAAAAAATCGAAATTTTTGAAAAAAAAAAATCCTTCGATCAGGCACAAGTTTTTTATGTTTTTCAAAAGCTGTATAAATTTTATTGAAATCTACGTAGCGGTTTTTAAGTTACAGTGTTCACCAGTTGGAAAAACATAGTTTTGAGAAAAACGCATTTAAAGTTTTGCTATCGGCTCCGGAGCGACCGAGCGCCCTTTGTTAATTGTTGAATAACTTAAAAAGTATTTGTCGGATTCACTTCAAATTTTTACACAATATTTTTAAAACATTATGCTTTAAGAAAATGCAAAAAAAAAGAAAATCGATTTTTTGAAAATTCTGACTACCCCTAACCCCTTAAACCAAACTTATGCACATTGTTAAGTAAGTATTGAAAATGGGTTTCGTAAAGTTTGGTTGTAATTCGGAGCAGTGGCAACGGGCCAGCGTTCTTTTGAGCCAGCCATAATGTCGCTTACTTTTTTAACGCTTGGGGCGGAACTGAACTGTCTAATTGACAGTGTGAGTTACAATGTGTCAATATTTCTTTCTGATTTGGATGCCATAAGGAAAAAACGTAAGTGCAACATGTAAAAATTGTTTGTGAATTTTTTTGGAGTGGATTTTGGAACAGTGAATAATTTCTTACGAAATTTGAGAATTTCATGTGAAATCCGAATGAAATTATGTGTTAGTGGAAAAAACAATTTTTTTCGTTTTTTTTTTTTTGAAAAATATAAATGGATAATGGTTAAAAAAGCTCCAATGCTTAATAAAACATATAAATTGAAACGAAAAATTCATGGATGATCAGGGAAAAATGGTGAATGCTTTACTTCAGAGTATTTTTCATGCCGCTCCGTGACTAGGGTCTCGAGATAGAGACCAAAACGTGGACCCTAGAATGTGTTTGTACAATATGGATATCAAATTGAAGCTGTTCGTGAATGCTTTAGTACAGAGTATTTTTCATGCCGCTCCGTGATTGGGGTCTCGAGATATAGGTCAAAACGTGGACCCGGCAACCTTTGGTTGTGTATGTACAACATCGGTATCAAATGAAAGCTGTTGATAAGTGCTTTAATACGAGGTAATTTTCATACCTATTGATGACTAGGGTCTGGAAATATATGACAAAACGTGGACCCGTCGAGTCTTTAAACCGAATTAAACCAAACTTACACACATTGTTAAGGAGGTATTGAAGATGGTTTCCGTATAGTTTGGATACCTATTGGTAGATAGGGTCTCGAGATATAGGTCAAAAAGTGGACCCGGGTAACCTTCGGATGTGTATGTACAATATGGGTATCAAATGGAAGCTGTTGGTGAATGCTTTAGTTCAGAGTATTTCCATCCGCTCCGTCACAAGGGTCTCGAGATAGAGACCAAAACGTGGACCCTAGACTAGGGTCTCGAGATAGAGACCAAAACGTGGACCCTAGACTAGGGTCTCGAGATAGAGACCAAAACGTGGACCCTAGAATGTGTTTGTACAATATGGATATCAAATGAAAGCTGTTGATAAGTGCTTTAATACGGGGTAATTTTCATACCTATTGATGACTAGGGTCTCGAAATATATGCCAAAACGTGGACCCGCCGTGTCTTTGCACCGAATTAAACCAAACTTACACACATTGTTAAGTAGGTATTGAAGATGATTTCCGTATAGTTTGAATACCTATTGGTAGATAGGGTCTCGAGATATAGGTCAAAACGTGGACCCGGGTAACCTTCGGACGTGTATGTACAATATGAGTCTCAAATAGAAGCTGTTGGTGAATGCTTAAGTTCAGAGTATTTTTCATGCCGCTCCGTGACTAGGGTCTCGAGATAGAGACCAAAACGTGGAGCCTAGAATGTGTTTGTACAATATGGATATCAAATTGAAGCTGTTGGTGAATGCCTTAGTACAGAGTATTTTTCATGCCGCTAAGTGACTAGGGTCTCGAGATATATGCCAAAACGTGGACCCGGGTAACCTTTGGTTGTGTATGTACAATATGGGTATCAAATGAAAGCTGTTGATAAGTGCTTTAATACGGGGTAATTTTCATACCTATTGATGACTAGGGTCTCGAAATATATGCCAAAACGTGGACCCGCCGTGTCTTTGCACGGAATTAAGGGGTTAGGGGTAGTCAGAGGCCCGAAAAAATGATGATTTTAACGAATTTTTTTTTGCTACTTAATTAATTTATTTAACAAAAATAAAAACATAGCATAAAAACATCATGTTTTAACTTGACTTCACCAAAATTTCAAAAAAAAAATTAATAATTGCAAAAGTTATCGCTGTTTGTGTGAAGCCCGTTTCTCCAGAAGTCCCTTGCGGTGATCATCACAAGTCCTTGGAGATTCATCTAAAACCAATCGGACAAGAAAAATTAGTTTTATTAATAGATAATCTTGTGCCTGATCGAAGCTTTTTTTTTTTTCAAAATGAACAAAATAGCGGCCTTAGAAAATTTTTTCCAGATTTTAGAAAAAAAAACCAACAGTTAATTGTTAAAAAAAAATCGAAATTTTTGCAAAACAAAAATCTTTCGATCAGGCACAAGTTTTTTATGTTTTTCAAAAGCTGTATAAATTTTATTGAAATCTACGTAGCGGTTTTTAAGTTACAGTGTTCACCAGTTGGAAAAACATAGTTTTGAGAAAAACGCATTTAAAGTTTTGCTATCGGCTCCGGAGCGACCGAGCGCCCTTTGTTAATTGTTGAATAACTTAAAAAGTATTTGTCGGATTCACTTCAAATTTTTACACAATATTTTTAAAACATTATGCTTTAAGAAAATGCAAAAAAAAAGAAAATAGATTTTTTGAAAATTCTGACTACCCCTAACCCCTTAAACCAAACTTATGCACATTGTTAAGTAAGTGTTGAAAATGGGTTTCGTAAAGTTTGGTTGTAATTCGGAGCAGTGGCAACGGGTACAGCGTTCTTTTGAGCCAGCCATAATGTCGCTTACTTTTTTAACGCTTGGGGCGGAACTGAACTGTCAAATTGACAGTGTGAGTTACAATGTGTCAATATTTCTTTCTGATTTGGATGCCATAAGGAAAAAACGTAAGTGCAACATGTAAAAATTGTTTGTGAATTTTTTTGGAGTGGATTTTGGAACAGTGAATAATTTCTTACGAAATTTGAGAATTTCATGTGAAATTCGAATGAAATTATGTGTTCGTGGAAAAAACAATTTTTTTGGCTTTTTTTTTTTTTGAAAAATATAAATGGATAATGGTTAAAAAAGCTCCAATGCTTAATAAAACATATAAATTGAAACGAAAAATTCATGGATGATCAGGGAAAAAGACGATTGTTTATTCATATGCGTTGATTTGAAATTTAAAAACAATCTTCTTTTTTCCTGGTTTTCAATTTATATTTTATATTTACTCAAAAACAAATAGAAAAACAAAAAATATTGTTTATGCCAAAGCGCTTGAATAAAGAATAAACAAATAAATAATATGAAAACCATATATTTTCTGTTCTAAACCATATCTATTCTATTTTAGTGTGCCCAGCGAAGGGGGCCGGGTTTGCTAGTAAAAGAATATACACGAATACATGAGCTGGTTTGGCCACTCCGTTGGCGTACTCAGGTTCTATTTCAATATTTAGTATTTTAAATAGAAATCCGTAGCGCTTTCCAGCTACTACCACGTGGCGGTGGAGTCAGTTAAAGACTTGGAAGATAGTTAAAGACTTGCTTGTCTTTGGAAAACATATAAACATTTATTTTTATGAATTTAATTTTATGGTAGTTCTTAACACTATGTTAATAATGGACAGACTGCCAACATATTTGCCAGTCGTATTTATGTATACTCAAACCTCCTCTTACTGTTTTAGGTACACGACTTGTATATTAGTTTCTTTGTTTGCTGTTTAGGAAAAACATGTTTATCTTTTGTTATTCTTAATATATTTTTATCTTTTGTTATTCTTAAAATACATATGTTTATCTTTTGTTATTCTTAACAAATGTTCATCTTTTGTTATTCTTAAAACACAGGTTTGGATTTGTTTAGCCCTGCATGACTATATCATACTTTATTACTTGTGAAGGAAATCATTCCTTAACTCTCCCCTTCCTAAATTAAATCGTCCCGATTTATACCGAATTAATGTTTGCTCCTTGTTCTTGCCTAAATAATTTTTACAGTTATTCACTCTAGTGTAAATATTGTTGCGAAGGGCAATTTCCTTACCGGTGAAAACTTTTACATGCTTAGTTCTGTGTGGTGTCAATTTAAATAGTTTGCAATGATTATAATTCTAAATAATTATTTATGATAGGATATTTGTAAATAGCAATGATAGGATTTTTAGTTCTTATTAAATATTTGTTCGTATGATGCGGTAATTTTTTGTCAATTAGTTACGTAGAATAAAAAGGTGAATTCGTCAAATAAATCGGTCGGTTCTAATTTTAATAACATGATTTTTTAAGAGCTATAGGAAAGTTTTTCAAAAAACAAACATAAAATGCAGAAAAAATCATGAAATTTTTATTTAAATCGATAGTCCACTCCATGTAATTTAATGTTTGAAGATTATTTTATGCAAATGTTGACCGCGACTGCGCTTCAAATGGTCCATCCGCTTAGTCCAATTTTGGCATTCTCTTTCCAATGTTTCGGCCGGTATCTCACATATAAATGAATTAATGTTGTCTTCCAATGCGTTAATTGAAGCAGGCTTGTCTGAACAGAAATGAGCTTTAACATAGCCCCACAAAAAATAATCTAAAGGCGTTATATCGCACGATCGGGGGGCCAATTGACAGGTTCCGAACTTGAAATAAAATGTTCACCGAACTCACCTCTCAACAAGTCCATTGTTACGCGTGCTGTGTGGCATGTGGCACCGTCTTGCTGAAACCACATGTCATGATACTCAAGCTCTTGCATTTTGGGCAAAAAAAAGTTGGATGTCATTTCACGGTAGCGCTCACCATTCACAGTTACGTTACGATTCGCAGCATCTTTGAACAAGTACGGTCCAATGATACCTCCAGCCCATAAACCGCACCAAACTGTGACCTTTTCTGGATACATTGGTAGCTCTTGCAATTCTTCTGGCTGATCTTTACTCCAAAATCGACAGTTCTGCTTATTTACGTACCCATTAATCCAAAAATGAGCTTCGTCGCTGAATACAATTTTTCGATAAAAAAGTGGATCTTCGGCCAACTTTCCAACAGCCCATTCACCAAAAATTATGCGTTGCGGTAGGTCGTTCGGCCTCAGTTCTTGTAGGGGTAGGGTTTTTAGGGTAAAAAAAAATCTATTTTGGTTTATTTGAGAAAATGAATGTACATAATCTCAAGAATGTTGTGTCCAAATTTTAAGTCAATCGGTGCAAAACTCACTAAGTTAGAGCATTATAACAGTTGGCCGCTCCGACTCGGCTACCTGCTATAGAAAACTTTAAATCGATTTTCTGGAAAACGACGTTTTTCAAGTCGGTGGACACTTTTTCTCTGAATCTACTCGGCCGATCGTCCTGAAATTTTGTACACACTTTCTCTACATAATTACCGAGGTAACGCTGGGAGGTTTTTTTGTTTTTTCAATTTTTGTTTATTTTACAATAAACAATATTATGCGATTTATCGTCTAAAAATCGCACTTCTACTTCAAATGTTAAAAAAAATTGAAAAAAAATTTTTTTAAATAAAAACTCGACAGGGTTACCTCGGACAATTGATTACCTAATGAAAACTCTTTGATTTTTTGATTTCAGATGATCCAATGCTGAGAAAAACTGTCCACCGCAAATTGCCTTTTTTTCGAGACGTCTGCGTAGATCTGCTGTCAACGGCTCAATATTACAATGTGTCAATATTTCTTTCTGATTTGGATGCCATAAGGAAAAAACGTAAGTGCAACATGTAAGAATTGTTTGTGAATTTTTTTGGAGTGGATTTTGGAACAGTGAATAATTTCTTACGAAATTTGAGAATTTCATGTGAAATTCGAATGAAATTATGTGTTCGTGGAAAAAACAATTTTTTTGGTTTTTTTTTTTGAAAAATATAATTGGATAATGGTTAAAAAAGCTCCAATGCTTAATAAAACATATAAATTGAAACGAAAAATTCATGGATGATCAGGGAAAAAGACGATTGTTTATTCATATGCGTTGATTTGAAATTTAAAAACAATCTTCTTTTTTCCTGGTTTTCAATTTATATTTTATATTTACTCAAAAACAAATAGAAAAACAAAAAATATTGTTTATGCCAAAGCGCTTGAATAAAGAATAAACAAATAAATAATATGAAAACCATATATTTTCTGTTCTAAACCATATCTATTCTATTTTAGTGTGCCCAGCGAAGGGGGCCGGGTTTGCTAGTAAAAGAATATACACGAATACATGAGCTGGTTTGGCCACTCCGTTGGCGTACTCAGGTTCTATTTCAATATTTAGTATTTTAAATAGAAATCCGTAGCGCTTTCCAGCTACTACCACGTGGCGGTGGAGTCAGTTAAAGACTTGGAAGATAGTTAAAGACTTGCTTGTCTTTGGAAAACATATAAACATTTATTTTTATGAATTTAATTTTATGGTAGTTCTTAACACTATGTTAATAATGGACAGACTGCCAACATATTTGACAGTCGTATTTATGTATACTCAAACCTCCTCTTACTGTTTTAGGTACACGACTTGTATATTAGTTTCTTTGTTTGCTGTTTAGGAAAAACATGTTTATCTTTTGTTATTCTTAATATATTTTTATCTTTTGTTATTCTTAAAATACATATGTTTATCTTTTGTTATTCTTAACAAATGTTCATCTTTTGTTATTCTTAACAAATGTTCATCTTTTGTTATTCTTAAAACACAGGTTTGGATTTGTTTAGCCCTGCATGACTATATCATACTTTATTACTTGTGAAGGAAATCATTCCTTAACTCTCCCCTTCCTAAATTAAATCGTCCCGATTTATACCGAATTAATGTTTGCTCCTTGTTCTTGCCTAAATAATTTTTACAGTTATTCACTCTAGTGTAAATATTGTTGCGAAGGGCAATTTCCTTACCGGTGAAAACTTTTACATGCTTAGTTCTGAGTGGTGTCAATTTAAATAGTTTGCAATGATTATAATTCTAAATAATTATTTATGATAGGATATTTGTAAATAGCAATGATAGGATTTTTAGTTCTTATTAAATGTTTGTTCGTATGATGCGGTAATTTTTTGTCAATTAGTTACGTAGAATAAAAAGGTGAATTCGTCAAATAAATCGGTCGGTTCTAATTTTAATAACATGATTTTTAAGAGCTATAGGAAAGTTTTTCAAAAAACAAACATAAAATGCAGAAAAAATCATGAAATTTTTATTTAAATCGATAGTCCACTCCATATAATTTAATGTTTGAAGATTATTTTATGCAAATGTTGACCGCGACTGCGCTTCAAATGGTCCATCCGCTTAGTCCAATTTTGGCATTCTCTTTCCAATGTTTCGGCCGGTATCTCACATATAAATGAATTAATGTTGTCTTCCAATGCGTTAATTGAAGCAGGCTTGTCTGAACAGAAATGAGCTTTAACATAGCCCCACAAAAAATAATCTAAAGGCGTTATATCGCACGATCGGGGGGCCAATTGACAGGTTCCGAACTTGAAATAAAATGTTCACCGAACTCACCTCTCAACAAGTCCATTGTTACGCGTGCTGTGTGGCATGTGGCACCGTCTTGCTGAAACCACATGTCATGATACTCAAGCTCTTGCATTTTGGGCAAAAAAAAGTTGGATGTCATTTCACGGTAGCGCTCACCATTCACAGTTACGTTACGATTCGCAGCATCTTTGAACAAGTACGGTCCAATGATACCTCCAGCCCATAAACCGCACCAAACTGTGACCTTTTCTGGATACATTGGTAGCTCTTGCAATTCTTCTGGCTGATCTTTACTCCAAAATCGACAATTCTGCTTATTTACGTACCCATTAATCCAAAAATGAGCTTCGTCGCTGAATACAATTTTTCGATAAAAAAGTGGATCTTCGGCCAACTTTCCAACAGCCCATTCACCAAAAATTATGCGTTGCGGTAGGTCGTTCGGCCTCAGTTCTTGAACCAGCTGTATTTTGAAAGGCTTCACACCTAAATCCTTTCGCAAAATTTTCCACGTTGTTGAGTAACAGAGGCCCAATTGCTGCGAACGGTGACGAATCGATAATTGATGGTCATCATTAACACTGGCCGATACAGCTGCGATATTTTCTTCAGTTCGCACTCTACGTAAGCGTGTTGGTGGTGTGATGTCCAATAATGTAAATTTGGTTCTAAATTAAGTCACAATAGCTCGAATAGCCGCTTAAGTAGGTCGATTAAACTGGCCATAAAATGGAAGAAGCGAGCGATAAAGTTTCTTATCAGAAATGTTTGTAAGACGATTCATGGTTAAATTATAGACCAAACTGAAGATGTTTGACAGTGAAACAAAACACGAAACTGTTTTAAATGATAATAGCTAAAAAATCCCTCGTTAGTTAGAATATATTTCCTGTCAGTTATGGTTGTTATTTTGGTGTCTCCTTCTGCTTGAATGGCGATTATGATGACCATGGCTAGTAATATAATCAGGTAATTCATTGTCATCTTCTGTAACTGTGTAATTTTTTACGTTGTCTTTGTGAATAACTTTTCCATCCTTAGTCAAAATCGTGTCCTCATGATCTTCCTGCACTACGTACTTTTTGTAACGACTGTCGCTTTTACTTCTGATGTTAGTCCTTAAGACCAATATCTAGTCTCCTTTGTTTGAAAGTTCGGTGTCTAGTTCCCTGGTTTAGACGTTGTAATGTTTTCTCCGATGCGTTTTTTAATTTTTTACTATGTCTTCCTTGCTGCATGTTATTAGGTTAAAATGTATATCCTTTGGAATTTTTTCTGTGACGGTATGGGTTGTGTTGTTCAATTCCTTTATAGCTACAAATAGCTCTTCGGTTGCTGCTGTGGAATTCTTTATTTTTAATATGCTTGCCATTTCTGATATGGATTGTGCGTTCGTTCTACCTGACCGTTTGCCTTTGATCTATATATTGGTGTCGGTATTTTGTTGATATTGTATTTTATACACATTTGTTTTAACATTGGTGTATTCAGACTACTTTCGTTATCTGTCATGAGCCGTTTACAGTTCGGAAAATTCTTGATAAGAATTTCTTCTACTCTTTTGTCCATTTCTGGGTTTTTAGGGTCAAAAAAAATCGATTTTGGTTTATTTGAGAAAATGAATGTACATAATCTCAAGAATGTTGTGTCCAAATTTTAAGTCAATCGGTGCAAAACTCACTAAGTTAGAGCATTATAACAGTTGGCCGCTCCGACTCGGCTACCTGCTATAGAAAACTTTAAATCGATTTTCTGGAAAACGACGTTTTTCAAGTCGGTGGACACTTTTTCTCTGAATCTACTCGGCCGATCTTCCTGAAATTTTGTACACACTTTCTCTACATAATTACCGAGGTAACGCTGGGAGGTTTTTTTGTTTTTTCAATTTTTGTTTATTTTACAATAAACAATATTATGCGATTTATCGTCTAAAAATCGCACTTCTACTTCAAATGTTAAAAAAAATTGAAAAAAATTTTTTTTTAAATAAAAACTCGACAGGGTTACCTCGGACAATTGATTACCTAATGAAAACTCTTTGATTTTTTGATTTCAGATGATCCAATGCTGAGAAAAACTGTCCACCGCAAATTGCCTTTTTTTCGAGACGTCTGCGTAGATCTGCTGTCAACGGCTCAACGTAGCGGTTGGCGTACTGCCTTGATTATGTCGTTGTATGAACTATCAGATGAGTGTACAGTACCCAAAGAAGATATGTTAGTTATTTGTCGTAACAAGGCGTCAGCTACAACATTCTGTGCGCCTGGTTTATACACGACTTTTGCTCCTTAATATATATTATATATGTATAATTAGCGCGTACACCCTTTTTGGGTGTTTAGCTGAGCTCCTCCTCCTATTTGTGGTGTGCGTCTTGATGTTGTTCCACAAATGGAGGGTCCTACAGTTTCAAGCCGACTCCGAACGGCAGATATTTTTATGAGGAGCTTTTTTATGGAAGAAATACACTCGGAGGTTTGCCATTGCTTGCCGAGGGGCGACCGCTATTAGAAAAATGTTTTTATTAATTTTGGTTTCACCGAGATTCGAATCAACGTTCTTTCGATAATATTTTTAGATCTTTTTAGTTTATGATTCGAATTCATATCCGATATGGCGGTAAGCGATTGATGGTCGGCATATGGTTAAGTCGGTTTTGCCGTATATGTGATTTCGTAATTTTTGTAGCGACATATAATAGTAAGTAACTCTTTCTCGTTGGTACTATAATTTTGTTCTTTGGTACTGAGTGTGCGTGATAAAAAATCAATTGGATTTTTATTTTGACTCAATACAATTCCAATGTCTATATTGGAAGCGTCTGTAGTGAGTTCAAAAGCTTTCTCATAATTTGGCTGTTATAATTCCACCTGCTCCTTTAGTTCTCCTTCAGTTTATTTATGGCTTCTATGGCCGTTTGGTCTAAGCTAATTTTTGTGTTCTTACTTTTATTTTTTCCGACATGAGAATTATCTCCTTTAAGATGTAAAGTTAAGGGTTTAGCTAGAGCTGCATAGCTTTTTACACATTTTCTATAGTATCCAGTAAGTCCTAAGAGTCCTTTAAGGTCTTTGAGGCTTTCTGGCATTGGGTAATCTACCGTTTTTATTTTATTCGGATCAGTTGAAATTCTATTGTGCTTTACAAAATGGCCCAAGTATTCTATTCTTCCATGAAAAATTTTGACTTTTCATTGGACACTTTTAAAGAGGCATTATTTAAGGGGTTAGGGGTAGTCAGAGGCCCGAAAAAATGATGATTTTCTCGAATTTTTTTTTGCTACTTAATTAATTTATTTAACAAAAATTAAAACATAACATAAAAACATCATGTTTTAACTTGACTTCACCAAAATTAAAAAAAAAAAAATTAATAATTGCAAAAGTTATCGCTGTTTGTGTGAAGCCCGTTTCTCCAGAAGTCCCTTGCGGTGAACATCACAAGTCCTTGCAGATTCATCTAAAACCAATCGGACAAGAAAAATTAGTTTTATTAATAGATAATCTTGTGCCTGATCGAAGCTTTTTTTTTTTTTCAAAATGAACAAAATGGCGGCCTCAGAAAATTTTTTCCAGATTTTAGAAAGAAAAACCAACAGTTAATTGTTAAAAAAAAATCGAAATTTTTGAAAAAAAAAAAATCCTTCGATCAGGCACAAGTTTTTTATGTTTTTCAAAAGCTGTATAAATTTTATTGAAATCTACGTAGCGGTTTTTAAGTTACAGTGTTCACCAGTTTGAAAAACATAGTTTTGAGAAAAACGCATTTAAAGTTTTGCTATCGGCTCGGGAGCGGCCGAGCGCCCTTTGTTAATTGTTGAATAACTTGAAAAGTATTTGTCGGATTCACTTCAAATTTTTACACAATATTTTTAAAACATTATGCTTTAAGAAAATGCAAAAAAAAAGAAAATCGATTTTTTGAAAATTCTGACTACCCCTAACCCCTTAATGCGTTAAAAATAGTTCGGATGTGTTTCATATGCTCTTCATAGGATGAGGAGGAAATGATTACATCGTCAACGTAAACATATGCGAATTTACCTATGAAGTCGCGCAGGATGCCATGCACATATCTTTGGAAAATAAATGGGGCTTTCTACAATCCGAAAGGCATTCAAATGAACTCATATTTACTTCAATTCACACAAAACGCTGTTCTCTCTCTATCACTATCTTTTATCTTAATTTGATGAAAGCCGGTTTCCAAATCAAGTGTAGTGAAAAATTTGGCTTTCCCTAAGTTTTGCAGCGTAATATTTATGTCTGGTATTAAGTATCTGTCTGTGATCGTATTTTCGTTTAAATTCCTAAAATCTATAACCATACGTCTTTTGGGGTTTCCGCTCTCATCTATACCCATGCAACTTAACTTTCGCACGGAGCGCGGAAGGTTTTTAAAAATTAAACCATCTTGCTTGGTGTTTCAATAATAAGTCTCGTCTCTTTATTCATTCCTTCCTATTTATAACATACTAGCAAACCCGACCCGCTTCGTTGGGCAAAGACACGGTGAGTCCACGTTTTGGCATATATTTCGAGACCCTAGTCATCAATAGGTATGAAAATTACCCCACGTTAAAGCACTTATCGACAGCTTTCATTTGATGCCCATATTGCACATCCACAACCAAAGGTTACCCGGGCCCACGTTTTGACCTATATCTCGAGACCCCAATCACGGAGCGGCATGAGAAATACTCTGTACTAAAGCATTCACCAACAGCTTCCAATTGATATCCATATTGTACAAACACATTCTAGGGTCCACGTGTTGGTCTCTATCTCGGGACCCTAGTCACGGAGCGGCATGAAAAATACTCTGAACTAAAGCATTCACCAACAGCTTCCATTTGATACCCATATTGTATATACACATCCGAAGGTTACCCGGGCCCACATTTTGACCTATATCTCGAGACCCCAGTCACGGAGCGGCATGAGAAATACTCTGTACTAAAGCATTCACCAATAGCTTCCAATTGCTATCCATATTGTACAAACACATTCTAGGGTCCACGTGTTGGTCTCTATCTCGGGACCCTAGTCACGGAGCGGCATGAAAAATACTCTGAACTAAAGCATTCACCAACAGCTTCCATTTGATACCCATATTGTACATACACATCCGAAGGTTACCCGGGCCCACATTTTGACCTATATCTCGAGACCCCAGTCACGGAGCGGCATGAGAAATACTCTGTACTAAAGCATTCACCAATAGCTTCCGATTGCTATCCATATTGTACAAACACATTCTAGGGTCCACGTGTTGGTCTCTATCTCGGGACCCTAGTCACGGAGCGGCATGAAAAATACTCTGAACTAAAGCATTCACCAACAGCTTCCATTTGCTACCCATATTGTACAAACACATCCTAGGGTTACCCGGGTTCACGTTTTGGCCTATTTCTCGAGACCCTGGTATCCGATTCTTAAAATTTTAAAACACAAACCATCTACTGAATAGTCCAAACAAAGCCTAAAAATTTGGTTTGGATAGGTGAGCCCGTTCGCGAGTTTTAAGCGAATATAGGGACAGATTTTCACATTTATATATATAGATGTATTTTTTTTCGAACTCATAAATATAATTAATGATGTGTGTAAGTTTGGTTTAATTCGGTGCAAAGACACGGGGGGTCCACGTTTTGGCATATATTTAGAGACCTTAGTGATCAATAGGTATGAAAATGGCCCCGTATTAAAGTACTTATCAACAGCTTTCATTTGATACCCATATTGTACATACACAACCAAAGGTTACCCGGGTCCACGTTTTGACCTATATCTCGAGACCCTATCTACCAATAGGTATTCAAACTATACGGAAACCATCTTCAATACCTACTTAACAATGTGTGTAAGTTTGGTTTAATTCGGTTTAAAGACACGGCGGGTCCACGTTTTGGCATATATTTCGAGACCCTAGTCATCAATAGGTATGAAAATTAACCCGTATTAAAGCATTTAACCACAGCTTTCATTTGATATCCATATTGTACAAACATATTCTAGGGTCCACGTTTTGGTCTCTATCTCGAGACCCTAGTCACGGAGCGGATGGAAATACTCTGAACTAAAGCATTCACCAACAGCTTACATTTGATACCCATATTGTACATACACATCCCCAGGTTACCCGGGTCCACCTTTTGACCTACATCTCGAGACCGTATCTACCAATAGGTATCCAAACTATACGGAAACCATCTTCAATACCTCCTTAACAATGTGTGTAAGTTTGGTTTAATTCGGTGCAATGACACGGCGGGTCCACGTTTTGGCATATATTTCGAGACCTTAGTAATCAATAGGTATGAAAATGACCCCGTATTAAAGTACTTATCAACAGCTTTCATTTGATACCCATATTGTATATACACAACCAAAGGTTACCCGGGTCCACGTTTTGACAATTTTCCCGGCAATTATTCGAATTTTTCTCACCTTTTAAACCTTCCCTAGACCTCCACGAATAATTCAAGACCAAGATAAGATAAATCCGTTCAGCCATTCTCGAGTTATAAGCGAACATAGGGACAGATTTTCACATTTATGTATATAGATTTACTCAAACACAGATAGAAAAACAAAAAATATTGTTTATGCCAAAGCGCTTGAAAAAAGAATAAAGAAATAAATAATATGAAAACCATATCTTTTCTGTTCTAAATCATATCTATTCTATTTTAGTGTGCCCAGCGAAGCGGGCCGGGTGTGCTAGTAAAATATAAATTGAAAATCAGGAAAAAAGAAGATTGTTTTTGAATTTCAAATCAACGCAAATGAATAACTAAGAAACAATCGTCTTTTTTCCTGATCATCCATGAATTTTTCGTTTCAATTTATATATTTCCATTTATATTTTTCAAAAAAAAAAAAACGAAAAATTTTTTTTTTCCACGAACACATAATTTCATTTGAACATTCGAATTTCACATTAAATTCTCAAATTTCGTAAGAAATTTTTCACTGTTCCAAAATCCAATTAAAAAAAATTCACAAAGAATTGTTACACTTTGCACTTACATACGTCTTCTCCTTATGGCATCCAAATCAAAAAGAAATATTGACAACAGCTTTCATTTGATACCCATATTGTACATACACAACCAAAGGTTACCCGGGTCCACGTTTTGACCTATATCTCGAGACGCCAGTCACGGAGCGGCATGAAAAATACTCTGTACTAAAGCATTCATCAACAGCTTCAATTTGATATCCATATTGTACAAACACACTCTAGGGTCCACGTTTTGGTCTCTATCTCGAGACTCTAGTCACGGAGCGGCATGAAAAATACTCTGAACTAAAGCATTAACTAACAGCTTTCATTTGATACCCATATTGTACATACACATCCGAAAGTTACCCGGGTCCACATTTTGACCTGTATCTCGAGACCCTATGTACCAATTGGTATCCAAACTATACGGAAACCACCTTCAATACCTACTTAACAATGTGTGTAAGTTTGGTTTAATTCGGTTCGAAGGCACGGCGGGTCCACGTTGTGGCATATATTTCGAGACCCCAGTCATCAATAGGTATCAAAATTACCCCGTATTAAAGCACTTATACACAGCTTTCATTTGATAACCATATTGTACATACACAACCAAAGGTTACCCGGGTCCACGTTTTGACCTATATCTCAAGACCCCAGTCACGGAGCGGCATGAAAAATACTCTGTACTAAAGCATTCACCAACAGCTTCAATTTGATATCCATATTGTACAAACACATTCTAGGGTCCACGTTTTGGTATCTATCTCGAGACCCTAGTCACGGAGCGGCATGAAGAATACTCTGAACTAAAGCATTCACCAACAGCTTCCATTTGATACCCATATTGTACATACACATCCGAAGGTTACCTGGGTCCACGTTTTGACCTCCATATATCTCAAACCCTATCCCCCAATAGGTACCCTATGTTACTTCTATCACCTCCAAAAACATGTGTACGAAGTTTCGTAATAATCGGTTAAGTAGTTTTGGCGTGAAAGCGTAACAAACAAACTTACATTCACATTTATAATATTAGTAGGGATTTTCTTACTAATACATTCGTAACCCTAGCTTATATGTGTGAGGCTTAGGATTCTATGTTTATCTTAATTCTATGGAAAGCGGACCGTAAGTGTTAGGTGACGGCCGCTTCCTTCATTAGCAAAGTGTCAATGACATATTTGACATAATGACATATTTGACTCTTTCGCTATTAATACATAAGTGTTTCTATTATTTATTGGGAATTTGTGTGTGGTCTTAAATTATGGTTAAATGTTTACATTATTGGTAGTTTGAGTGTGGTCTTAAATTATGGATTTGTGTGTGGTCTTAAATTATGGTTAAATGTTTACATTATTGGTAATTTGAGTGTGGTCTTAAATTATGGATTTGTGTGTGGTCTTAAATTATGGTTAAATGTTTACATTATTGGTAAGTAGTGTGTGATATGGGTGGTGTTAACTCCCCCTTCTAAATCGAAGCGTCCCGTCTTCGAATATAAAGCTGTTAAGTGGTTGATTTGATTTGACAACTTCAATAATATTTTTTCTTTTTCTTTTGATTTTTTCAATTGAATTTGAGAATTAATATAAATAATCAATTTATAGACAAAATATGTTGTTATTGTTATTAATACCAAAGCCGTAAATGACCACCAAATGGGGTTTCTTTTAATTTCCTGTTTCATTGGAGTAAGTATATTAACATTGTCCAATTTCAGATCAATATTTTTTGTTTCAATGTATTCTTTTACAAAAAATGGTTTAAATTTTCCGTCTTTTAAATGGTTTAAGATTTTTCCTGTTGGATTTTCGTATTTTTTACTATCAATTGTTACATTATCCTCAAATGTTATCAAATAAACTCCATCTAATGTATGATTATTTACTGTATGAGTGCCTGATGCAATTATAGCACCATCTTTTACAATTTTTATTATCTCATTTTTTTCATTTATTTTTGTACAATTAGCGTGTCTATTATTCAACATATCTGACAAACATGTATTATTTTCATTTATCATACAAAATGCATCATTTAATTCTTTTTTACAAAATTTTACTGAATAAAATTTATTTTCACATTTTATTATTTCATTTTCAATCCACAATTTTCCATCTTTCTGTGCCACAGCTATTGCCTTAAATAATTTACATACGTTTTTTACTTTTGGATACTTAATATAAATAACTATTAAATTGTTTTTTTGTGCAATTTTAAAGTTTGAAACATCCATAAGGTCTGATATTGTTACATTAACTCTTTCTTCGCTAACTATTTCTTTTATTTCTGCTATATCCAAAATTAATGGATTCAATATTCCTACTTTTGACAATGTAATTGTTTCCACTGTATTTTCAAGTTCATTAATTATTAACTTATTTCTTTGTCTTAATATACTTTTTTCATATAGAGCTACCTTGTAATTGTTTTAATATCCGTGTTAATTCATTAATTGTTTTAAATATTTGAGAATTTGTTGTAAACTGCTTATTGTTATTTTCTATTAAATCATTTACTTTATTTGTTATTTGCATAAAATCAAAATCCATACTTGAGTCTTCAAGTAATATTATCTCCTTGTTGTTTCTATAGTTTTCTACAATGCTTTCAAATAATGACAGATTTGTTAAATGGTATATTGACCCATAACTTTCAAAAATCGCTGCATCTTCCTCCTCTACAAGTATATAGTTTTCTCTTGTATAATCAATTATGTCTGATGTGATTATGGTGACATATAACATTATTAATGAAATTTGTATAAATTTCCCCATTTTTCCTATAATACAATAAAATTAAACTTTAATATTGTCCTTATGAATTATTCTGTTTCTGCTTTGTATTTTAACCCTATTCCCTAAATCTTCTACTACTATTTGTCTTTTATATTTGGGTTTTAGTTTATTCCTTTCCCCATATAACTTTTCATATATAACCTCACCTCTATGATAATTCTTTTTAACCCGTTTTTTGTTGTGATGCTCCAACATTTTTTCCTGAGCATTTTTTAACATATCCCTCATATTTCCATGTGCTTCCCTATTAAACAAAATATTACAAGGCTTTTTACCTGTAACCGAATGAATTGTCTTATTATACTGCTGAACTGCCTTCATAATTGACTCATAATCACTTATTAAACTATGTTCCTGCTTCAAACATCGAGATATTTCTATCAGTGTGGAGTGAACCCTCTCTATTTGTCCGTTGCTAGTACTGTGACGTGGTGCACAGTAGTAAATCTGTATGTTGAACCTTTCCATTAAAGACTTAAACTGTATCGTACTAAAACCTGGTTCGTTATCTATAACTAGCAAACCCGGCCCTCTTCGCTGGGCACACTAAAATAGAATAGATATGGTTTAGAACAGAAAATATATGGTTTTCATATTATTTATTTCTTTATTCTTTATTCAAGCGCTTTGGCATAAACAATATTTTTTGTTTTTCTATTTGTTTTTGAGCAAATATAAAATATAAATTGAAAATCAGGAAAAAAGAAGATTATTTTTAAATTTCAAATCAACGCATATGAATAACTAAGAAACAATCGTCTTTTTTCCTGATCATCCACGAATTTTTCGTTTCAATTTATATGTTTTATTAAGCATTGGAGCTTTTTTAACCATTATCCATTTATATTTTTCAAAAAAAAAAAAAAACGAAAAAAATTGTTTTTTCCACGAACAGATAATTTCATTCGGATTTCACATGAAATTCTCAAATTTCGTAAGAAATTATTCACTGTTCCAAAATCCACTCCAAAAAAATTCACAAACAATTTTTACATGTTGCACTTACGTTTGTTCCTTATGGCATCCAAATCAGAAAGAAATATTGACACATTGTAACTCACACTGTCAATTTGACAGTTCAGTTCCGCCCCAAGCGTTAAAAAAGTAAGCGACATTATGGCTGGCTCAAAAGAACGTTGTACCCGTTGCCACTGCTCCGAATTACAACCAAACTTTACGAAACCCATTTTCAATACTTACTTAACAATGTGCATAAGTTTGGTTTAATTCGGTGCAAAGACACGGCGGGTCCACGTTTTGGCATATATTTCTAGACCCTAGTCATCAATAGGTATGAAAATTACCCCGTATTAAAGCACTTATCAACAGCTTTCATTTGATACCCATATTGTACATACACAACCAAAGGTTACCCGGGTTCACGTTTTGACCTATATCTCGAGACCCCAGTCACGTAGCGGCATGAAAAATGCTCTGTACTAAGGCATTCACCAACAGCTTCAATTTGATATCCATATTGTACAAACACATTCTAGGCTGCACGTTTTGGTCTCTATCTCGAGACCCTAGTCACGGAGCGGCATGAAAAATACTCTGAACTAAAGCATTCACCAACAGCTTCCATTTGATACCCATATTGTACATACACGTCCGAAGGTTACCCGGGTCCACGTTTTGACCTATATCTCGAGACACTATCTACCAATAGGTATTCAAACTATACGGAAATCATCTTCAATACCTACTTAACAATGTGTGTAAGTTTGGTTTAATTCGGTTCAAAGACACGGCGGGTCCACGTTTTGGCATATATTTCGAGACCCTAGTCATCAATAGGTATGAAAATTACCCCGTATTAAAGCACTTATCAACAGCTTTCATTTGATATCCATATTGTACAAACACATTCTAGGGTCCACGTTTTGGTCTCTATCTCGAGACCCTAGTCTAGGGTCCACGTTTTGGTCTCTATCTTGAGACCCTAGTGACGGAGCGGATGGAAATACTCTGAACTAAAGCATTCACCAACAGCTTCCATTTGATACCCATATTGTACATACACATCCGAAGGTTACACGGGTCTACGTTTTGACCTATATCTCGAGACCCTATCTGCCAATAGGTATCCAAACTATACGGAAACCATCTTCAATACCTCCTTAACAATGTGTGTAAGTTTGGTTTAATTCGGTGCAAAGACACGGCGGGTCCACGTTTTGGCATATATTTCGAGACCCTAGTCATCAATAGGTATGAAAATTACCCCGTATTAAAGCACTTATCAACAGCTTTCATTTGATACCCATATTGTACATACACAACCGAAGGTTACCCGGGTCCACGTTTTGACCTATATCTCGAGACCCCAGTCACGGAGCGGCATGAAAAATACTCTGTACTAAAGCATTCACCAACAGCTTCAATTTGATATCCATATTGTACAAACACATTCTAGGGTCCACGGTTTGGTCTCTATCTCGAGACCCTAGTCACGGAGCGGGTGGAAATACTCTGAACTAAAGCATTCACCAACAGCTTCCATTTGATACCCATATTGTACATACACATCCGAAGGTTACCCAGGTCCACGTTTTGACCTATATCTCGAGCCCTATCCACCAGTAGGTATCCAAACTATGCGGAAACCATCTTCAATACCTTCTTAACATTGTGTGTAAGTTTGGTTCAATTCGGTGCAGACACGGCCGGTTAGCGAACACACACAAAAAGTTGACTTTATTTTATATAAGATTTTTTTCAGTTTGTGTCCGAAAAATCCAAAAATCTTACGGAACCCTATTTTTTTCCAAAATAAAATGTAATCCATGTTACTCTTGGATAATGTAGTTTTCGAATGGTGAAAGAATTTTTAAAATCGGTCCAGTAGTTTTTGAGCCTATTCGTTACAAACAAACAAACAAACAAACAAACAAAGTTTTCCTCTTTATAATATTAGTATAGACTATACTTTTAACATCTGGAAACGTTTGTAAAAGTTCTAAAATTTTATCTTCTAAATTTGTCTTATCCTCAATATATTTAATAACTAGATACTTCGAATAAGAATCCAAACACGTAATAAATTTTAATTTTTGAGCGAAAAAGATGTCTATATGGAGTTGTTCTCCTTCTTTTCCTGGTATAGGTGCTTCACCTATAGGAATTAATTTCGGATGCCTTTCATATTTGTTATTATTGCATATGTTGCAATTTTTTGCATATTGCTTAAACTGTCTAACCATTAATGGCCAATAATATTCTTGTCTAATCTGAGCTAAATTTTCCCTATAATTTGGGTGTGCCCTATTATGTGTTTGTTCAATAATTGCTCCCTGATCCTCCCTATTGGTGACATCATTAGCGAACAATTTAGTATATAAAAATTTCACTGTTGGAAATGCTTCTCTTAACACATTTTTTATTTCGTAAATCACCTCAGGCGTGCAGTGTATTCCCGTAACCACCTTTGGATTCATATATTCCTTCAAAACACTAACTATATTTTGCGGTATATCATACTCAATTAAAAATCGTTTGTTATTAAAATTAGAAGTGGTCTCTAAGACGGTTATTCTTGCTCCACCATTTATTAGAATCTGCTGTTTAAAGTGGTTCAGTGGCTTTTTTGTTTCATGAATCTGATATTCATCACTGCTTTCCGCAGAGTGTTGAGTGTTTGTTACCGAATCAATTGATTGATCCGATTCCTCAGAACTTGTTAAATTATTCAGTATCTGTCTTGACAATGCGTCAGCAACAACATTTGTTGCCCCTGGTTTATAAATTATTTTCGGTGAAAATTCCTCGATAAAGGATCTCCATCTTTTTATTTTAATATTCGGGTTTCTTTCAGAAACCGCAAATGACAAAGGTTGATGGTTAGTGTGAATTTCTAGATCACTCACACCGTAAAGATAATTCCTCAAAGTTTTCAATGCCCAGACTATGGCATATAACTCCTTTTCATTGGTTGCATAATTCTTTTCCGTGGAATTCAATGTTTTTGAAATAAATACAATGGGTTTTCCTTCCTGTGATAAAACAGCACCCAAAGCTACATTTGACGCATCTGTAGTCAAAACAAACTTTTTATTATAATCAGGTTGCGTTAATTGCACCTGTTGAGACAATAAATTCTTTAATCTTTCACAAGCAGCTATTCCCTCTTGATCCAGATTAATCATCTTCTTTTTTGATAAATGTTGGGAAATCCTTCCATTTTCCCCTTGCAAATACACGGTCAATGGTTTTGATACAACCGCATAATTTTCTATGAATTTCCTATAATATCCCGTCAATCCCAAAAATCCTCGCAATTGACGTAATGTTCCTGGTATCGGGTAATTCTGTATGGCTTCGACCTTTTTTGGGTCTGTTTTAATAATATTCTTGGCTACCACATATCCTAAAAATTCTACTTCCTCTTGATAAAATTTTGATTTTTCAGACGATATTTTCATATTTGCCCCCCTTAATACTTCAATTACTAAACTCAAATACCTTTTATGTTCCTCCAAACTTTTTAAAAAAATTATTACGTCGTCAACATAAACGTGACATAACTTCCCTATATATTTCCTTAATACGTTATCCATAGCTCGCTGAAAAATGCTTGGCGCATTCTTCAATCCAAACGGCATTCGTAAAAACTCATACTTTCCATTATTCACTGAGAATGCTGTCTTCTATATATCGCTTTCCTTCATTAATATCTGGTAAAATCCAGACTCTAAATCAATTGTGGAAAAGTATTTTGACTTTCCCAAATTCGTAAGGATAATTTCGGGGTTTGGCATCGGGTACCTATCCGATATTGTTTTCTCATTAATTTTTTTGAAGTCGATTACCAATCGTAACTTCGGACTTCCATCGTCATTTGTCCCTTTCTTTGGAACCACCCATACTGGAGAGTTGTATGGGCTTTTACTTTCCCTAATTATTCCCTTTTGCAACAAATTTTGAATTTCATCATTAACAAAATTATTTACCGACATTGGGTAAGGATATTGCTTAGACCAAATTGGTCTTTCCTCAGTTGTTCGTATTTCTGCTTTTATATCTGTACGAAAAGGCAAATTTAAGTTGACATCCCCATGTATTGTCAAAATTTCATTACTTGCTTCATTTTGCAAATCTTTTATTATTTCTTTCTCGTCACTAGATTTTTTTCCGACCCTTAAAAACTGACAAGAGCCTTCATTTAATATGTTATTTATACTATTTTCATTCTGCACTAATTTCCCAGTAGTTACCTGATACTTGGATAATTCTTCAGGAGTTAATTCTTCTGATTTTCTTTTACCTTTTTCCCTTCTTTTTTTGTTTTTATTTTATTGTTTTCCGGTGTCTTATTTCCCGAAACAGCTTTCCATAAGCATTTATTATCTTTGTTGCCGGTATTCCCATCGGCGGGCGCCTTAAGGGGGGGGTAGGGTTTCAAAATCGAAATTTTTTTTCTTCACTCATCTTATAGTAAATCATTTCAAGAATGTTGTGTCAAAATTTTAAGTGGATCGGAGCAGAACTCTTAAAGTTATAGCCTTTGTAGGCACTCTACCTCGAATGCGGAGCATCGATAATTTCTCAGAGTAATTTTTTCAAACGCGTTTTTCCCGAAACGACTTCTTAAAAGTCGGTGCCAATCACAACTCCGAAACTATTCAACCGATTCTTTTCAAATTTGGCACACGTTTTCTAAATCAAAAATACCTCCCCCTACACTGTTTTTTTTTTTTTTTTTTTAAGGTTGTTTTTCACTTACAAATATGGCGAAATTTTTCGCCAAAAATGCTCGTTTTACGTTTTTTTGCCACCAAAACTACAAAAATGAAAAAAAAAAAATTTATTAATGTAGGGGGGAGCATTACGTCATACTTTAACTGAAAAATTCGACTTTTTTAGTTTCAGATGATTCTACGACGAATGCCGATTGGCACCGCAGAGCACCTCTCGAAAAACATATCTCCAAAAAAACTCTGTCATGGGCTTATTTGTCAATATTTTATTATTAATATTTTTTAAAAACTTATTGAAAAGATGTACAATAACATGCAACTGATTTTATTAAAGTATCTTAAGCCATATTTCTGTAAAAAATTAAAAAAAAAAGTGTTTTTTTTTTAGCGCTAAACCCTACCTCCCCCTTAAGACTTTCCTGTCTCAAGGGGTTTGAATAGTTTAAATCTTTTTTAATATTTTTAATTTCATTTTTTCCTTTTAATAGGCCGGTATTATCATCGGCAGGCGCCTTAAGACTATTTTGTCGTAAGGGGTTTAAATTATTTAAATCATTTAGAAAATGTATTCTTTCTTTTTGATCATTTCCATAAACCAACATTCGACCCGGGATATCAATCCTGACCCCGATTCTATCTAAGAAACTGACTCCAATTAAGAGATCGCTCTCTAAATTATCAATCTCGTAAAATCGCTCCAGAATCCCAAACAAGTTGACATTATGAAAATACTCTATGATGGTCGAACCATTAATGGTCCTTACCCTCTTCTTAATAGCTAAAACATTTTTGTTGTTGTATATTCCCGCCCGTATATAAGAACTTGTTGCCCCCGTATCTATCAATATTCTAAAGATTTGCCCAGTTTTTTTTATCTGATTTAATGATATAGGGCAAATCAGGATTTATTCTAAAAAATGGTTTTCATTTATGTTATTTATCCTTTGCATCTTTTGTTGAGGCTGAGTGCTGACTTGAGTATTTGCGTTGGCCCTTTTGGGTATGCTATTTTGTTGGTAATTAGGTTGGAAATTACCCCTATTTCCTACTCGCGGTTGGTTTGATAGCCCAATCCTAGGTCTATTTAATAATTGCATCGACTCATCCACGTCCATTGGTTCTGGATGATTTTGCCTTGACTCATTTATTGGGGTTATCCTTGTTGGATACCTTAAATTATTTTGAAAATTTTGAGTCCTTCGATTTCCCTGTGGAGGACTTCGTGAACCAATTGCTTGGTAATTTTTTGAAAATTGAAGAGCAAATTGTGCTCGCATCTGATTTGAATAAAGCTCTTGCGAAGATCTTTTGGTGCCAATGTGAACAAAATTTGATCCAATGGGTGGTTAAGCCCAGTTATGAAAGTCCTTAGAGCTGCTTCCCTATTTTTCTTATTTAGTTCTTTGGTTATGGCAGAACCAGTGCCATGGGTCATTATTATTTTGTTGATTAACAACGTCAACTTCTTGTTAACTTCATTATAAAATTCTACTAAAGTCCTAGAACCTTGTCTCAAGACACTCATCTCTTGCTCTATTATATGGCAAGGTCTCTTATCTGCATATGCAAAGTCCAACCGACTCAAAATGGCGTCGAAATTCAGGACAGTGCCATGGTTTGTCAAGATATCGTTAGCATCCTGCGTTATTTTATTTCGCAAGATTGTCAATGCGGCAAAGTATTTTTTACTCCCTCTAATATATAATGACATGGAGTTATTAGCGGCTTCACGCCAACTAACATAATTAGTAATTTTTCCTTTAAATTCAGGAAGGGACTTAATTACGTCTAAATTTTCCTCACATTGTATGGTTGAGTCAATACTTTCGACTGAATATTCAATCACATTGTTGGAAGAACCCAAATTCTGGAGCTGGCGCCTAACTTGCTCCAATTCGCTATGCAATGAAGCGGTGCTAGCCGCTATCAGCCTGGACACTACATCCATATTAACTGAATTGTTGTTGTTATTAGCTACTGACATCTTAGAGAATCTATTTATTAAGTTATCCAGCTTATTTTTTGTTTACATATATTTTTCTTGGGCACTTTGTTGCACTGTGGTTATCTCTACACTTTTCACAATAATTCAATTTCTTATAACCTGAGCTAGAAGGACTATTTCCCATTAATAATAATATATAAAGTTTCAAAACTTAATGTAGTTACCGCTACTGAATTCAGGATCCTTGCTCTTTGTGTAACCAGAAGTTGTCCTGTATATGATGACCTCTTGCCGTTGTTGATTAAAATTCTTGGTGTTATTCCAACGATTAATTATTGTTCTTTCTTTCTGCTCCAGAAGTTGTCCTATATATGATGCCTTCTTGCTTGAAATAACCTTGTTGATTATAGTTTTGTTATCGTTCCACAATTTTTCTTCACTTTATTTAGCTGTTATCCTATTTTTGTTTTAGTCACTAGAAATGTTCCCGAAAATTATAATTTCTCAGATTTTGTTTTAACTTTTCTCCTGTTAAGAGGATACTTGTTTGTTAATTCTTGTTTTAGTCACTAGAGATTTTTGTATAATTTCTCAGATTTTGTTTTAACTTTTCTCCTAATAAGAGGATACTTGTTTGTTAATTTTGTTTTGGTAACTTAGAGATTTTTGTCTCTTTTTTCTTGTTACCATAGGAGATTTTTAAAATCTCCTGGCAGGATCGCCACTTAACTTTCGCACGGAGCGCGGAAGGTTTTTAAAAATTAAACCATCTTGCTTGGTGTTTCAATAATAAGTCTCGTCTCTTTATTCATTCCTTCCTATTTATAACATACTAGCAAACCCGACCCGCTTCGCTGGGCAAAGACACGGTGGGTCCACGTTTTGGCATATATTTCGAGACCCTAGTCATCAATAGGTATGAAAATTACCCCACGTTAAAGCACTTATCGACAGCTTTCATTTGATGCCCATATTGCACATCCACAACCAAAGGTTACCCGGGCCCACGTTTTGACCTATATCTCGAGACCCCAGTCACGGAGCGGCATGAGAAATACTCTGTACTAAAGCATTCACCAACAGCTTCCAATTGATATCCATATTGTACAAACACATTCTAGGGTCCACGTGTTGGTCTCTATCTCGGGACCCTAGTCACGGAGCGGCATGAAAAATACTCTGAACTAAAGCATTCACCAACAGCTTCCATTTGATACCCATATTGTATATACACATCCGAAGGTTACCCGGGCCCACATTTTGACCTATATCTCGAGACCCCAGTCACGGAGCGGCATGAGAAATACTCTGTACTAAAGCATTCACCAATAGCTTCCAATTGCTATCCATATTGTACAAACACATTCTAGGGCCCACGTGTTGGTCTCTATCTCGGGACCCTAGTCACGGAGCGGCATGAAAAATACTCTGAACTAAAGCATTCACCAACAGCTTCCATTTGATACCCATATTGTATATACACATCCGAAGGTTACCCGGGCCCACATTTTGACCTATATCTCGAGACCCCAGTCACGGAGCGGCATGAGAAATACTCTGTACTAAAGCATTCACCAATAGCTTCCGATTGCTATCCATATTGTACAAACACATTCTAGGGTCCACGTGTTGGTCTCTATCTCGGGACCCTAGTCACGGAGCGGCATGAAAAATACTCTGAACTAAAGCATTCACCAACAGCTTCCATTTGCTACCCATATTGTACAAACACATCCTAGGGTTACCCGGGTTCACGTTTTGGCCTATTTCTCGAGACCCTGGTATCCGATTCTTAAAATTTTAAAACACAAACCATCTACTGAATAGTCCAAACAAAGCCTAAAAATTTGGTTTGGATAGGTGAGCCCGTTCGCGAGTTTTAAGCGAATATAGGGACAGATTTTCACATTTATATATATAGATGTATTTTTTTTCGAACTCATAAATATAATTAATGATGTGTGTAAGTTTGGTTTAATTCGGTGCAAAGACACGGGGGGTCCACGTTTTGGCATATATTTAGAGACCCTAGTCATCAATAGGTATGAAAATGGCCCCGTATTAAAGTACTTATCAACAGCTTTCATTTGATACCCATATTGTACATACACAACCAAAGGTTACCCGGGTCCACGTTTTGACCTATATCTCGAGACCCTATCTACCAATAGGTATTCAAACTATACGGAAACCATCTTCAATACCTACTTAACAATGTGTGTAAGTTTGGTTTAATTCGGTTTAAAGACACGGCGGGTCCACGTTTTGGCATATATTTCGAGACCCTAGTCATCAATAGGTATGAAAATTAACCCGTATTAAAGCATTTAACCACAGCTTTCATTTGATATCCATATTGTACAAACATATTCTAGGGTCCACGTTTTGGTCTCTATCTCGAGACCCTAGTCACGGAGCGGATGGAAATACTCTGAACTAAAGCATTCACCAACAGCTTACATTTGATACCCATATTGTACATACACATCCCCAGGTTACCCGGGTCCACCTTTTGACCTACATCTCGAGACCGTATCTACCAATAGGTATCCAAACTATACGGAAACCATCTTCAATACCTCCTTAACAATGTGTGTAAGTTTGGTTTAATTCGGTGCAATGACACGGCGGGTCCACGTTTTGGCATATATTTCGAGACCTTAGTGATCAATAGGTATGAAAATGACCCCGTATTAAAGTACTTATCAACAGCTTTCATTTGATACCCATATTGTACATACACAACCAAAGGTTACCCGGGTCCACGTTTTGACCATTTTCCCGGCAATTATTCGAATTTTTCTCACCTTTTAAACCTTCCCTAGACCTCCACGAATAATTCAAGACCAAGATAAGATAAATCCGTTCAGCCATTCTCGAGTTATAAGCGAACATAGGGACAGATTTTCACATTTATGTATATAGATTTACTCAAACACAAATAGAAAAACAAAAAATATTGTTTATGCCAAAGCGCTTGAAAAAAGAATAAAGAAATAAATAATATGAAAACCATATCTTTTCTGTTCTAAACCATATCTATTCTATTTTAGTGTTCCCAGCGAAGCGGGCCGGGTGTGCTAGTAAAATATAAATTGAAAATCAGGAAAAAAGAAGATTGTTTTTGAATTTCAAATCAACGCAAATGAATAACTAAGAAACAATCGTCTTTTTTCCTGATCATCCATGAATTTTTCGTTTCAATTTATATATTTCCATTTATATTTTTCAAAAAAAAAAAAACGAAAAAATTTTTTTTTCCACGAACACATAATTTCATTTGAACATTCGAATTTCACATTAAATTCTCAAATTTCGTAAGAAATTTTTCACTGTTCCAAAATCCAATTAAAAAAAATTCACAAAGAATTGTTACACTTTGCACTTACATACGTATTCTCCTTATGGCATCCAAATCAAAAAGAAATATTGACAACAGCTTTCATTTGATACCCATATTGTACATACACAACCAAAGGTTACCCGGGTCCACGTTTTGACCTATATCTCGAGACGCCAGTCACGGAGCGGCATGAAAAATACTCTGTACTAAAGCATTCATCAACAGCTTCAATTTGATATCCATATTGTACAAACACACTCTAGGGTCCACGTTTTGGTCTCTATCTCGAGACTCTAGTCACGGAGCGGCATGAAAAATACTCTGAACTAAAGCATTAACTAACAGCTTTCATTTGATACCCATATTGTACATACACATCCGAAAGTTACCCGGGTCCACATTTTGACCTGTATATCAAGACCCTATGTACCAATTGGTATCCAAACTATACGGAAACCACCTTCAATACCTACTTAACAATGTGTGTAAGTTTGGTTTAATTCGGTTCGAAGGCACGGCGGGTCCACGTTGTGGCATATATTTCGAGACCCCAGTCATCAATAGGTATCAAAATTACCCCGTATTAAAGCACTTATACACAGCTTTCATTTGATAACCATATTGTACATACACAACCAAAGGTTACCCGGGTCCACGTTTTGACCTATATCTCGAGACGCCAGTCACGGAGCGGCATGAAAAATACTCTGTACTAAAGCATTCACCAACAGCTTCAATTTGATATCCATATTGTACAAACACATTCTAGGGTCCACGTTTTGGTCTCTATCTGGAGACCCTAGTCACGGAGCGGCATGAAAAATACTCTGAACTAAAGCATTCACCAACAGCTTCCATTTGATACCCATATTGTATATACACATCCGAAGGTTACCCGGGCCCACATTTTGACCTATATCTCGAGACCCCAGTCACGGAGCGGCATGAGAAATACTCTGTACTAAAGCATTCACCAATAGCTTCCAATTGCTATCCATATTGTACAAACACATTCTAGGGTCCACGTTTTGGTATCTATCTCGAGACCCTAGTCACGGAGCGGCATGAAGAGTACTCTGAACTAAAGCATTCACCAACAGCTTCCATTTGATACCCATATTGTACATACACATCCGAAGGTTACCTGGGTCCACGTTTTGACCTCCATATATCTCAAACCCTATCCACCAATAGGTACCCTATGTTACTTCTATCACCTCCAAAAACATGTGTACGAAGTTTCGTAATAATCGGTTAAGTAGTTTTGGCGTGAAAGCGTAACAAACAAACTTACATTCACATTTATAATATTAGTAGGGATTTTCTTACTAATACATTCGTAACCCTAGCTTATATGTGTGAGGCTTAGGATTCTATGTTTATCTTAATTCTATGGAAAGCGGACCGTAAGTGTTAGGTGACGGCCGCTTCCTTCATTAGCAAAGTGTCAATGACATATTTGACACTTTCGCTATTAATACATAAGTGTTTCTATTATTTATTGGGAATTTGTGTGTGGTCTTAAATTATGGTTAAATGTTTACATTATTGGTAATTTGAGTGTGGTCTTAAATTATGGATTTGTGTGTGGTCTTAAATTATGGTTAAATGTTTACATTATTGGTAATTTGAGTGTGGTCTTAAATTATGGATTTGTGTGTGGTCTTAAATTATGGTTAAATGTTTACATTATTGGTAAGTAGTGTGTGATATGGGTGCTGTTAACTTGCACGGTTATACTTATGTACGGTTAACATGGGTGAATTTTATGGGCTGTAGCTGTTTGGTATTTTCCCTGTTTCAATAATTTGTCAATTTCCTTATTTACGAATTCTACGTCATTTGTATTACTTGTATATGGTTTGGTTCACATAGGATCCTTTGTATCTGTCCGTATGCTAGCTTCAATCCTTGTAGTGAAAAGTAACGGTGCTATGACATTATTATCCCTCATTAACCTATCGATTTCTGCTCTATACATGCCTATCCTATAGTGTAATTTGCATACTTTTTTTCACTAATTTCCGACTTTCTTTACACCTCCAAAGTCATCTTGTTCAAATTTATACCCGTGTTCAATTTCTTAATTCCGGTCCATCCTGTCTCTACAGTAGTGCTAGAGTTGTCTTCTTCGGAGGTTAAGTTGTTGTTCCGCTGGCCACTGTTACCTCGCGGTCTTTTCCAATTTTTATTGTTTCTATTCACGTCGTAGTGGTTGTTTTGATGCTGAGTTGGTTGCCTGAATGTGGTCTTTCCTGACGTTGTGTTCATGGGTTCTGGTTTTGGTACTTGTGATGGCAGCTGGTTACAGTTGAATTTCTGCGAATCAGGGTGTTCACGCCGATTTGTTCCATAACGTCAATGGTGTCTTCGTGTATTAAGTTTAATACGTTTCTCCAAAGATTTTTTCATCTGCTCCTTTCTATGAGAACTAGATCACTGCCTTTAAACTGACCATGAAATGGAAGAAGCGCGCGATAAACTTTCTTAACAGAACACGCATTTTTATAATAAAAACGATTCATGGTTAAATTATAGACCAAACTGAAGATGTTTGACAGTGAAACAAAACGCGAAACGTGCGTCAGCTGTTGAAACCAACTGTTTAAAAAGATAATAAAATAACCCGTAATATATAATTCCTTATGCTTAGTATTGTTATCTTCTATCTATATATATAAAAATTCAGCAGTTTCAGCAGAATAGGCCAAAACGTGGAACCGCGTAACCCCAGGAGGTGTGTGTTCAATATGGGTAGCAAATATAAGCTGTTGATGATTTCTATAGTATAGAGTATTTTTTATACCGTTCCGTGACTAGGGTCTCGAGATATAGGCCAAAACGTGGACCCGGGTAACCCTAGGATGTGTTTGTACAATATGGGTAGCAAATGGAAGCTGTTGATGATTTCTATAGTATAGAGTATTTTTCATTCCGTTTCGGGACTAGGGTCTCGAGATATAGGCCAAAACGTGGACCCGGGTAACCCTAGGATGTGTTTGTACAATATGGATATCAAATGGAAGCTGTTGGTGAATGCTTTAGTACAGAGTATTTTTCATGCCGCTCCGTGACTGGGGTCTCGAGATATAGGTCAAAACGTGGACCCGGGCAACCTTTTGTTGTGTATGTACAATATGGATATCAAATGAAATCTGTTGATAAGTGCTTTAATACGGGATCATTTTTATACCTATTGATGACTAGGGTCTCGAAATATATGCCAAAAAGATAAGTAAGTATTGAAAATGGGTTTCGTAAAGTTTGGTTGTAATTCGGAACACCGGCAACGCGTACAGCGTTCTTTTGAACCAGCCATAATGTCGTTTACTCTTTTAACGCTTGGAGCGGAACTGAACTGTCAAATTGACAGTGTGAGTTACAATGTGTCAATATTTTTTTCTGATTTGGACGCCATAAGGAGAAGACGTAAGTGCAAAGTGTAAAATTTTTTGGAGTGGATTTTGGAAAAGTGAATAATTTCTTACGAAATTTGAGATTAATGTGAAATCCAAATGTTCAAATGAAACTATGTTTTGTGGACTTAGTTTTTCGGTTCATATGCGAAAAGAAGAAAAATGAGCATGAATAACGCTCAAACTCTAAGGCGAGAGCCTCAAATAAAAACAAAAGTGAATAGTGCATATTTCACATATTCACACGCACCAAGCCACACCCAAGGTAACAGTTGTCTTAAGGCGCCTGATAGAGATATCAATACCAATACTCCCTGGAGTGCCCAGTGCGCGTCACCATCAACTCCAATTCTCCCGCACATATCAAAAACATCAACCGGTACATCCTCCTCCACTTTGTTAACAATACCAAGCCACCAGGTCGTGGAGAGAACGATGACATCGACATCAACAACCAACACAACAACAACAGCAAACATAGCAGCTACAACATCAGTATGTTCCCTGGCACATCTGATTCGCTCTTCGGCAGTAACTTCAAAAACTTCCACAACATCGCAAGTACAAAGTATTTACACCATTAACCCCAAAGAACCAAATAAGCAAGAAAACCTAAAACGACACCGTGACGGACAGTCCCCAAATAACTCAAACGACCAGATGAACAGTAATAAAAAACATAAAAACAAAACTCAAAACACTGTACAAAAGACACTCAAAGAGTACTGGCTGGACAAGCCTAATTCAAGCAACCATTTTGAGTTGCTAGCACAAGAAGCTGAAGCGAATAAACTACACACATACACAACATACTGACAGTGGGACAGAACCGGAAACCAAACCACAAATCCAAACAGAACAACACAAATTTAAACCACCACCAGTCTATGTGCAAAACCTTGAAAATGTGCATGCATTAACAACAGCCCTTAAATCACTAAGTGATACAAAATACGAACTTAAAGCACTCTCAACAAATGAAGTTAAAATCCATTCACAAGAAATCATTCACTACACAAACATTCTAAAACTATTAAAAGATAAAGAAACAAAATTCTACACATTTAGACCTAAAGACCAACAAGGATTCAAAGTAATACTTCGCAACGTTCATCATGCAACAGATAAAAACGAAATCATAATGGAGCTAGCAGAACTTGGTCATGAAGTGCTAAACATACATAACATTCAACGCAGTAACACAAAACAACCTCTCCCGCTCTTCGCTATAGAACTAAAACAGCAAGACAATAACAAAGAAATCTACAAAATAGTAACCCTTCTACACTGCAGAGTCACGTTTGAGCCACCTCACCGAAAGCGGGCAATCCCCCAATGCACAAACTGCCAAAAATATGGCCACACGAAGAATTATTGCACAAAAGATCCAGTATGTGTAAGATGTGCTGGTAAACATAACACCCTTAACTGCAAAATCCATCACTCCTCCAGCAAAAATGAAATTAAATGTGCCCTATGCGGCGAAAATCACACCGCAAATTATAAAAGATGCATGGTCTACAAAGCCTTACAAATACAAAAATTCCCCTCCGTCCGTAAAAAGCAACGCCAACGCCACCCACAGATAAGTATCAGAAATTTTGGCACAAATACACAAATAACCCCAGGAATATCGTACGCAGAAGCACTTACCAAAAATATGCCTTCATCAACGAGCCATAAACAGCATTCTTCCACAACTAACACTTACCCGACGCAACAACAAGACGACTTACAAGAATTGAAACAAATGATGAAACAACTAGTTGCTCAAATGACCAACATAATGAATATCATAACCTTGCTAGTAACTAAATTTGATAAACAATAAATTAATAATCGTTTTTTTTTATTTTTAACCGACAATGCAATTGATATCATGCTCATTTCCGAAACCCATGCCACTGAGAAGACCTATATAAACATATCAAACTTCGATATTTATTATACAAATCACCCTGACAACAAAGCTCATGGAGGAACAGCTATCATAATAAAAAGAGCAATAAAATGCGTAGAAATGGATGGCTATAAAGCAGAACACATACAGGCGACTACAGTCTGCATCAACACTTTGACTGGCCCAATAAATATATCAGCTGTTTATTGTCCACCCAAGTATAATAATACAAACCACCAATACCTTGATTATCTTAAATCAGTTGGAAATCGATACCTAGCAGGGGGAGACTACAATGGACTACTAGGATAACAACCACGAAAGGTAAACACCTATATGAGGCCATTAAGGCAAATAACAACAGCATATTAAGCACAGGAGAACCGACGTATTGGCTGACACTAAAAAACTTCCTGACTTAATCGACTTCTGTATTACGAAAAACCTGACTCATGAAAACATTGCAATAAAAGCATGCCTTGACTTATCATCAGACCACTCACCATTAATAATAACGCTCCAGGATAGACCTGTTAGAAAAACCATCACCTCGCTATATAACCATAAGACGAACTGGAATATATTTCGTGATGTCATGTCATGGAAACTCGAATCTCTTTCAAATCCTCCTCCGAACTGGACAATGCAATCGTATACTTAAACGATAACATAATAAAAGCAGTAACACAATCGACACCAATATTAGACACCTTAATAACAAAGAAAATCCCTGCTTTTATTTTAGACAAACAAAAACGCAAACTCAGGAAAGACTGGCAACGCTCTAAACACCCAGCCGATAAAACTAAACTAAACAAATCATCAAATGAACTCAAAAAAATTCTCCAAGAACATAATGACAATCAACTGAAGAAGTACCTTAGCAGCCTCGAAACAACTACAGCTACCAACTATTCCCTATGGAAAACAACTAAAAAACTCACTAAAACAACCATACACAAGCCTCCAATAAAAACAAATTCCAACACATGGGCTAGAACAAGCAAAGAAAATGCTGAAACATTAGCTGACCACTTTAAAACAATATTTACAAATAGCATGGATAATAAAGACATTGAGCTGCCGAACACAATTGACAATGCAGACAACACAATACAAAACACGACAAAAGAAGAAATCAAATATTATATAAAGAAACTTAAAGACAAAAAGACACCGGGATATGACCAAATAAATGGAAAAATACTAAACCCGATACTATAATAAAACACATACGAGACCTCTTCAACGGAATAATTAGGTTACAATACTTCCCAAAAGCATGGAAAGTTGCACAAGTTATAGCGATCCCCAAGCCAAACAAGAACGCCACTGTTGCTAGCTCGTACAGACCAATTAGCTTGCTGCCCATCCTCTCTAAATTGTTTGAGAAAATACTGCTTGACAGAATTGACCCGATTCTAAAACAAAAAGACGCTATGCCCTCACACCAGTTCGGTTTCCGAAAACAACATTCAACTGTGCAACAGATTCACAGAGTAGTAAACAAAATTACAGACGACTTCGATAAGAAGAAATATTGCATTGCCGTGTATTTGGACATCGCGAAAGCTTTTGACAGAGTATGGCACAAAGGACTTCTATATAAGCTAAAAACCAGTTTACCACTTAACATATTTAATATCCTCAAAAGCTACATGACTGATAGACACTTCTTCATAAAATATGACGATGAGTGCTCTGTTATCTTGACGGCGTCTGCTGGAGTACCTCAAGGAAGCGTATTGGGCCCCATACTATATTTAGTATACACAGCAGATATACCAACGCCAACTACTCGAGGATCAATGATAGCTACATTTGCAGACGATACAGTTCTAATGTCAGCTAACCACAATGAAGAAGCAGCAACAAACACACTGCAAGATACGCTATCAGCTACAACACAATGGTTTGAAAAATGGGGCATTGAGGTCAATAAAGACAAAACACAACATGTAATATACGCGAAGAGAAAATCTGCAAGATATTCAATCCAAATTAACGGAGAAGACATAAAAATACACTCAAGTGCAAAATACTAAGGCATAACGATTGACTCAAAACTCACATGGAAAAAACACATACTGAACAAGAGAAACGAGATGAAAAACAAATTCCGACAACTCTACTGGCTACTAGGAAAACAATCAACCCTAAGCTTACTTAATAAACAAATGATATACAAATCAATAATCAGACCGACATGGACCTACGGACTAGAAATTTGGGGGACTGCCAGTAAATCAAACCTACAAATCATTCAGAGAAGTCAATCTAAGATGCTAAGGACAATCACAAACGCAAATTGGTACATAAAAAATGACGACATTCACCGCGACCTCGGCATAGACACTGTCACTGAAGCAGTAAAAAGAAGCAGCAGTAAGCCCATCTTGGGTCTATTAGAGCACAAAAACCATGAGATGAGACTGATACCGGAAATGGAAATTAAACCAAGAAGACTAAAGCGCAAAACACCTACAGATCTTGCTCGTACTGTAATATAAAATAAAATATAATAATATAAAATTATAGAAAACTAAGTATTAGTAAAATTGTAACTAAATACCACCAAAGACAATAATGTTCTCTTTCAAAGGGAAGGGACATTTTAACTCCAAGCCGTAACACCAATTATTTATTGTTAATATTAACAGATCGTAATTTATAATGGAAATAATAAAAAAAAAAAATATGCGATAAGCTACGATACACATGAGTGAAAAAATGGTAAAAAAAATGAAAAAAACAAAAGAAATTGTTAAAGGATGCAAAAGAAGAGCACGAAAAATGCGTAACTTTGATGAAAAAATAGTCTTATCATGCAAATTGTCAACAATTTTCAGAAGAAAAGAGATGATTTAAGAAAATCACAACAAAATAAAATAATCCTGACCATGTGGACTTGGGCTTTTAAACACATATGCATCGAAAATATAATCCACAAAATTGCAAAAAAAAAAAATGTTTTAAAATCTCAGAATACCATAATTACAATCATGTTTATTACAGTACAAATGCCAAGACAATCACGTAATCATATTGGTCGTTCGACAAATAATAATAGGCGCATGAGAAATGCCCGGAATAACGCGACATCAGAAGAACGTCAAGAACAAAATGAAGTAGTCAAACGATTGATGAGTAATGTTATCCAAGCAACTATTTTAATTGGCAAATTCAAGAATGAAGACGTTCTAATACCAAGAATTCCAATGATTCCACCTGAATTGCCATTTGAATTCAAGCGTTTGCAACTGCCCATTCGTTTAGCATTTGCAATAACTATCAATAAATCACAAGGGCAAACTTAAGAAACTATACGTTGGCTGTTCACGTGTTGGGAAGCCAACAACATTATATATTTACTCAAAAACAAATAGAAAAACAAAATATGATAATGAAATAAAATAATATGAAAACCATATCTTTTCTGTTCTAAACCATATCTATTCTATTTTAGTGTGCCCAGCGAAGCGGGCGGGTTTGCTAGTATTATTATATTATATATTATATTTTATCTACCTTTTCTATTTTATCTATCTTATTACACCAAACAGACGAAGGCGTTGTTGCTAGTGCCGTGGTAATGTATGGAAGGTATAAAATTCTCTAATATTTTGCGCCATATATATAAACGTATGTAAATAAAATAACTATAAAATATCTTATATATAAAAATGGAGACGTTTTTTTGTGTTCGTTAGTCGCCGATTCACGCCTAAACGCATTCACCGATTTCAATCAAACTTTCACAGATCATTGGTATTGGTCCATAGATGGTTTATGTGAAGTTTTAAAAAAATCGGTAAAAGTATGCGTGCGTTGTGTAAGTGTGAAAAATACAATATTTGCGTGTTTCCCTTATACGGATATTACGTATACGGAATGAGAATACACGCAAATGAATAGAATATACACAGATATGAATAACATTGTTTTGATGTCGAGTGACGTATGCGACTGTATTATTCGTAACGCAATAGTTGTCCTCTCTTTTCTTTCCATTTTATGCATGTGTGACACGGCATCAAAGCACATTGCTTTTTTTTAAACTGGAAAAATAGTTTGAGCTTCATTTGAACGTTTTATGATTTAGATAAAATAAAAATTCGTTAATATATGTGATTCCATTAATAACCATAAGCCTGTATTTTTCGAAGTTCAAAGTTTTTGGACAAATATTGAAACGTTTACTTAAATTAAATGTTAAATACACATATTATATATAAATGCGCAAATGTAATAGTTTAGATGGATTTAAAATATACGAAATTATTCAGCGGTTGAATCCATTCATTTTTTGAAATCCATCAATATGGATCGACAGTCGCCATAAATATTCTTTTAAAAAATGAAACGTGTTAATTTGATGGTAGCTCGAGTTTTAAGATCAGGTTTCTATTAGTATAACTTTGTTCATAGGTTTGCGTAATTTTTTTGTGGTGAAAGTCTAAGATTACAAAAAAATATAGCATTAGCGCTTGAATCGTCTGGAATAGCTGCTAAAAAATCAGTGGAAGCATTGGATAGAGCTTTGAAAGATTTACGTAATAATCAAGAAATATTTGGTGGCGCTTTAATATTATTGTTTGGCGATTTTCGTCAAACTTTGCCAGTAATTCCCCGTTCAACACCAGCAGATGAATTAAAAGCCTGTTTAAAGACATCCCATTTATGGAGGCATGTAAAAACTTTGACTTTGAAAACAAATCTGCGAGTTTATTTGCAAAATTATGCCTCGGCTGACGAATTTTCAAGACACCTTCTGAAGATAGGAAATGGACAAATTCCTATTGATGCTGCTACTGGCTTAATCACTTTGTCAGATAATTTTTGTAATTTCGCACACACAAAACAAGAATTAGTTTCAAGTGTTTTTCCAAATATTGCGCAAAATTATTAAAATCACAATTGGTTAGCTGAAAGAGCAATACTGGTTGCGAAAAATAAGGATGTTGGTCAATTGAATGCGAATATTTTAAATGATGTGGCTGGTGAGATTGTAACATTTAAATCAATTGATACAGTTATAAATCAAGATGACGCTGTAAATTATCCAACAGAATTTTTAAATTCCTTGGATTTACCTGGACTGCCGGCTCATCGCTTATAATTGAAAGTTGGTGCACCAATTATTTTACTTAGAAAAAATCAGCCACGACTGTGTAACGGAACAAGATTAGCAGTCAAAAAGGTCATGAATAATCTTATTGAAGCAACAATTTTAAAAGGAAAATTCAAAGGTGAAGACGTATTGATTCCGCGTATTCCGCTGATTCCACTAGATTTAGCTTTTGACTTCAAAAGATTGCAACTTCCAATACGTCTTGCATTTGCAATGACAATAAACAAAGCACAAGGACAATCGCTGGAATTATGCGGAATTGACTTAGAATATCCATGCTTCTACAACGGACAATTATATGTATCATGTTCACGTGTAGGAAAGCCATCAGTTCTGTGTATTTATACCACAACTCAGGGCTAAACAAAAAATGTAGTTTACGAAAAGGCTTTGCGTTAGTTTAAGTTTAAAATTAACATAAATTACAAAATTACAATATAGTAAAAAAAAGAATAAATACACATAGAGTGAATTTAAATCGAGTGTTCATTATTCATTTCTAATTTTGATATGCCTAGCGAAGCAGGCAGAGGGTCCGCTAGTTTTATATAAAAATCCTACAAAAATTAGCAAGAGGAAAGCCAAAAATTGTGATTATTTTGTGACTTATTCTAATAACAATGTTTTATTTATTTTAGTGACTTACTCTAATGATTGTAAACTAACAACTTATTCTAAAGCCTTCTGATACACAAAATTTTTGGTTTTATTTTCATGCGGTGTATAAATATAAAGTAACGATGGTTTCCCTACTCGAGAACATCCTACATACAGTTGCCCATGTCCAAAGCATGGATAAGTTAGGTCAGTTCCACATAATAGAAGTGTTTGACCTTGAGACTTATTGATTGTAATAGCAAAAGCAAGACGAATGGGAAATTCAAGTCGCTTAAAATCAAAAGGCAAATCTGTTGAAATCATTAGAATGCGCGGAATCAAAACATCTTCACCTTTAAATTTGCCTTTAAAATTGTTGCTTCAATTACATTGTTCATTGTCCGTTTCACTGCTAATCTTGTCCCATTGCTGATTAATATTTCGCAACATAATGATCACTGCGCCGACTTTCAATTGCAAACGATGTGGTGGCAAGCCAGGCAAATTAAGTGAATTCAAAAATTCAATTGGATAATTCACTACATCGTCGGGATTAGAGATTGAATCAATTGATTTATAGGTGACAACTTCACCTGGAATTTGAGTCAAAATACTGGCATTGATTTCATTGACATCGACATTTTTGGCAGCTAATATAGCTCTCTCGCTTAGCCAATCTTGATTTCGATAGTTTTGTGCAATATTTGGGAATACATTTTGCACTAATTGTACTCTTGATTCTGTTACGGTACAAAAATTAGTTGGAAGTGTGATCATGCCTGTATTCTTATCAATTGGCTTTTGTCCATGTTTGTAAAACCTTTCCCATTCCAGAACTTTTAGAAATGTTGCATGTTGGTTCTTCATTTACTTGCATATTTAATGGTAACTTTAATGCAGAATGTGCAGTGCGACCGCCGTCCAATAAAGTTGCCGCTATTCCAGATGATGCCAAAGCCAATGCAATATTATTCTGTGATCGAATAGTGGCCAAAATTAACGACAATAAACGTTTTTCCAGTCTCACCTGGCGCATCTAAGAAGAATATTCCTCCTCTTTCATTTGCAACATTGTCTATAATTGTGTCATATGCCTGCCTTTGTTCTGTGTTTAATTTTGGTAGGTTTGTTGTTACAAATGTGTTCATATCATTTCGATCATATTCTTTTTCAGGTCTTAATTCGGCATTGTATGCATCATGCATCGGACGATTTGGTGCGATCATACCTAACTCACTCAGATTTTATTTGCAATCATCAGGCAAAAGTCTTCGATTTAAATTAATGACTCATTATATAATTCATCTGTATAATTCAAATTTGGATTTGCAGTAATGCGACGTACTTGATGTAGGATATCTTCTGTCATGTATTCTTGGTAAGTACTCCACAATTCTTTTGGGTTTGCTGGGAAACATGTAGCAATAATGATGGCAAATAGTGTTCTTATTTGGTGTGGAGAACTTGTTGCACATGCATCCATAAGAGTTGCATCCCACTGATTATCATTTTCAAGCAAATTCAATTCTTTGCATGCTTGCTGATAAGTACAACAAAGATGACCATTAACTCGTTTCAAACTTTCGAATGATCTTGGGCCGGGAATATCAACTAAGAGTAAACGTAAATAGAAGCATTCCACTTTACTTGGATGCACAGTGTAAAGTCGTCCGATTGCATCACCCAAACGAACACCAGGATATCCATCTACAGGTATTCCTCGTTGCCTTAGGAACATTTGAATAGAGCAATGTTCTTGCAAATGAATCTGTTTCACATAAGTTGAAAAATGCAGTTAGTGTTGTTGCTGGTGGTCGTTCGGCCATTTGTTGAGCAGTATTTTCAGTGAAATAAACACTTTGTTCATTTTCTAAATGGACTGACAAATGAAAAACAGCTGGATGTCGATCATGAATCGGAAATGATAATATTCTCCAAACTGCTTCGTTGCTACTAATGTATCTTCCTATTTGGTAATTAGTAATTTCATCATTTCGATTTACAACTCCAAATACTGCCATGTCACTTCCTTTATTGATATATTTGCATATGTATTTGATGGATTTTACGGAGTTACAATGTTCAATATTTATATGTGCGTTAAATGTTTTCGATAATAATTTGGAATACGGAACTATCCAACGGTTATCGATCTCCACATCTTGATTATTTATTTTCACAGTGACTGTTTTTCCATTATCTTCTGGTGATCTTCTACGGTACAATGGATATCCATCATTTCCAGTCATTGTTTCAGCAATTAATTGCCTTGGGTAGTTTTTTGAACATTTACCATCAACCATACATGGAGAATTTTGATTTAACGTAGTATGTAATTCTGGATCTTCATTTATATCTGGAATTTCAGCACATATAATATGATCAATTTTATCTGTGGTTAGTTTTTGTTTTAACCAAATCAAGATATGCGCATGAGGCAAGCCTCTTTTTTGCCATTCCACAGAATACATGAAACATTATACATCTCCGTAAACTTTATGTTTTACAATGAAATCCATTAGAGACTGTAGCTTTCGTCTAAACACTCTTGCAGTAATGTCATGCCTATCAGTAGCTGATTGCCCAGTATATGAATGATTCTTAATATTATCCCATTTCGGATTGCATGTGAAAGTTATGATTAAGTCGGGTCGACCATAATTTCTGACATAACTCATTGCATCTTGGGCGTATTCATGCATATGCCTTGGACTGCCTGTGTACGATGCAGGTAATATTACCATTTGACCAATGTTATTAACGTTGGTATCGTTGTTAATTGCATCTCGTAAATGTATGTATTCGTCACGGCGTAATTTTCTTTGGTTGAATCTAATGTAATTCAATCGTTCTGTTTCTATTTTCGCATACATGTCAACAATATACTGACGAAATAATTTACGACATTTTAAAATGTGATTCTCTTGATTTTCTCCTATCATTATTCTGTATGCATAATAATTCATTGCGCTTACAGTTTTATTTGTTTCTTGACCATTTGCTGCATTTATTTGTTTTATATCAATCGAATAACCATCTTCACCACGACAGAACATAAGAGGATATTGTAATGCATCATATTTTCGATGCGTTTCATTAACACGTTGCAGTGTATCATTTCTTCTTTGAAAACAATATCTCTTGGTTGAAATTCATCTCCAGATATAACAATTGCAACCTCGTTGCTTGAAGTTGGTTGATTGCATCTTTCACGATGTTCGCCGGCAGGCGTTTTATTTGCATCAATTTTAATTTTATGATTATCAGATGACAATCTTTCGATTGTTGTTTTAAAACTTTGCACCAAAACATTGTGTGTGTGTAATAAATCTTGTAACTCTCTCATAATGACTCTGTTATATTTCTGGAAAATGCACACCGTGCTAGTTCATCATCGTTGTCATTAATGAAATAAATTTGCAAAAATTTTGACTTTTGATCGGGTAGTGGTAGTAATGAACCTATTAAGTGATATGCTTGCCCTTGAATCTGAAAAAAGCCATAATTTGTGTCCATAAAATCTAATGATTCATTAGATGTGTCAGCGAATGTTGTTGAACGTTGAAGTTTATGTATTACCTTGAACGTTGACATGAAGTTATCGGTTATAATTTTTCCAGCACCAAAAGATGTCATTTGAAAACATGAATTGTATGTGGAAATTTTTTCAAGAAAATGTTTGGAATCGGGTGATGTTCCCGATAATAATGTAGCTAATGGTTCGGGCGGATATTGTATGCCTGGTAAACGAACTTTTCCTGCAGCGCAACATATGCCTGGTGTTTCAGTTTTGAATTTCAATGCTTGACAAAATCCGCAAATTTTATCCATACTTCCAATGACAACGTATTTGTGAGATGAATAAAGAAGTTGTGGATTATATTGAAATGCTGCACCATTCAAATTTACAGAATTGATATTTATTTTCCGATTTTGAGAACGTGACCTAGTAGGATCTCTTTGTTGACTTAATCTATTAGGATGATTTTCCTCACTTTCATTTTGTCTGTGATTTTGCACATTTCTATTGTGACGTGTATTACGTCCGATGTTAGCATGTCTTCTACCTCTTGGCATTTCTTTTACCGAATCAAAGTGGTCTTCTTTATGTCACTCTGAGCTCTTGATTGCTACTTTTCTTGTTTTTGGAATTCTAACTAACATACTGTTAGGGCCATCTTTTAAAAATATAATTGAACTCTGAGCACGCGTTGAAATGAAAATTACACAGAACAGAAATGGGAAATGATCAGAAAAAATAATATATATTTTTGAAATTTTTCTTGAAAATATCTACGGAAAGTGTGAAAACAATCTCTTTTCTTAAATATCTTAAGTAAAAACTTCTAAAATATTAATTATTTTTGCCGATTTCTGTTGTGTGTATTTTTCACACCATTTATTCACTATTTCACTTGTTATCAATCATTTGCAAAATTAATATATAATATATAATATTTTGTAAATTTTTCGTGAAAATATCGTTGGAAAATGTGAAAACAATCTCTTCTCTTAAATATTTCTGACGCACTTTTTTATCTCTTTGGTTGATGCCTGGAAACTGCTTCACTTGAACACTTTACCAAATAAAATACTTTCTTGTTAGTTTTAACACTTACTTTCACTATGCACTTTTACTGATAACCTTTGGTAATCTTCTAAGAAAACGGCCTTGCTTAAGTACTTTTTTAGCGACGACCTGTTCAGGTTCGTTGAGCTAATGGTTTTGCTTCGGTTATCCCGAAGTGTGGGTGTAAAGAAGAAGTATTTAAGCAAAGTGTTAAGTTAGTCACAGCAGCATTGTGTTACGATTAATTATTGCAGGCGGTCAGCTACAGCTGTGCTTGCTAATTTGTATGTTTCTATTCTATGCGAATGCAGGCGTGCAGGCACTGCTGTATGAATATATGTATATGTATGTATGTTTGCATTCCATTGAAATGTATGTAATGGAATGAAAATTAAGGGGTAACACCACTGCACACGCGTAAAATAAACACGATTTTTAAAGAATTTTTTTGTATAGAAGGAAAGGGAAAACAATCACTCTGATTTGGGAAGTTATTACTTATATACTAAAATACAAAACTACAAAGTTTGATCGAACAATTTTACAAAATGGCGGCATTGGAGACATTTTTGTAATGTGGTTTCTCCTGAAGGAGCTCCGCGGCACGCAGCACAGAGGGTGCAAATTTTAATCTGGAACAAAGAAACATTTTTTTTCTTAATCTAGATAAGAATAGCTAGAGAAACACGTAGGGGATTTAAGAAATATTTATTTTTGTGGAGTTAGCAAACATTTGAAGGAAAAAACTCTATTTTGGACTAAAAAAACGGCACTTAAACAATTATAACAATCGTTTAAATTAATCTATCGAAAATCCCCTACGCTCTTCTCTTAAGAAGGTTATTATAAAGACGTAGTGAAAAACCTGATTAAAAATATTTAAAATTGTTTGAGTTATGCTGCGTGCCAAATTCAGAAAACGTGTTTTGAGAAAAACGCGTTTAAAGTTTGGAAATTTGGAGAAGTCGTTAGGTAGCAGTCACTAACGCTTGGTTAAAAGCTCAAAATATTTATAAAATGAACTTCGGTAACGTATAAAACTTTTTTGTTCTGTATTTTAAAAGGTTCAAAGAATTTTTAAGCTTATAAAAAAAAAAAATTTTTTTGAAATTTCTACAGTGGTGTTACCCCTTAAGGCATAAATACTGCTGCGTTAACTTGTACATATGTGAGTAAAATGTACGCTCCATGCAACCGTTAACCAAACATAGTTACAAACCTTCTCCACACGTGTCTCTTCAATGTGGCAAAGTTTGGTTAAAATCGGTTGAGCCATTCTCCGTAAAGTTCATCAGAACGCGAAAAACCGCTGAATTTTTATATACATAGATTAATTCATATTTGAGATTGGAGTAGTTCCATTATTTCCAATTGTTCATTACCTTTAGCTTTTATAAATTACTTGAGTTCTTCCTTCTGATTGAGAAGGGTTTTATTATCTATGTTATAATAATAGTTAACGAGAACTGTACAACATATGTCCCTTCAATAGTTTAATTATCATATTTACAATATGTTTTCCATCAAGTATTATATTTCCAGGTTTTAATATAGTCAGTGGTTCATTGTTTTCTTCCTTTACATAACATTTTCCTGCGTTTGTATTGATCCAAGGATACGTACAATTATCCTCTATTTGTTTTTTACATACATATACCATTATTTATTCTTTGGAATATATTTTGACATGAAGCTATAGGTGGATTTAGTTCGAGTTTTCCATATCTATACGAAAAGGATGTAATGTCAAATGTTTCGCATTGATTTGTGATAATAGGATATTTAAAAATTACTTAAAAAGTTTTTTCGGATCTTCCTATATGAACTGTAGAATATTCTAATATGTCAATTAGTGGTATCTGTATTTTTTTATTTAATTAATTTTTCAATTTCCTAAATATTATATTAATGGCGGCGGAGTAAAAATTTCTATTTCTAGCAAAATTAATAGTCGTGGTCAGATCTTACAATTATTTATGCATTTACTGAAGTAGCATTTGGTGCTCAAGGATTTTAGGATTAAAGTTTTTAATTAGTTTTTCGATATTTCAATTTATTACACGTTGTACATTATGTATATTAATTAAATCGTCATGGTCTGGAGTTCTGTGACAAATTTAAAAGCTGATCCTAAAAAGTTCAAACTTATTTTGGTTCTAGTATTTATGGGTTGTTTCTTTACAATTTGAATCCTATTTAATAATGCTAAATCTGATGCTCTAAGTTTATCCTCGTACTCTAACATTCTTTTAATTTCATTATATGGCTTTAGTATTTTTGTTAAATTGATCATGTGAAATAAATAGTCCTCATCTTCTTATAAAAAAGATGGATCTGTTTCAGTTAATATATATTTATTGTAATACGATCTGTATACCTGTATCTTGTAATACGATACCTGTATAAGTATAGTATAGATGATCTACTTTTTCGAGCTTAACTCGGATTAACTACGGATTGCGAACTTAAAAAGCAAAATTTCTCTCCCAAAATCTAAGATTATAAAATAATCCTAGATATTAACCATACTTTTTGACATACAAACCTGTGCTAACGATAATTATTATTACAAACGTAAGGAGAAACATCAAAATAAAAACTAAATGAAAAGGACGCCGGCAAAGAAAACAGGTTTGTAAACATAGTTCTAATTTTTGTTATATATTAGTAGTGGTAGTAGTAGTAATTCTTTATTTATTTATAAATGTTGCATCTTACATTTCAATAATTTATACAATAATTCATTTAAATATATAAATAGGTAAAGAAAAAAATTGTAATAATGTGGCAATAACAATGTTGCGCTCAACGGCTCAAAATGTATCAAAATTTAAACTCTGCAATACGAAATTCTCTATAGCGTAAGGCTGAGTATACGAGGTGTGTTTAAAAAGTATCGCGTATTTTGAATTTTCGCAGGTTACGTGTATTCGAATTTCGATTTTTTTGTAGCGATATGTTTGTACTCATGTCTGCTTTGCTTGCACGTGTTTCGGCTCGTCTTCGATTTTTACCTATTCAAAAAGATGGATAAAAAAACCTGTGTCAAATTTTGTGTAAAAAACGAAATTAAGTGCGCGGATGCATTCCGAATGTTGACTGTGTTATACGGAGAAGTTACTTTGGACTTAAGCAACATTTATCGGTGGTACAAAATGTTCTAAGAAGGCCGAGAAGATGTGAACGAAAAAAAGCGTGCCGGACACCTGAGCACTTCAACAACAGACAAAAGAATTGATGAAGTGAAGAAAATGGTATTGGCCTATCGTCGAAACCCCGTTAGAGAAGTTACTGAGGACATAGACATATCGATTGGCTCGTGCCATTCGATTTTATTCAATGATTTGAAAAAAACTCGTACCAAAACTGCCAATTTCGATCAAACGCAGCATCGCATGAACATTGCTAATGAGATGTTGGACTCTGACCGCGACGACCCAATTTTACATGAAAGACGACCTTGCTCAATACCAGCAGTGCCGTTAGAATTGGGAAGGACCTTTCCGAGCCGTTTGTTATCAAACGAGGTTTCAGACAGGGTGACTCACTGTACTGCGACTTCGTTAACCTGATATTAGAGATGACCGTATGAGCTGCGGAACTTAATCGCTCAGGCGCAATATTTTATAAGAGGGCAGAATTGTTGGCGTATGCCGATTATATTGACACCATCGGTGTTAACAGCCGCGCTGTTAGTTCTGCCTTCTCCAAACTGGATATAGAGGCAAAGCGAATGTGTCTGGTGGTGAACGAGGACAAAATGAAGTACCTCCTGTCATCAAACAAACAGTCGGCGCACTTGCGTATCGGCACCAACGTTACTGTTGGCAGTTATGATTTCGAGATTGTAAAAGACTTCGTTTATTTAGAAACCAGCCTTAACACCGATAACAATGTCAGCTTTGAAATCCAACGTAGAATCTCTCTTGCCTACAAGTGCTACTTTGGACTAAGTAGGCAACTGAGTAGTAAAGTCCTCTCTCGACGAATAAAACTAACACTCTACAAAGCGGGTCCGCGCAAAAAATTTGAAAATTCTCCATTGAATATATATCATCAACTTCCAACCACCAAAACGGATTTTGGTTATAAAAGCTTTAGATGAATAGGAACCGCTGACAACTTTTTTCTGTTTTTCTGCCTACAAGAGCATACAAGCAATAAGCAAAGAAGTCAAAAAGATTACAGAGCCTCGCTACGATTCTCTGCTGTTACTTCTTAAAAATAAGAAAATCGCTGACAAATTCGTAGTTGCCAACAAATTGCCGAGCGTTAGAGGTATTACAGTTAAATTGCATGAATTTCTTAACTGCGGCAAAGGTACAATATATGCTTTTTTTATTTGTCACTTGTCCAAAGAAGAGGTTGTTGAAGGCCTTCAAAAAAAAAATGGTGTTAAATCAGCATTCCAAATCTGCAAAATCAGCGAGGGCCTTCACAAATGCACTGGCACCATCCTCCTAACATTTGATAAATACTACCTTCCAGACAACATTGAATTTATCACTACTCTGCAATTTCCGCCACTTGCCAAATAAAGTGTATCCTCTTACCATTCAATCTCCTCCGGACTCTCCCCTCTATCTTTTATCAGTTAACCCTCCTCCAATCCCCCTTGAGATATGGGTATATCCACGAAATCTACCAATAATCCAAGAAACCTACCTCTTTCACCCCAGTCAAATATTGCTTCTCTAGCCATTGAACTACAAACTTCAATTGATCAATTGATCTGTGCAACAGATTTCAACAACATAATTCCTTCCTCTACCCATTCTATATTGTAGCCGATGATTTTAATGCTTGAAGCCCTCTCTGGAGGTACGTTTACTCCAACTCAAAAGGTTGAATAATTGAAGATTCCATCCTAGTTTCTAACGACGTTATCCTAAACGACGGAGCTACCACCCACTTTTCCATTCATTCATCCTTTACACTTACCCTTTGTTTTGCATCCCTCTCTTCAATAGTATCACGGCTCTACATTACCGGTCTTCAAGGTAGTGATCATTTCCTTATCCTCTCCAAAATCCAATTGTCCCGCCTCAAAATTCTTTTCAAGCCCAGAATCTACTTCAAAACTGATCGAGAGGACTGGTAAACATTTGAGGCTGCTTTTGAAACTCTCTCCTGTTCTTTCCCTATTTCTCTAACATCAACGAAGAAACTTCTAACAGCCAAAAACTCATCCGTTCCTCAGCAAATCAATCCATCCCACTTTCTACAACAAAGCCGAACCAACCTGTTCCTTTGTAGTGGAACAGCAAACTTTCAGCATTAAGAACAGAGAAGCAGAATGCCTGGGCACGAATTCAAGCCTAGTTGGACCCAATCAAACCTTATCTTGTATAAAGAATGCAGTGCACTTTTTCGGCGCAGTGGCAAAAAGACTAAAATCCGCTGCTTCCAAAAATTTACCAGCAGTATATATATATACGGCGGCCGCCGTAGCCGAATGGGTTGGTGCGTGATTACCATTCGGAATTCACAGAGAGGTCGTTGGTTCGAATCTCGGTGAAAGCAAAATTAATAAAAACATTTTTCTAATAGCGGTCGCCCCTCGGCAGGCCTCCGAGTGTATTTCGGCCATGAAAAAAGTTCCTCATAAAAAATATCTGCCGTTCGGAGTCGGCTTGAAACTGTAGGTCCCTCCATTTGTGGAACAACATCAAGACGCACACCACAAATAGGAGGAGGAGCTCGGCCAAGCACCTAACAGAAGTGTACGCGCCAATTATATATATATATATCTTCTTTATTCGACACAAAAAGGATATGGACTGACATAAAAAAGCTTACTGGTTTTCCCTTCCACTCTCCTATAACTTCCCTTAACTCATCCTTCCCTTAACATATCCTATCACATTATGAAACATCTCCCTTTATCTCTTTTATTTCGCCTCCTCAACCATTACAACAATATCTTCTCAGCCGATCTTCTCTTCTTCCCTGCATTATGGTATGTGCAAGCAAATAAGCTCATCCACCATAATCAAGTTGCCTTCAAGAAGGGACAGCGTACGGTTGATGCTCTCTTATATCTTGATCACGGTTCCCAAGCTCTATTACTCCATAAATCATATTTCGGATAGGTATACAGGTCGTTTTAAGGAAGCTCGAAAGGCGGAAGGTTGGACCAAGAATCTAGAACTTTATTAAATCTTTCCTATCCTCTAGTAAACTTAGTGTACTACATTTTGTACATTTTTGTAAGAAACAAAACTATAATAAGCCTACGTTTTCATTTAACAATATACTTACTATATTACTTATACAGATAGTCTTAAGTTTCTAGGTATAGTATTAGATTCTAAGTATCTCTTTAAACATCACTGTACATACATTAGAGATAAGCTAGTGCTTAAGTTAATCAATGTCAAATATTTATCTTGCAAACAGTCGCTTATCAACTCTGAATTGCTGGTCAACGCTTTTCTACAAAAATATTTCATTCGGCAGCTGTGCGTACACGGACTCCTAAGATAGCTTCTTCAATTTACAAATGCGTCTCTTTTGCAAAAGTCAGTGGACTGCCCTTAAAATTATTATCGACGAGATAAGACCCGCCATCTGTGCTGAAAAACTCATATTTTATAAACGACTTAAGTTACATGCAAAAACTAATACGACATCGGCAGAGTATTGCGCATGTTTCTTAGAAATTTCATCTCGCCTTAAAAGCTCTAGTTGGCAGATTACACAGGTCAACAACGTTTTGTTCTAGGAAAGTGTAGGGTCATTTTCGAAGCAATTTTTTGCGTAGATACTGAATCCGGGGTTTAAATTGCTCTATCACGTCAGGATTTTGAGATATCCTAACCTAAAAGTGCAAAAAACGCTGTTTTTGCCCATTTTTGAGGTTATGTAGCTCTTTATAAAAAAGTAAACATAGTATTTTAAAGTATAAGTCTTCCTCTTTTAAACGCCGTCGAGTTTGTTTAAATATCTTTGTTTTTCACTGAGATATCACATTTTGAAGTTTCCATGTTTGTGAATTTTTCGATATTCGAAAATCCATTGAGTCGATTACATAGTCGCACAAGAAACAAACATGGAGACTTCAAAATGCGATATCTCAGTGAAAAATTAAGATATTTGAGCAAACTTAACGGCATTTATAAGAGGAAGACTTATAATTTAAAATACCGTGTCTACTTTTTAATGAAAAGCAAAATCTTCGTAGCTACATAACCTCAAAAATGGGCAAAAACAGCGTTTTTTGCACTTTTAGGTTAGGATATCTCAAAGTCCTGATGTGATAGAGCAATTTAAACCCCGGATTCGGATTTTACGCAAAAAATTACTTCGGAAATGACACTACACTTTTATAGAACATTCCGAACCCATTTTTTTGCAGACCTGTGTTATCTTCACCGATGGTGCCAAAGCGAATTACACTTCCTTTACTGTCGTGAAAAACAATTGAGAGCCTATATCGTATGGAGTACTACTTCCGTTTTACTCACTTTTCAGCGCTGAAGCTACAGCAGTTCTCTATGCCATGCAGTATTCGTCAAATTCAAGGCGAAATACATCATATGCACAGATATCAAGTCCTGTTTTCGGGCCATAAAAAACTATAATAACTCCAATCACCCTCATAAAATCAGAATCATGTGGATACCAGGGCATTCAAGCATCAACGGCAATACAATCAACACATCAAATCTTATATGTAAAAATGATGTTTATCGACTCATAGAGCAGCAGAGGCAAACCAAACTTGTAGCAGCAGGTTTCACTATAGCCATCACTACTAAAGGATTAATCATAATCGTACTAAACCAAGTCATCTATCATCAATCCCATCTACATATGTAATTATACTACGTCATACACTCGCCTACGCATAGGTTACAGTGTAATCACTAATGCATATCTACTACAAGGGAGGCAACCAAGCCTGTGTCCATTTTGTAATACTCCAGTCAGAATACTGCGCTTATTAGCCTTTTGCCCTGGACTAGATATGATGTATTATCGCTACTAATTAACCGTTCCGATTCCAACATTTCCAAAATCTATAGATTTCTGAAGGACTCTGATCTACGACGTTTATAAGTTAGCAATTCTTCACCAGTCTTATCTTTTTGTTTATTTAACAATTCAATTGTTATTTAACACGTTCCCGCCGGCATGTACGACTAGTGGTACATTGAGGCCCGTCCCATTGGACGTGGTACATACGCAATTGTCTCATCAGGTGGTTTTCTAAGAATGCTGGTAACGGTTTTCTGAGCAAAAAGGAGACAAATAGTTTACATATAATGCAGGCAGCTGCGCGATATGCGATTACGTTTATAAAAGCGCAATCCGATGAAACAATTACAGAGCCGCCAGATGCCGAGTATAACAAATTCTGTCGCCGGCGGGCATGTGTTAAGCTTTAAAAAATAAAATAAAATAAACAAATTGTCTTTTGCATATGCATACGCATATTTGTATGTACGTATGCACACTTGATGCAGAGAACGTTAATGATATCGAGAAGTCTCACGAGGTACGAATAGTGTGAATTGTCAAAAATGTAGTGTAACAGCGAAGACTTTTTCACCTGGCCCAGCTCGACAACATCAAAAAGGTCCTAACAGGGCTGATTACAGAGAATTCTGTCTAAGTACATTGGCTCTGCACACTTTTTGGCTACTGTATGAAATTAATTGGATTTATTGCCGACGGCATTTGGCAATTGGCATTTGAATGTGCATTTCTATGTTGCTTTGACAAACAAAAACTCATTCAATTAACATTTTTTACAGGGAATAAAACTTCACACATTAAGCGATCATTACGCTAAAAGGCTTTGGCCCTTCAAAATGCTAATAAAGGTTAAAACTAAGAAGTGGAAGATGAGAGCAAACCAAATAAAAAAAAAAAACTGGAAATACATACCATACACAAAAAATACATGGGTGCATTAAAATATTTACCTTGTCTTATTCATACTGTTATGATTTTCGTTACGTTAAAATCCAAATAAATCCCTCATACTGATTCATCTGATTTGGATCACTACTTAGTCCTGCCAAAAGTTCTGTTACAAGTTAAGTCCGTTATAGATATAAAATTGTAATCCTTTCTTTTTAATGACGTCAATTGCAGCATACACGAACCAAAGATTGTTTGAGACTATGTGTTGTGTTGAAGGTGTTTTCACTTATATCGCTTGTGAAGTTTCTTGAGATATTCTGCTTTCCATCTTTTGGAGAAATGTTGATGGAGGGCCCTTAAATTTATCCATCGGTTTATCATAGATTAGTAATTTCTAAATTAGGTTCGGCTTTTGTTAATAATGGGGTACCTATTAAAAAGTGTCCTAGGGTTCTGAGGTTCTAAATTTATTGGGTCATCATTTGAGCGGATTAATGGACGAGAATTCAGGCAACTGTGCGGGTTAATAGGGTAGCTACATTCACGGAGGTCTACGTTCCCTAGGGACCGGGCTACTAACCTGGGCTCTAAGCTACCGTGGGGGTTGACAGGTTGCGGATAGCCGGACGGCCATTATTAGCAAGTTAGTTGCGAATAAGTTTTAACAAATAAGTAACCCCCGACAAAGAGCGTCAGAAACGGAGGGCACGGTATAAAAGCCAGCTGTGCCGATGAGGTTTCTGTGTCAAAGGCGACTCGACACCGCCTTTCACAAATAAGTGTCTCCTTCACCATGTAACGGCATGGCTGTTCTCCATGTTAGGAGCGGCTGGTGATAATATAATAGTACGGCCGGCGGTGGACAAAATTGAAAATAAAAGAAACAAAACGCAATGAAGAAAACAACAACAATGCTATTGATGAGGGAGGAGCTCCAGTCTGTTATCAGTAGAACTCCACCGCAACCAGCATCAGCTACAAGTAACACACGGGCGACAAACAAAGCAGTTGAAAGTAATTCAGCTTCCTTGCCAGCGAGCCAATGACGAACCAACAGAATGGCAGCGCACACAAGCTCCATCCTTGAGTAGATCTTAGGTACCCCAACACGCCACAATGAAGACAAGCAACAGCGGCAGCTGAACTTCCCGCGAGTGATGGACAACCACCAAAAAAACCTGACATCGCCATCGGAGCCAAAAGCTTGCTCTTTATCTGATTTTATTGGGCGCCTTGGAAAGGAAACCGACGCACTTATGGAATATGACGACACACACCGCAATGTCCACAATGAAATATGCAAAATGGTTAGCAAAATAAAATTAGCATACACGGAGGTGACCATGCAGTTGAAAGAGAAAAATATGCCTAAAGTGATTCGCAGCCCTTTGCAGATGCGCAAAACAGCAAGAGTGGCTGAAAAAAGAATTCTTTCGTCAGAGAAAAGTCTGAGACCTAAAACCAGTCCAGAATCGATAGCATACGAAGGAGCAACATCGCCTGATCCCAAGAAAATAAGGTCAAAATCCCCGCAGAAACCGACATCCTTTATTTGGAGGCACCTAGTCTGTCTACATTGCACTCCAAGCTGAAGATGCTAAGAAGGTTCTCGCGCTTGGATCTCTCAAGGTGGGCTGGGTACGGTCTCGGGTAACCGAGGTTATATTACCAAAAAGGTGTTTTAAATGTTGGGAGTTTGACCATGTTGCGACAACATGGAACAGACCAGATCGCACAAAGCTTTGCAGGCGATGCGGCAAGGATGGGCACCAAGCAGCAACTTGCACAAACGCTAAAAAATGCGTTCTATGTGAGGGATGCCAACGCTATCAAGAAGCAATACGCAAAATAAGAACATGAAGATTTTGCAGCTAAACATCAAACACTCTGAGGCAGCACATGACCTGCTAAGGCAAACGGTTGTAGAAAACAAAGTGGGTGTTGCTCTCCTCTCGGAAATTTTCGTAGGCCGATTCTGACAAGCTAGCAGCAATCTGGGTGGTGGGCAGTAAGACACCCCAGAATAGGATACCTGTAGCAAATGCCGCTTCACATGGGCGAAGCAAGATGGTTTATACTATATGAGTTGCTATGCACCACCAAGGTGGAGCTTGGAAGATTTTGAAAACATGATGACAGCACTGGAATTTGAGCTAAGAGGAAAGCGGCCGATTCTCATCGCAGGAGACTTCAATGCATCGTCGAGGACATGGAGTAGTCGGTACACAACTCCGAGGGGGCGATTATTAGAAGAAACTATGGCAGCAATGGACCTTGTTCTGCTCAACACCCCAGGAAAGGACACAATCGACTGCGGCAGTGGGCAATCAATAATCGACCTCGCTTTTACAGATTCCACCACAGCAAACCACGCAAAATAGATGGTAGATGAAAATTTGTACACTCACAGCGATCATTTGGCTATAGGAATTGAGATAAACAACGCTATACAACTGCCAGAAGAACGAAAGACGCGACAAAAATTGAAGAAACTTGCCTTCAACGCCGAGAGCTTCCAATTGATTTGGAGAAATGTCACTGTCTCCCGCACTGCGGCGGAAGATATGGAGGAACAGATTTCCGAACACATGAAAGAGGCGTGTGATGCAGCCATGCTAAGATGCAGATTCAACAACAAAAGAACGTAAAGCCTGTAATAAAGCGCGAGGAGCAAAGAGCAAGACATCGTCCAACATGGGCAGTGCTACACGCCGAATACCGCGAACTCAAGTTTGAGCTGAAAACAGCTATTAAACAGAGCAAAACTCGTTGCTTTGAGGAAATGCGAAACAGCACTGACAATGATCCCTGGGGCCTCGCCTACAGAACGGTAATGCAGAAAGTGAAAAGACCTCGAGCACCGCAACCTGCTTGACACATCCTGCTCAGTCAAGTGGTAACGAAACTAGTGACCGTCACCAAATGGTGACTACATTCCGCCAGTTACAACAGAAGAAGTCTTACGCACGTTAAGGCGTATAAAAGACAACAAAGCACCAGGCCCAGACGGCGTTCCTAACACCGCCTTTAAGGCAGCAGTGCAGGCGACGCCAGAAATCTTTGCGACTATATATGAAGCATGCCTTAATGAAGGGACCTTCCCGCGCAGATGGAAATCGTAACGACTAGTGCTGTTACTCAAAGCAGGAAGCAACCAAATCAGTCCTCGGCATACAGGCCTCTGTGTATGCTCGACACGGTGGGTAAAGTACTTGAGCGCATTATTTGTGATCGGCTACAAAGCTATCTGGAATTCCCAACCGGCCTATCTGACCAGCAATTTGGCGTCAGACAGGCTAGATCGACTGTAGACGCTATTAGAACGGTGACATATATAGCGCGCGACGCCATTAGCGGAGGACACACACCGATGAAGTTCTGTGCAATTATCACGGTAGACGTCAAAAATCCGTTAAATTCGGCGAGATGGTCAAACATTTTGCTGTCTCTAAGAAATCTCCAAGTCCCTGGATATCTAATACGCATAATACGAAGCTCTTTTTGGGATAAGACATATAAAGTCACTGGTGGCGTCCCTCAGGGATCAGTCCTTGTACCTTCACTGTGGAATGCCATGCCCGACGGAGTACTTAGGTTAAAATTTCCGGATAAAGCAACACTGGTAGGTTATGCCGATGACATCGCTCTCGTGGTCACGGATAAGAAGCAAGACCACCTGCAGGAGAAGTGTAATGATCCTGCAGCTAAGGTCCAACTATGGCTTTCTGCAGCGGGGTGAAGTCGGCCGTACAAAAAACAGAAGCGGTCCTCGCAACTGCGCGAAGAAAAAAAGAGTGCGTAAAAATAGCAAATAGGTGGCCAGGAAATACTGTCGCAAGAGGCAATAAAGTATTTAGGCGTAATGATTAATGCACGGCTCTGCTTTAAGCAACATTTAGCAACTGATTCCAAAGTAGCGGCAGTCAACGGTGCTCTTACAAGAATTCTTCCAAATATAGGCGGACCGCAAAGTGCCAGAAGTGGTAAGTGTGGTGGATTCAGTCATCTAATATGGTGCTCCTATATGGGCAGAATCTAAGCCATAGAATATTAGACCAGTAGCTCAAGTGCACCGGCGAAATGCACTAAGAGTCGCATGCGCATTCAGGACCGTATCAGACGACGCGGTTTGCGTCAAAGCTGGAAAGCTGCCAATAGATATACTTGTGCAGGAAATGGATCAACTTTATGACAGACAAGGAGTAAAGCCGACAACTGAAGCGAAAGCTGCAGAACGTCTGCATTCGTTAGAAAAATCGCAAAGCAGAAGGGACTCGTCTGTTGGCGAACGTTGGACCTATAGACTTATCCGATGTTTCTTGGAGTACCTCCATCGTTTTCACATGGAGGACACTTCGTTCTGTTCAACCTACATCAATGCAATAGAAAGCGCGGAGCACGTGTTCTTCTACTGCGATCGTTTCAACGAAGAACGCCGAACAAATCAGCCCCGACAGTTTAATCAATAACACGTCTGCATCACAAGACTCTTGGAACGCAGTTAAAAGTTTTGCAAAGAGGACACTAATCCGGGCCTTCCCGAAGTAATGCAAGGAAGTTCCGCGAACGGAGTCTCCCCGGAAGAGGAGGAGGGATTGTTTTAGTGTGTCGTAAGATTTCTGATGGGTCCGAGATGTATGGCCTTAGTTTTGAAGTAGACGAATATAAGTCAATAAGCCTTGGTTATTAGGAAGGCTCCGCCGAAATTAATTCCTATGGCGGCAAATGGACGGATTAGGGTTATCTCCTCAGCTGGGAAGGTCGTCATTATTTGTGTGTGTTGCGTCTTCTTGAACAATATACCAGTTTTGCAGTTGTGGATCATTAAATTTAGGTTCTTAATTTTGGTATTTAAAACGCTATTCCCATTAGTGCGTAGATCGGATCACTAGCTTTGCGCTTTCGGTGCTATCGCATCGAATACTTTCAGAGCCGAGCGTTTGTATGCATTCGGACGACATGACCCAGCCAACGTAGCCGCTGGATCTTTATTCGCTGCGCTATGCTTATACCGTCGTAAAGCTCATACAGCTCATCGTTTCATCGCCTGCGATATTCGCCGTTTCCAACGTGCAAACGTCAAAAAATCTTACGCAGAATCTTTCTCTTAAACGCTCCAAGCGTCGCTTCATCGGATGTTATCATCGTCTACGCTTCTGCGCCATACGTTAGCATGGACATGATGAGAGCCCTGTAGAGTTTAGTTTTGTTCGTCGAGAGAGGACTTTACTGCTCAGTTGCCTACTTAGTCCAAAGTAGCACTTGTTGGCAAGAGACATTCTACGTTGGATTTCAAGGCTGACATTTTTATCGGTGTTAATGCTGGTTCCTAAATAAACGAAGACTTTTACAACCTCGAAATTATAACTGTCCACCGTGACGTGGGTGCCGATACGCGAGTGCGCCGACTCTTTGTTTGAATACAGGAGGTACTTCGTTTTGTCCTCGTTCACCACTAGACCCATTCGCTTTGCCTCTTTATCCAGTTTGGAGAAGGCAGAACTAAGAGCGCGGTTGTTAAGGCCGATGATGTCAATATCATCGGCATACGCCAACAATTGTACGCTCTTATAAAATATTGTGCCTGAGCGATTAAGTTCTGCGGCTCGTACGATGCTCTCCAACATCAGGTTAAAGAAGTCACACGACAGCGAGTCACCCTGTCTGAAACCTCGTTTGGTATCAAACGACTCGGAGAGGTCCTTCCCAATTCTGGAGGCGCTGCTGGTGTTGAGCAACGTCATCTTACATAGCCGTATTAGTTTTGCGGGAATACCAAATTCAGACATCGCTGCTTACAGATAACTCCTCTCCGTACTGTCGAATGCAGCTTTGAAGTCGACGAAAAGGTGGTGTGTGTCGATTCTCCTTTGATGGGTCTTTTCCAAGATTTGGCGTATTGTGAATATTTGGTCGATGGTAGACTTTCCAGGTCTGAAGCCACACTGATAAGGTCCAATCAGTTGGTTGACGGTGGGCTTCAGCCTTTCACACAATACGCTCGCTAGAACCTTATAAGCGATATTTAGAAGACTAATCCCGCGGCAATTGGCACAAATTGCAGGATCGCCCTTCTTATGGATTGGGCAGAGCACACTTAAATTCCAATCGGCAGGCATGTTTTCATGGCATGCCCATATTTTGCATAGGAGCTGATGCATGCACCTTACCAGCTCCCCGCAACCATGTTTAAATAGCTCAGCCGGCAGTCCGTCGGCGCCCGCGGCTTTGTTGTTCTTTAGCCGCGTTATCGCTATTCTCACCTCGTCATGATCGGGTAGCGGAACGATAATTCCGTCGTCAACGATTGGGGTATCGGGATCTTCACTTTCTCGGTGACATGCGCAGCTGTCACTGTTAAATAGGTTCGAGAAGTGTTCCCTCCATAATTTAAGATTGCTCTGTACATCAGTCACCAGTTCGCCGTCTTTGTTCTTACAGGAAAACGCCCCGGTCTTGAAACCTTCTGTAAGCCGCCGAACTTTCTGGTCGAATTTTCGGGCGTTGTTCCTGTTGGCCTCTCGTTTCTTCTTTCGGATAATACGTCTCTCTTCCTTTTTCAGCTCTCGGTAGCGATCCCACATGGCTCGCGTTGCGCCCGATCACAGCGTGGCTCTATAGGCGGCATCCTTTCTTTCTGCGGCAGCATGACATTCCTCGTCGTACCAATTGTTTTTTCGGGCTCGCCGGAATCCGATTTGTTCTTCGGCGGCGATACGTAGAGAACGAGAAATGTTGATCCATTGTTCGTGGATGCCGGTTTGTTGGGCAGTACTCTCTGAGAGCAGGAGTGAGAGTCGAGTGGCGAATCTTCTGGCTGTCTGTTGTGATTGCAGCTTTTCGATGTCGAACATTCTTTGCGTAGGTAGATGCACGTTTTTTGCTGCACAGAGGCGTGTGCGCAGTTTGGCTGCAACAAGGATATTATACGAGTCGATGTTGGGTCGTCGGATCGTACGTACATCTAATACACTAGAAGCGTGTCTTCCGTCTATCACAACATGATCGATCTGGTTTCGTGTTTTTCGATCAGGAGACAGCCAGGTGGCTTGGTGAATCTTCTTATGCTGGAATCTGGTGCTGCAGACTACCATGTTTCGGGCCCCGGCGAAGTCGATCAGCCTCTGTCCGTTACCGGATGTTTCGTTGTGCAGGCTGAATTTTCCGACTGTGGGACCAAAAATTCCCTCTTTGCCCACCCTGGCGTTGAAGTCGCCAAGCACGATTTTTATGTCGGGGCGGGGGCATAGCTCATAGGAACGTTCCAGGCGCTCATAGAAGGAATCTTTGGTCGCATCGTCCTTCTCTTCCGTCGGGGCGTGGGCGCAAATTAGCGATATGTTGAAAAATCGCGCTTTGATGCGGATTGTTGCGAGACGCTCGTCCACCGGAGTGAACAACAGTACTTGGCGACGAAGTCTCTCTCCCACAACAAATCCGACACCGAATTTGCGCTCCTTTACATGGCAGCTGTAGTAGACGTCGCAAGGTCCCATGGTTTTCTTTCCTTGCCCCGTCCATCGCATCTCTTGGATGGCAGTGATGTCAGCCTTTACTCTCACGAGGACATCAACCAGCCGGGCAGAGGCACCTTCCCCATTAAGGGACCGGACATTCCAGGTGCATGCCCTCAAATCATAATCCTTAGTTCGTTTGCAGGGGTCATCAGTATAGGGAGGTTTCATCCGAGGCTTTTTTAAACTTTTCATTGGGGGCGATTTTTAAGTGGCGGGTCCCAAACCCAACGCACAACCAGCTATCCTGGAATGTTTCGCCTTCTCACGTTAGCTTACTCCCGAACGGGTGTTCGGAAGCTACCCAGAAGATACGTGGGCTAATCCCGGCCGTTGTGAGCTGCTTGAACCATATGCAGAAGAATCGTCCTGGCCATTCCCAAGTGAATGGCGATCAGTACCTTTCCCCACTTGCGTGGACTTCTACACATGGAACCATCCTCCTACAAACAAAGACCTCACGACTAGAGTCTTATAATTCTTAAAAATAAGCTTAGAGTAAGAAAATCAAAGTCTTTGGAAGAAAAATAAGCATTAAAATGAGCCATATGTATATAATTGGCACGTACACCCCTTTTGGGAGATTGGCCGAGCTCCTCCTCTTATTTGTGGTGTGCGTCTTGATATTTTTCCTCAAAGTGAGGGACGTACAGTTTGAAGCCGACTCCGAACGGCAGATATTTTTTATGAGGAGCTTTCTCATGACAGAAATACACTCGGAGGTGTGCGACGGAGTGGCGACCGCTATTAGAAAAAACTTTTTCTTCATTTGGATTTTTCACAGATATTCGAACCTACGTTCTCTCTGAATTCCGAATGGAAGTCACGGAGGCTAGCCTCCTCCTAAAAGGAGCATTCATTCCATAAACAGTTTTAGCAATACCCACAAAAAACAATTCATTACAACGGAAAATACGTGAGGGGAACATTAAAATAAATTTAATGAGCAGATACGGTCAATCTATTAAGCCCGCACATTGACAAAACACATAGATAACAGACCACTCCTAGATTCCAAGGACATCAGATTTATTAATAAGCAACGAGAGCGAGAGAATGGGATCAGCCAATTTCCTTGAGCGCAAAGCAAAGCGCACAAAAGTTCTCTGAACAGACTCTAATCTATTAATATAGACTGAATGAAACGGTCTCCAAACAAATAGCGCGTTTTCTAACCTGTACCGAACTAAGGACGAGTACAAGAGTTTGAGAGTATAGGGATCAGAAAACAAAGAACTGCTTTGACGAATACAGGGTAACATTCTAACCGATTTCGATAGAATAAAGATTATGTGGGTGGTGAAGTCAAAATAAACCCCCAGTTTTTTTAATTCACTAATAGATTATAGCAGCGAGTTTTTTTTTTTTTTTTTGGCGGTGAGGTTGGGTTAAAAATGCACCATATAGTAACCGTCGCTACTACGTGTGTGGTGAATCCACTAAAAATATCCCCCCTCTTCTCTTGGAGTTTTCCCTCCACCCCAAGAGGGCCAAGACGGCGTCCTAAGAAGGACACTTACTTACCCACCCTGGGTCGCCTGTTTTGAGAAACCTATGCTCAATGCTCTTCAGCACGACTTTCCATTTCGCGCTTCTTTTTTCGGATAATATCCTCTACAAAATTTGTGACGGCATTCCATTTTTCTTCGTCTATCATCATTTTGTCGATAATTTCTTCAGGTGTAAATACACCAATAGCTCGTTGCAGACCTGTTCTCTCTACGTTCCACCTCTCGCATTTAAAGAAGGGAGCACACCTTCTCGGTATCTCAGTATCTCCATACATGCAGTTTGGTTGGCTCACTTTACCCATTCGCCACAAATACTTGCGAAAGGAGCCATGTCCGGACAAAAACTGTGTGAGGTAATAGTTAACCTCGCCGTGCTTTCTTTCTACCCACTTTTTTAGATCGGGTATTAGTCTTGCTGTCCATCTACCATACCGTTCAGAGTTCCATCTTGCTTGCCAAAGTGTAAGCGTTTGCACTCTAATATCGGAGAAACGTAGTACTGGGGTTCCTGCGTTTTTTGCCTCCCATCTCCGTTTGCGCTCTTGTGCTAGAATATCTATAGGGATGGTTCCGCTGATAACTAACACCGCTGCTTCAGATACTGTTCTATATGACGAAGCCACTCTGAGAGCGCAGGTGCGTTGCACAGATTGCAAAGTTTTCCGCCGGCATTGCACCCTTAGCGAATCTGCCCATATTTCGCATCCGTATAGGAGGGTCGAGTTCGTCGTGTCCATTAAAAGTTTTCACTTGTTCTGCGTTGGACCTCCAAGGTTTGCCATGAGCTTACTTAACATGCCACTTACTTTGGCAGCTCTTGTGGCAGCATGGTTTATATGCGCCCAGTAGGTTAGCCTTGTGTCTAATTGCACTCCTAAGTACTTGACCACTCTTTTTGTCGATAAAGTGGCATCGAGTACTTGTATGTCTACTTCTAATGGGATACGTCTGTTCGTTAGAAGGATTAGCTCTGTTTTCTCTGTGGCCAGCTTTAATCCATGGTCTTCTAGCCATGTCTGAACTCGGATCATCACCTGATTTAACTTTCTTTTGGCTTCGTCAGTGTTCCGGGCGATTATTACAGCTGCAATGTCATCTGCGTATCCCACCAAATGCACATCCTCGGGCATCTCTATTCGAAGGATTTCATCGTAGCTTATATTCCAGAGTTCAGGTCCGAGTATTGATCCTTGGGCCGCACCTGCTGTTATTTGTTTGGTCTTACACCCTTCTCGCGTTTCGTATAAGAGCACGCGATTGCTAAGATAGCTGCGAATAATCTTCAATAGATTACTCGGGGTCTTGAATTTTACCTTTAAGGCTTCAACTACGTCGTCCCAACTTAAACTGTTGAAAGCATTTTTGATATCCAGTGTGGCTAGTAATACTAAACGTTTGGAGTATCGATTACCTGCCTGGGCATGTTCTACGCTAGTTATTACATCTTGGATGGCTCCTAAGGTAGATCTGCCACTTCTGAAACCATGCTGCCTGTCGGAGAGGCCGCCGCTGTTCTCTACGGCTTCGCTAAGCCTATGCTTTATCAGTTTCTCAAAGAGTTTTCTTGCGCTGTTGGGGTCTCCCTTTCCCTTACTGATTAGTACTAGTTTTTGTTTTTTCCATATTTCTGGAAAAATTCCTTCTTTTAGGCATGCGATATACATGTTTAGCAGCAAAAAAGGGCGCTCGATCGCCAATAGTTTCAATATTTCTGCAACTATGCCATCAGGTCCTGGCGCTTTATTGCACTTCATTGCTTTTGCAGCATCCATGAGTTCTTCTTCTGTGAATGGGACAGGTTCCGTTGTTTCATACTCGAGTTCTTCCCTCTCAGCACAGTGTGTTGGGAAGAGTGTGTCGACTATTTTGCTTACCATTTCGGTTTCCATATCAGCAGCAGGGGATTTGGCCCCTAGCTTTTTCATAACGATTTTGTAGCCCAACCCCCATGGGTTATTGTTAAGATCGTTTCGTAGCTCTTCCCATTTGTCTTTTTTGCTTTGGTTTATAGCTTTCCTCAATTCTTTTCTGCTCTTTTTATATTCTTCGGATTCTGTTATCGCCGGGCCCAATCTTCTGGCTCTAGTATACTTTCTACGCTTATGGATGCACATATCTCTAAGTTCTGCGATCTCATGTGTCCACCAGTATACAGCATTTCTTTTTTTGTTCTTATCTATTTTAGGCATAGATGCGTTGCAACCTATCTTAATGCATTGCATTGTTGTCTTGACTAGTGTTTTTGCTGTACTATTCGTACAGATCGTCGTTTTATTTTCGTCAATAGTTGCAAGGAGCGTCGCTGGGTTTAGCTTGTTAATGTTCCATTTGCGTGTACTTTTATTTCGATTTTCACGTACTCTTTGGTTTTGCGTTTCAATGCAAAACGTGATGTATTGATGGTCACTCCCATTGTATTCTTCCAGGACTTTCCAGTCTTTAGTAAAGGTGACTATGCTTTCCGATGCTAGGGTTATGTCGGGTGTTGTGCCTTCACAACCTGGCTTTCGGTACGTAGTCGTTCTTGTGTTGAGTACCACTAAACCTAGTCTGACTGCCATGTCCAGCACTCGTCTACCTCTTGAGTTCGTTGTCGCCGAGCCCCATTCGGTTGCTTTTGACTTGAAGTCTCCCGCTATTATTAGCCGACCCTCTAAACTAAGGGCTTTGTCTTCAATACTTTCCAGTTTCCGGGTGAATTCATCTATATTGTCGTTCGGTGTAAGATAACAGCTTATCATTGTGAATTGGCTGTTTTGAACGTAGACGAAACCATCGCCTGATCCTTTCGCGATTATTACGAAATTTGTGCCCCTAGGCAGCCAGATGGTTGCAGTTCCCGACTCGTCTTCGATCCAAGCTTTCTCGGATTGAGCGTATTGTTCGCTTATCAATACTGCTTGAACTCCTTTTTCTAAGACCATCTGCTCCATTAGCAGGTCTGCATTTTTACTCCTGTGCATATTTGCTTGAAGTATAATCATATTTTATCTTGTCTCGGCATGTTCTTTTGTCATCGGGCATTTGCTCGAGCCTGGCATATGCTTTGTCTCGCTGCGATTGGCATCAGTGCATAGGCAGCATTTGGGCTCTTTGGTGCACTCTTTCATTTTGTGCCCAGCTTCTCCACATCGGATGCATATACCTTTTCCGCTTCTGTCTGGTCCTTTACAGTTTGATTGAAGGTGACCGACACCGAAGCACCGGTAGCAGCGCTTCAGAGATGTGCTAGCTCTCATCCTTGCACTAACCCATCCGATTTTGATATTAGTTTGCTTAAGCAGCTTTTCTGCGCTTTCAATAGCGAGAGTAACATAAGCCCGTACTTGTTGTCGTTGATTAGGTTTTGTGATCCTAACATCGATATTTTCATTAGTGCCAGCTAGCATTTTTCTCACAGCGTCATCAACTTCCTTCTTCTCCGTGACGGCATCCAAGTCTCTGATCTCTACAGTTGAAGTTGGTCTGAGAGTTGTAATGGAACCGACCGCTTTTACGGTTTCCTCTAGTTGTTTCAAAAAATCAGCGTTAACTGTTTTCCCCTTTTCGAATTCAAGTAGAAGAGCGCCAGTTTTGGTTCTTCTTATGCCTTTCACCGTTGTGGTTTCGTCTGGCATGGTATTTTTGCGGATGTTTTTGAGGATTTCAGCATAACTGTGGCCCTCTACCGGCATTACCAACACAGCCTCCGATTTTGGTTTTGATATTCGTTCACTCTTCTTTTGTTTGGCTTTAGCCTTCCATGCGCCATCGTTTTGCGCTTCATCACTTCCATTTGCCACGGTATTGGGCCTAGATTTTTGCCGGCTTACCACTTGCCATTTCTCAGGCTCTCGAACTCTTAGTTTCTTCGAAGAGTCGGGTGCGGCAGGACTTGGTGCATTCCGTTTTGCGGTTAAAGGAGTACTCTCCTGGGCAACACCTGTTTTTCGGGCAGTTGTGGGGGTGCCACCTCCGACTTCTTTAGTGGATGTTTTCGGCAAGAGACGACTTTTACCGGCTTTCTCTGCTCGAATCCAACCTCTTCTGCAGTTTTTCATGACGTCAAATAGTTCGTCAAGCTCTGAGACTCCGGTCTTTATTTCCGTGGAAGTATTTCTACTCTTCAATATAACTGCTTTCATCTTCCTAAGCACTCTCAAACATTTCTCTACGGCTTCCTCTTCTTCAGCTCGCATTTTGAGAATAAACTCTTGTCGCGGAGATGCAGTGGTTTCCCGTTCTGTGTTTGCATCCTTTGCAGTTACAGCGGTATGCGACGGCGCATTGGGCGCATTTGCAGTATTTTTAACCTCTTTTGACGTTACTCTTACATCCTGAGGCGTCATTTCAGTTCCTTCATTGACCGTCTTTGATTTCCCTATAGTCGGCAATGTTCCACTCGTAAGGGGCAAATTCCCTTTTTGTGGTGGCGAGCGAAGCAATCGAGGTTTCCTTACGAAAGGGCTCTGCTCTATATCTCCATCAGTAATGGCCTTCTGCTGTTTTTCTTCTTTTTGTTTCTTTTCCATATTTTTTTCCATTATTTTTTATTTAATCATTATTATTTATTTTAAACCCTCGGAGGCAATGCTGCTACCCCAGTTCCCTGAGGCCTGCGGCCTACGCTTTACCGATCCCGGAAAACACGGACGGACCGGCGCTCGCCCGGAGCAACGAAAGCTACTACTCTTTCGCCCAATGAACACTTCCTGACCAGGGTCCAAGGCGGCTGGTTACTGATATACAACGAAGCTAACACATCGGCAGAGCGGACTCACATCACCCCTTTGAGGTCGCAGGTGGAAAGCCATAACGACCTATCCAGGGACTCCCAGTGCGCCCCGTTGCATACCGGTCATGCTTTTTACATACAGTCGCACCTAACATGGTGAACAGACACTGACCAGCACACCGCCCAATATGGGAACAGACATGTGCTGGATTTTGTCTCCTAACTTTCTAGCTAACTCTGACAAAGTCGCTGAAACGGGGGACATCTTGACTAGGGTCCGCGGGGTCGTCGTACCCGTCACCTCCTTATGGGAGATGCCCTTGCAGCGAGTTTGAGATGAAGTAAGCTGTTGGAACAATATTGAAAGCTTTCGCATACGAAGTATAGTGACATTTATTAATGTTAAGGAACAAACGATTAGATTAGATTATGGAGTGCGCTCCAACTATATAAGTTATTCAACTCGCGGTGGAGAATGGATTAATCTTCTGGACATTACATAATAAAAAAACAGGGAGAAATATTGTTAATGAAGAGGTTAAATAGTAGCGGACCTAGGACACTACCTTGAGGAACACAAGACGAAGCAACAAAAGCATAAGACGATAACTTATCAAGTCGAACGACACAGTGCCAATTATCAAGATAGGAAATTCACCCCTTAAAATTAACCCCTTAAAAAATTGAGAGTGAAAGCCGAAACCCTCTAGTTTAGCTGTTAATATTGAGTGAGATACGCTATTAAAATCTTTAGAAAAATCTATATCGATTGCATCCATTTAGAAACCTGTTTCAAGTGTATCCAAACAATCCTTCATAAATACAGCTAAGTTCGTTAACCTAGGTCTGCTCAGAATAAACCCATTTGATTAGGACATAACAAATGCTTAACAGCAAAGTATATTTTGTCTTTGACTATAGTATATACTCAAATAATTTCGAAACTGTAAATAGCTTGGAAATCTTCCTATAATTTTCAATATTATTTTTATTGCCACTTTTAAGGATAGGCGTAATAAAAGTTAATTTCCAGTCATCAATAAAAACTCCAGCAGAAAGTTGAAAATGTGCTTTAAAGGCGTAATCAAAGCAGGACAACTTTTAACTAGAATAACCGATAGACCATCAACATCTGTAGTAGTGGATGGCTTAAGCTGATTTAATAATTTTTACAATAATTCGTTTAAATATATAAATACATAAAGAAAGAAATAATAAATTTGTGGCAATAACAGTGTTGTCTGTCACAACTCAAAAATTAATCAAAAATTGAACTCTGCAATAAGAAAATTTCTATAGCGTAAGGCTGAATATATAAAACAAGTTAGTCTTTTCCAATTGTGGCCATTAAGTATATCTATTACTTCTGCTTCTTTTAGCTTCGCTGCGTTTAGGTATTTTATTCTGATCTCCTTCAGTACGGGACATCTTCCTAAGAAGTGCTGCATATTTTCTTCCTCGTTTAAATTGCAGAGGGTGCATATTTTCTGAGCATTTCCATACGTAGTTGCATTTAGCTTCAGTAAACCACATCTTGCTTTGAAAATTGTCGTAATATCAGCTAGCCGCATATCTTCTTTAATATATGATTCCCCTTTTGAGTAGTCTAAATGTTTATAAATTCGCTTCGCGCTTGACTGTGCTTTTTGCCTTGCCATGTTGATATCTTTTACTTTCATTTTGGTAAGAAGTTGCACACAGCGATCTTGCCAGTCTATAGAGGTGATGTTTTCTTCAAACTTCAGACCGAACTCCATTCCCACGTCGTTCAAATGCTTAAGCCAAAACACATTTTTATTTAAGATGCCTTGTGTTAGTTTGTGTGGGAGTCTGTTGCAATTATATTTATAAATAGTTTTCCAGATATACTTCATGTGTAACTCTAAAGAATACATGTGGCTATTTTCTATATTAGTTTCTAATGTTATTGCATAATTTGGAGTGAACTCGGGTAGTTTGAGGATTCTTTTAATAAAGTAACGCTGAAGTTTATTTACCTCATCGAATAAGGTATATCCCCAAACTTGCGCTGCGTAGGTTTGGATCGCTCTGCATACCGCTTGGAACAGCTTAAATTTTGATTTTAATGAGATGAATGGCTTCGCTAAAAAATCGTTCCATGTGCAATTAATACTAGCTTTTACTGAAGTATTTCTGGCTTCTAAGTGCTTGCCGAATGCCATTTTGGGTGTGAGAATGACACCAAGGTATTTATATTCGGCCACCAATTTAATTTCTTTACCTTGGTACCACCATTTTTCAGCCTGGGAAAGTCGTCCACCTCTTCTAAAGACCATCATCTCCGATTTATTTGGGTTTACTTCCATATTCCATTCAGCGCAGTATTTCTCCAGGTTATTAATCATCGAACTATATCATCGGCATAAAGGAGAAGACGTATATTCATGCCCTCAACCAATAGTCCACCTTCTAAATAGCCGTGCAAATCGTTTAGATATAAAATGAACAATAATGGCGACAACAGACATCCTTGTTTCACACCAGTGCAGGTTTCAAAATAGTCGGATACTTCTTTTCCCGTCCAAACCGCAGATCTAGTATTACCGTAAATATTTTCTATGAGGTTCGTTATTTTGCTAGATATTCCCATCTGTCGAAGTTTATAAATCATCGGTCTCCTCGGCACCCTGTCGAACGCCGCCTTGAAATCAACAAAATATGCGTAAACTTTTTGATTTTCATGAAACTTTAGATGTACAATAGACGCAAGATTATAAATGTTATCTACAGTTGAATAGTTTCTTCTAAAGCCGGCTTGGAATTCTGTGAGCACGTTGTTTTTTTCTACCCAATTTGCAAGTCTTGCGTTTATCAATCCCATTAACACCTTTGCGATAGAATTCATAAACGATATTCCCCGATAGTTACTGGCTGCATTTACATCTCCCTTCTTAAAAATTGGGAAAATTATCGTTTTTTCAAAAGTTTCATCGATTCTTCCGATCTCAAAAATTATGTTGTATACTTTTGTTAACTCCAACTTAAATTCTGGCGAAGCAAACTTTAGCAGCTCATAAGGTATTCTATCTTCTCCTGGTGCTTTATTGATTTTAGCATTTTCAATGGTTTTTTCAACTTCCATAAATGTTATATCTTTATCGAGATATTCATCTTTACATAGCGCAGCTGCGTAATAAATGTCTTTTGTTAATTGCGGTTGGTTTAGTAGACTTTGAAAATAGTATTTAAAATCGTTCGCAGTGATATTTGTACCAACTTGAAATGACTTTCCTCTTATATCCTTCGCTAAACTCCACCATTCTTTTGCATTTGCAGTTTTGTTGATTCGTTTTTCAATTTTTTCGTAATATTCTTTCTTTGCTTTTTCACATGCGTTTCTATAAAATTGATTTGCTTGTAGATATTTTTGCTTATCGTCTTCAATGTTAGATTTTCTAAAGTCATTCAGATATTTGAAAGATAGCTCCCTAGCCTTAAAACATTTGAAATTGAACCATGCTTTTTTAAAAGTGATTTTAATATTTCTGGCAGGTGACTGTGGCACTGACATTTTTATTACGTTGGCAAGCTTCTTCAGATCCATTATTTCTCCTCCATTTTTAAACTTATTTAGGTATTGGTTTAGTTTTAATTGATAATTTATCTTATCTTTTCCTTTAAGCACTACTTTTGGCAATAAGTTGATGTTTTCCAATTCGTTTAGTACCGTATTTGTTTTTAATATTAATTTAATTGGCATGTGGTCAGACCATACCTTTGATTCAACTTCGAATCTTTCAATGTATTTCAAACCTGCGCATATATCGTTTACGGAATTACCAACTGCACTTATGTAAGTCAAATTACCTTCCTCATCCCCAGCTGTTCTGCCATTCAATATAATTAGACCATAGTCTTCACAGAAATCCATAAAATTTTTGCCTCTATTATTTAATACCGCGTCTCTTGAGCTCCTTTTTCCAGTATCTGCTGAGAATGTAGCTGTGTACAAGTCTTCGATATTTTGTTGCATATTTCCAACTCTAACATTTAGATCTCCCATAACGACTGATATCTTCTCTGTGTTTTCCTTGAAAAATTCCTTAACAACCTCAATTTCTTCATGCCAAGCTGCTCCTCTTATGTACAGTGGTATAAATGTGATTATGTCATCCTTTACGTGGAATCTTATCACATCTACTCCATTTTCGGCTTTGAAACTATGCCGTATGCCCTTTTTGCAACTCTTTTTTGACTCCATACACACAACCTCCAGACGCTCTTCCAAATTTGCTGCTACGACTTGCTGGTTTCCAGTAAGTGTCAAAATCTGGGAAATATTTCTTTGCTTGATTTATTTTCTCTTCGGTTAGGTGGGTCTCTATAAGTTCAAAAACGTCATGCTTTTTAACATAGTCGAAAAACGCAGGGAAGATATATTTGTTTTCAAGGCCATTGACATTAAAGGAAATAATATTAATTTTAATTTGTGCACATTTTAAATTATTTTCAATTCTAATACTTTTAAGGTTATTTTTGTTAATCATTTTGCTATGACAGACGTTTTCTAATTTTTTGAAATAATTTTACTTAACAATATATTATAATCTATTTTAACGTTCTTAAGTCTATTTTCATATAGAAGTTGCAATGTAATATTTGCATCTTCCATGCCACATACCAGCTTTTTATCTTTATTCCATCTAAACCATTTGTTTGCTACTTTCATCCTATCATCTCGGACGCCAATTCGATGTTTAGAGGAAATCGCCATAATATCCTTTTTCAACTGCATCATAACTTTCTTGTCTTGTTGCCGCTCTAAATTAAGATCTCTTTCTACATAGATTGTTGTACCCGCAAGCTTACTTGATTTTTTGAAAATATCTCCGATATCCTTTTCCGATCTGATTTCTGCCAGCACCGTCATTTTTCCATTTCGCTCGTAGATTTTCTTTGTCGATTTGACAATTGATGCTTCGTTTATCTGTAGTACTTCCTTGCACACTTTATCAACTGCCTCCTTGGTCGATGTACTTACAGTTAGGCCTTTGAAAATTAAATTTTGATTTTTGATATGGTCTTCCAACTGTGCGAGTCTTATTTTATCCATACTCTTTTCAGCTTTAATTTTTTCGACCTCCTGCGATAAATATTCGTTTTGTTTCTTCAGCTCCGCAACATCACTACTTAATTCATTTAATTTTTCAAGCATCTCATTGTTACTCTCTTTGATTATAAGCTTAAGAGTTTCTACATCCAAATCACCAACTTTTTGGGTGCTCATTTTGTGCATTTTTGGGGTTCAGTTTTTAGTGTCTATTGGGGACAGCTGGTCAGCTTTTCTTTTCTCCAGGATGCTAAGTTGCGCCTTCTACCTTTATAGGATGGTATTTCACCTCCTTTAGCTAATACACCAACCAAGAAATCGTTTTGGCGTGATGTCCTTCCGCCAGATGTCGCTTCACCTTCCAATTGTCTGAACACTCATTTATCTAGTGCACTAACCAAAAAATTGTTTCAGTATTTGATCCGTCCGCTAGACGTCGCTTCTCCTTCCAGGAAGCAGGTATATTTCAGCACTTTTTCTTATGTAACTCCAAAAGGACTTGGGATAACATTTGACATTGCTCTCTACATTATGAATATTACTTCTATACAAAGACTTATTGAGCCTTTTAAATTTACTTCTGTAAAACACATACCGCTTACGAAAATCAGAATCATTCGAATGCTTTTGTTTTTTATAAAACTTATTCTTCAAGTTTCTTAGTCGTTTGAGTTCTTAAGAGAACTACGGCCGCTTCGAAGGTTTAGTATTTAACATTGGGATATGACTCACGCAAGTGTCAAGTTTTACAGATTTCAAAATATCGTAATAGGCAGCCACATCAAAATTTTCAAATTGCCAATACAAAAAAAATTTCAATAAGAGGAATTAAAAACAACTGTTGGATTAACACCAAGGCGAATCTTTTTCAGGTGATACCAATTGGACAAAAACAAAAAGTTACATGTATTTTGTTTTTGTTTTTTTGGCACAAGTGTCAAAAAAATTTTTATTTCGAAGGCGAGATGGATTGTAAATAGTAAATAACCGCAAACAAAATTTTTCGAGTGTGGCGTTAAACTGTTCGAAGTACATTTATGTTATTAATTGTAAAAATAATAAAGGATTATTATTTACACCTGAGCAAGAAGTTGCAGCATTTACATATAATAACAAAGTGCTCAATTTAGTTATTAAATGAAAATGGAGACCAGGTAAAACGAAATTTGCGGAGACATAGGTATAAAAGTACATTTTGAGTTTTATTATTGTAATATCTTGCAGACACAAATTATACATGTCAACCATCATCATCAACAATTTACTAGAAGTACAGCTTTCAGTTTGGATTCAACATTTCTGCGTTGTGGTGATGTGCATGTAAATGCAAGTAAGCAAGGGAATACTTACCTCTGCTTTCATTTAGGTAATATTTCCACCTACATGCAGCTCCTGCTATCAGGATTTCATAACTCCAAATGGGAAAGCTACCGAAAAGCTAGTGAATAAAAAAATGCTATCAAAATTCTCGACTATTTGAGAAATTTTGACTTATACGAGTACATATTGCAGCCGATTTCAAGGAACGCATGCACGTAAATCAATTCTCTATGTAACACATAATTTAATTCGCTAATAGAGTCGTATTCTTTTTAATTAAGTTAGATTTTAGATCGTTTTTCTTGTTATTCTATTAATATATTTCTTATATTAGCACTAAGGAAATAGTCAGTAAGAACCTTTGTGTTTTTTGACTAAATAACTTAAATAAATAAATAAAAATCCAACTCTAGTCAACGTTGAAACTTGTTTTTGTCACATACTCGTATATGTATTGTACATATATATTTAATATCGTTAAAATCATAATTTATCACTTACTTTGTACTGGTATATGTAAAAGAAAACACGAAATAAAATTGTATTATTAAAACGCAAAAGAAACACATAATCTCTTTCTGCACAGTTTGGATAATTAAAATGTCGAATTTGCAAATTTTATTTAAGTTTAAAGGTTTAAAACCTACATTTGCGTTGTTCATTTCAATTGCTTTACCTAGCTTATAGACTTGATATTGACTCTGACTATGGAGTTACAAGGCTAGCGCTATAATGATATGATTTTTTAGCTATTATCTTTTTAAACAGTTGGTTTAAACAGATGACGCACGTTTCGTGTTTTGTTTCACTATCAGACATCTTCAGTTTGGTCTATAATTTAACCATGAATCGTCTTACAAACGAACATCGCTTGCAAATCATTGAATTTTATTATAAAAATGCGTGTTCTGTTAAGAAAGTTTATCGCGCGCTTCTTTTATTTTATGGTTTAATCGGCCCACTGCAGCGGCTATTGGAGCTATTGTGACTAAATTTAGAACCAAATTTACATTATAGGACATCAAACCACCAACACGCTTACGTAGAGTGTGAACTGAAGAAAATATCGCAGCTGTATCGGCCAGTGTTAATGATGACCATCAATTATCGATTCGTCACCGTTCGCAGCAATTGGGCCTCTGTTACTCAATAACGTGGATAATTTTGCGAAAGGATTAGGTGTGAAGCCTTTCAAAATAGAGCTGGTGCAAGAATTGAAGCCGAACGACCTACCGCAAAGCAGAATTTTTGGTGAATGGGCTCTTGGAAAGTTGGCCGAAGATCCACTTTTTTGTCGAAAAACTGGTACGTAAATAAGCAGAATTGTAGATTTTGGAGTGAAGATCAGCCATAAGATTTGAAAGAGCTACCAATGTATCCAGAAGAGGTCACAGTTTGATGCGGTTTATGGGCTGGAGGTATAATTGGACCGTACTTCTTCAAAGATGCTGCGAACCGTAACGTAACTGTGAATGGTGAGCGCTACCGTGAAATGATATCCAACTTTTTTTTGCCTAAAATGCAAGAGCTTGGCTTGCATGACATGTGGTTTCAGCAAGATGGTGCCAAATGCCACACAGCACGCGTAACAATGGACTTGTTGAGAGGCGAGTTCAGTGGACATTTTATTTCACGTTCGGGACCTGTCAATTAGCCACCCACATCGTGCGATATAACGGCTTTAGATTATTTTTTGTGGAATTTTGTTAAAGCTCATGTCTATTCAGACAAGCCTGGTTCAATTAACGCATTGGAAGACAACATTAAATCATTTATATGTGAGATACCGGCCGAAACAGTGGAAAGAAGCGCAGTCGCGGTCAACATTTGCATGAAATAATCTCCTAACATTAAATTATATGGACTGTACTATCGATTTAAATAAAAATTTCTTGCAATTTTCTGAATTTTACGTGTGTTTTTTTGAAAAACTTTCTTATAGTTCTTAAAAAATCACCCTTTACATATATGTTTTATATAGGTATACTAAATAGATACGTGGATATGAAGACAAATTATGCTAATTTGCTAATTTACAAATTAAAAGTGGATTTGTTTGCAAATATATACATATATATATTTATGAACTTATTTTAAACTAATAACTATTTGGATATACAGGGTCCGGCACTCGAAGTGTAACCAAATTCAGACCCCTCGCGAGTAATGATCACTCAATATTTTCATTTATTTTATGTAACTTTATTTATATATATGTAAGAGATATACAACCTGCCGTTTACAAAGTCAAAACTAGAGTGAAAGTATGCTAATGAAGGATATATGTTAGAAGTTGAGAGATGGTTTTCCTAAAGGTTATTTGAAAGTTAAATATTACCGTAATGAAAAAGTATATGAAATTGAAACCGGGGAAAATAGGAAAATGAAATTACATATAAGTATATAACAGTAGTATAAGATATAAGTGGTTTTAAAATAGGGTAAATGGGTACAAGATGGACATAACTTTACCAAAGCAAGATTGAAGATATATCTTAAATTCTCCATATTTTTACTAATTAAGTTTTCTAGTTTTATTTCCTTATGTTATAATAAATTAACAATAGCTTATAATTAAATTTAAACTAAAATTGTTACATTTAAGCCTAAGTTTCAAAATGTTTATCATATTTTAATTTTGTTTTGATAGTTGAGCTCTGAATGTTTTCAAGTTTGTAGCTTTTATATGCTACTTAGGTTGCTCTTTACGTCGCAGAGCGTTGTAATTCTTAACATAACCATCAGTTCTTTGTTCAACATAATTTTCCCTACTTTTATTTATTTTATTGATATACTCTTGTTTCGTTGTTAGTATGCATTCATATATTTTTCCCTTTTCACAATTTCCAAATTCAATGTTTATTGGATTTTCTTTTGTTACAGGAAGGTAAGTATTATTATAGTACAAGAGTGAATCGTGAAGCTTTTTTCACGATTTTAAGTATTCAAAAAAAAAATACCAGTCTAACGGTTAGACGCGATAGAAGTGAAACCTTCCGTAAAACAAACTGAGAGAGAATGAGACGAAAGTAGCATTAGGAGCGGGATACTTATAGGTTCATTATAATATTGCTATAAAGTTCATATTTTATTTTCTTCATTTTATTATTATTTTTTCTGTCGAAATTCACGACACTTTTCTGCATTATTTTTCGGCATAATTGCGGTAAATATTTAAAAATGAAAATATTTACGAATATAAAAATACGGACGCAATACAGCACACGCGGTTGCTATTATGAGCGTCGTAACGCGTATAATACACAGACGTACTAACATACACACAAACATTCGTAGGACGCTTGGTTTGAATTTTTTATACATATGTATGTATGCTATACTATGGCCTAGCCTATGTACGTACATACATATTTGTGTTCTGAACTTCCAGCAAAACAATGCTTATTAATATACACATATGCTTCTACATACAACCGCACACACAGGCCACTCACTTTATTCCTGTAAATGCGTATGTCGTCCAAAGCTAAAATTCTATGCCTAGCGACTACAAGAACAAAATGCATTAATAGGCGCAGGCGTAGCGGCCATCATTCTAGTTGCCATAGCGCTGAACAGTCGCGGCGGCGCCGAACAGTTTCAACTATTGTACTGTGCAACAAAAACTCATCATCAAAAAATTGATTTATAAATTCGAGCTCATAGTTCTAAGAGCAAGTACTTTCATTCATAAAACGAGCCGCCCATATGCTAATTTTCTCGACAATTCGAAAATAGTCAATATTGGAATATTTCGCGTAGAATTATTTGCCAATATTCAATTTTTGTCAAGTCGAGTGCCCGCGGCTCCGTAAATATGTTTGCACCCATATATGTATGTAAATATATGTTTCTAAATGCTCGACAACCGCAGCTGCCTGTTCAAGGTTACTGTACATTAGGCCGGGTCGATTTGTGGGAAGGCAAAAAAATCGCGCATTGCTCTGTGAAAATCATATTCTAGGGATCAGAATAAGAAATTTTGCCGAAGGAACCATACCTCTAAAACGATTTCTGATGTCCCCCAATATGGGTCGAACTTTTTAGTTTCTTTTCTGTAACTCACATTCATTCATTTACATATGTTCTGACTAAATAAATTTCTTAAGAGAAAAAATAGATAATATTATAAATAAATAAAAATAAAGAAAAAACATAGCCATTTAGCTGATTTTTTCATGTAAAGGCCAAAAATGGTGATATCTTGAAATTGGGGGACATCAGAATTCGTTTTAGAGGAATGGTTCCTTCGGCAAAGTTTCTTATTTAGATCCCTAGAATACGATTTTCATAGAGCAATGAGCGATTTTTAAATCGACCCGCCCTACTGTACATGCAATGCTGTGCCTATGAAAGTGCGCTGTGCCTATGAATGCGCGCTGGATTTCTTGAGAAATTTTACTGTATGTTTTGCTGTGGCGAGGCACATATGTACATACACACAACATATATACATATATCCGCATATATACATACATATATAAATTCACAAATTTAAATTTGCTTATGCCATCCTTCTGTGTGCCTGGTAATGAAGCATTTTCTATGCATACATATATATACGTATATCTTTTTTCTTCTTCTTTTTGGTGTCGCTTTTTCGTTTCATCGAGTCTCAAATCATTCCCAACGATTCTAAAGAAGTTTTCACTTCAACAAGCGCTTAAAAATTTACCGACGTTTATTTCTTGAGCTATGACAATAGAATGATTCTTATTACTAAATTAAATCTATGCATGCAAGACGCTTATGGTATATTGGAAAGGTCCTGCTATTTTACCTGTTACAATATGAAGGTCACATATCGTATGATTTTCTGAAATAGCAGGACAAAAATACAGTGAGCGAAAATAGTTCGACAAACTTATGCTAATGCTGTAATTTATTGGGCAAAAACAATGCATAACGAAAGGTGCGAAGATAGTGGAAGTAAGTAAACGGGAGCTCCAGCGAAGACAATAGCGACGTTAGCGACGACAACAACAACTGCAGTGATGAGAGAGTGTGAATGTAAATTTGATAGCTGTAACGACAATTGGAAGTACAGGGGCGGCGTCGATGAATTATAAAGAGGGGCACGAACATACTCCCCCCTTGAAAGCATAGCTTTCAATGTTACTCAAGTGGACTTGTATTTTCAATTGGTAGTTTGCATACCTTTGCTATGGCCCGTCTGTAAACGCCATTGACTGTTTTCACTTCTACTATTCTAACCTTACCATCAGTACCTGGCACAGTAGCTGTAATGCGACCCATGGCCCATTTAAGTGGTGGTAAAAGCTCGTCCTTTAGTAGCACTAAGTCATTCACCTTAAGATCTGGTAAGGCAGTATTCCATTTTGATCGTTTTTGCAGCTCCTTTAAATAATCTTCCTGCCAACGACGCCAGAATTGCTGCTGAATGTATTGGATGATTTGATAGCGGCCTAACATAGTTGAACTGGCTATTGTTGGTTCAGGAACGGTTAGAAGAGATCGGCCGATAAGGAAATGGCCCGGTGTAAGCGAACGAAGATCATTAGGGTCACTAGATATTGGAGTTAGTGGCCGACTATTTACTATGGCCTCAGCTTGGCAAACGATGGTGTGAAGTTCGTCGTGTGATAGCACGTTGCAGCCGATAGCGCGGCGCAAATGGTATTTAGCAAGTTTGACAGCGCTCTCCCATAAATCTCCAAAGTGCGGTGATCTTGGAGGAATAAATTTCCATTCAATCCCCTCGCTTCTGCAAAATTCTTCAATGCGTTGTATATGTGCTTGTGTTACGAATGACTGAAGAAGCTTTCGTAACTCGTGGTTAGCTCCAATGAAGTTTGTTGCGTTGTGCGAGACAATGACGCGACCCTTTCCACGTCTGGCTATGAAGCGCTTGAGTGTCGCGATGAATGCAACGGTCGACAGGTCAGGAGAAATCTCTAAGTGCACAGCCTTTGTAGTAAAGCAGACGAAAACTGAAATGTAAACCTTTATTGGCGAACGACCTCTAATTTTTTGAGTTACTAATAAGGGACCACAGTAGTCAACACCTGTAGTTTCAAACGGAGGCGATGGGGTAACACGGCTTGTTGGCAAAGCTCCCATGATTTGCTCTGCAACAACTGGGCGAAAACGGTAGCAGATGATACAGATGTGAATAACTTTCCTAATAACTATCCGTACGCGGGTTATCCAGAACTTGTCGCGAAGGATGTTCAATAGTGTTTGAGCCCCAGCATGAAGGTTTGTGCGATGTACATGCGTTATAAGTGAGCATACGAAAGGATTCCGAATGTAGCAGCACGATCGGATGTTTAGCATCGAAACATAGGGTCGAGTTCCTTACTCTTCCCCCAACTCGTATTAGTTGATTTTGCATAAAAGGTGACAACGAAGCAAGTCAAGAATTTTTATTAATGAGCTGATTGTTCAAAAGTTTAGAATATTCCTCGCGAAAATACATTTGCTGATTTCTCCTACATACTAGTTCAAGTGTTTGGGTTATTTCCTCAGGGGTGAACGAAGGCATACGTACCTTTGTGATGAAACATCTTACATACGTGAAGATACGCAGAAATTTGTTGAACCTTTTTATGTATTTGTTTTCAGCAATGATATCTACTTCCCGTTCGCTGATTAAAGCTATTCGTTGTCTGCGTTGTTCAGGTACATCTGGAACAGTGTCGAATGAGGATCTGGGCCCCTTTTCTTGACCAAGCTTCAAAAATTGCGGCCCTTGAAACCAAAGTTGATTTTCCCGGATGCCAGCCACTGATGTGCCACAAGAAACAAGATCAGCAGGGTTGAGTTCGGATGGTACATGATGACATTTGTACTTAGATGTCAACTGTTAGATTTTGGAGACGCGGTTGGCCACAAATACTGTCCACCGATTTGGTTCCCCTCGAATCCAACACAATACAATCGTTGAGTCGGTCCAGCAGTGAATATTATTCAAGTTTGGTGAAAATATTGCAACAACGGTTTGTAGAAGCTCGGCCAATAACAATGTTGCACACAGCTCAAGCCGTGGCAAGCTAATTTGCTTTGCTGGAGCCACACGAGATTTTGCGCAAAGCAATGCGGACGAGATTTCTTTCTCCATGCGCGTCACGAGGTAAATGCACGCGCCATACGCTCTAGTACTGGCATCTGCAAAGGCGTGGATTTCAGTTGTGCTATCCATGGGAACATTCCTTGGTATTTGAATGTTGTTAATAGCGCTCTGATGCTCCTGAAATGCGCACCACTGTGTGTAAATATCTTGAGGTACGCTTTCGTCCCAATCTAACTTCAGTTCCCAGAGTTGTTGCATCAGGATTTTGCCGGCGACGATGAGAGGGTTCAGCAACCCAAGAGGATCAAACAAGGCAGCTATTTGTGATAATATAGAACGCTTGGTTGGCTTACGCGATACTGCTGGTTCATGGTAGCTGAAGGAAGAAGCATATTTAGAAGGTGACCATCTCAGACCGAGAGTTTTAACGTAATCTGAGTCGCCTAGTGTAATTATTTCTTCTCTGTCATCTAAAGGTATCTCGTCGATGATTTCCATGTTGTTTGCAGCAAACTTGCGTAGAGGAAAACCAGCTCGTTTAAGCAAGGCCGCGACTTGCCGCTTGATTTCAATGACCATGCTCACAGTAGAGGCACCCGTCATCAAATTATCAACGTAAAAGTCCTTGAGTGTAATGGCTGAGCCAATCGGAAACTCTTTAGACTCCATTTTAGCTGCTTCCAGGAGGCATTTTGTTGCAAGGTAGGGGGCACAGCTTGTCCCATATGTAACGGTCTGCATCTGGTACATTCTTACTGGAGCTTGTAATGAATCGCGCCATAAATTACATTGCCATGGAGCATCAGCGTCGTTAACGAGCACCTGTCTGTACATCTTTGCGATATCGGCTATCAAGACGTATCTGTGACATCGGAATCGAGTGAGAATCGTGAAAATGTGCTCTTGAAGTGTAGGGCCTACTCGAAGCACGTCATTCAGGGATTTCCCATTTGAGGTTTGGCATGACGCATCAAAAACCACTCGTAGTGTGCTTGAAGAACTGCTCACAGGCCAATTCGTTATCTGAAAGCAGTTTGTGTGGATTGTTGTATCCTTCAACTGTCCAAAACTTTTCCACCAAATTGTCTAAAGGTATTTGGTTTTCCACAGCTATAAATGTTTTATATGTTGGCAACGATGTGAGCGATGATGATGAATTTGTAGTATGCGATGGACTCATCTGTTGAGCTGTGCCAGAAATGATCCAACCTAGCTTGGTCTTTTGAAGGATGGGATTTCTGATGTCATCTTTAATTTGGCCCACAAGTAGTAGATTGAAAAATACCGATTGAAAAACCGATCAGGCAGTCGATGCCACCTGGTTCGCTAAACCTTTCGTCAGCAAGCTTGATGTTGTTTGGAATTTGAAACCCCTTCGAGATGATGCGGCTGCTTGGTTGATTTGATGTGATTGTAGGAATTATCACAGCTTCCAAGCTTGAAGTATATTCGGTGTGAATTGACTTCATAGTTACATAACAAAGCTGATGTGCTTTTGTCGTGGTGGCACCTATACCGCTAACTTCAATGCTTCGTTTGATCCGCGGAAGACGAAGATGTTGTGCGATATGTTCTGTTATGAAATTGAACTGTGATCCTGAATCCAAAAGTGCACGAACAATAAGTGATGATCCCGACGAATTGCACAAGTGAATACGGGCTGTAGCAAGAATGACATCGCCGCCGATCTGCTCTGCTTTCACGGTGACTTGGTTGCCATTCTCGCTTTTCGGACGACTGGTGTTGTTGTTGCGAATATTCGGTATAGCATCGCTTTCATTATTCCTGTGTAGCAGTGTATGGTGACTAACGTTACATTGTTGACACCTACGGTTGGACGGACAGTTGCTTGAAGTATGGTTCTTACCCAGGCAATTCAAACACGGGCTAAGACGCTTCACAAGAATATCTATGCAATGGGTTCATATTCATGAACCTTTCACAGCTGAAAGGGCTATGGTGAGGGCTTCAATCACATAGCAGGCACCTTTTGTGTGAATTCGCAACTGCCAACGCGTTTTTGTTGCTGGTTTTAGGCGAAGGTTTTTTCATCGGGGTTGACCATTGGTTGGCTGCCTTGTTGGTTTCAAGCATGTTGGATGTCTGGCAGCGACACTCAAGGAATGCAGCAAGGTCTGCCCAAGTTGGTATATTTAAAGGTGATAAACTTCTGCAATTCCAGTTGATGGCCACTTCTTCTTCCCATTTTGTTCGAGTTGCTGAATCTAACTTACTTATTATGACGTGTAATAAAATTGCTTCCCCGATTTGTTCCGAAGTTGCTAGTGACTGCATGGCCCGAAGATTGTCGTTGATTGTGTCGATGAAGTTGCGAAGCAAATATGTATTCGATGACGACAAATTCGTGAGGTCACAAATTTGCTGCATGTGTGACTGGAAGATTAAACGGCTGTTGTTGAAACGACTGACTATGAGGTCGAGCGCCGTATTATAGCTTTTGCTTGTCACTTCGAGTGATTGTATTAGTCGCAAGGCTTCGTCAGTGAGACATGACCTGAGGTATTGAAATTTTTCAACCTCTGTCAAGTCTTTGTTGTTGTGCACGAGGGTCGTAAAGACATTGTAGAAGTCCAACCATTGCGACTGCTCCCCGTTGAATTTCGTTAACTGCAATTTTGGCAAATTGATGCGATGTGTAGGCTGGTGCTGCGGTGGCGTCTTCATCCACTAGGATATTCTCAGGATCCATTATATAATTTTTTATTAGAAGAAAAACAAGTTCAAAAAATTTTAAAATTATTAAAAGCCGAAATCTAATCGTCAAAATCCGGCTCGAAGGACCGTGGTGAATCGTGAAGCTTATTTCACGATTTTAAGTATTCAAAAAAACAAGCGCTTAAAAATTTATCGACGTTTATTTCTTGAGCTATGACAATAGAATGATTCTTATTACTAAAATAAATCTATGCATAAGCCAAGACGCTTATGGTATATTGGAAAGGTCCTGCTATTTTACCTGTTACAATATGAAGGTCACATATCGTATGATTTTCTGAAATAGCAGGACAAAAACAATGCATAACGAAAGGTGCGAAGATAGTGGAAGTAAGTAAACAACTGCAGTGATGAGAGAGTGTGAATGTAAATTTGATAGCTGTAACGACAATTGGAAGTACAGGGGCGGCGTCGATGAATTAAAAAGAGGGGCGCGAACAGTACTCTATAGCTTTACTTATTTTATCTTTTATTCTTAATGTCTTCTCCTCAATAGCAGAATTTTATGTTGAAATATCAGAGGATGTTCTCATTGAGATTGCGGGAAACATATACGGAGATTACTGGGTTTTCCAGCAAGACAATGCCCGAATCCAAACGACTCGTTTAATTAAGGTGCTGTCAGTTCTGGATTGGCCAGCACTAAGTTCAGATTTAAGCCCAATTGAGGACCTCTAGGGAATATTGTCGGCCCGTATTTATAAAAATGGTCGGCAATTTGAGACAATCAAAGACTTGAAAGCTGCTTTATTGGAATAGTGGGATAAGATAGGTGATTCCACTTTTCAAAACATGGCAGACTCTTTGTCTAAATGTATAAATGATGTATTTTCTTAAAATGAAAAACATATTACTTTGTAGAAGATCGAAAGTTACAGAAACATTGAAAAAAAGTATAAAAAAGGCCAATGCACATATACTTATTTCGTATGAAGTTATTTCAATTTCTATCTAATTTAATAAGTTTAGTCAAGTTGAATTTTTGTTGTATAATTTCTTGTTCCTATTTTCCCTAAATATATATTACAATTATTGCACATATACTTATTTCTGTGAGATACTTGGGCGTAATTTTGGATAGCAAATTTACCTTTGTAAGACATGTAGATTTCATTTTGACAAAAACAAACAAATTTTCTTTAGCTTTTGTAATTTAGTAAGAAGGCAAGGTGGCCTATCGAACTGCATTAAAATAAATATTTTTAATTCTTCATCCAAATGGTTCAACATTTCGTCGAACCAAATGCAGAGATTAAGACAATATGAACGATATGTCTTAAGAATTTGTAGCGGTCTCAACCGCTAACTTTACAGAAGTGGTACTTTTCCGAAAAGAATTTCTAATAAAAGTTTATATGAAAAATGTAAAATATCACCCATAGACTTTTTCTTAATGAAATCGTCAGTAAGATTTGTTGATAAAATGACACTCATAGAAAATTAACTGATAAATAAATATCTGTCAAAGGCAAAGGAAATATCACTATCTCTAACAGAAATATATTTATAACCAATATATTTAAAAATACAAAAAAATATTAATATGTTACATAAAAATAGTAAAGCAATCTATTATCATAGGCGATACAATACTTACAACTTCAACGATGAAAATTTAGTTTATAACATTGATCAATTTAGAGCCAAATAAATTATAGAAGTTTCATATAGGTTATATCCTTTTTAAGCCCTTTTTGGGAGAATATAAATTAGTTTTAAAAATTATGAAAAAGACATACAAAATAATAATCATAACCTATAGTATATATCAAAAGAAAAATAAGTTTAAAACTCCTAGATATATACAAATGTATGTTAAGATAACGCTGAACAATCTAATTGTATCATAACATTGTAGACTCCTATGCCAAAATGATTTTAGGCAATAAATGAAATGAAATAAGAAATACAGGGTGGCTGATGAATTTTGCTACATTAAGAAACTCAAATAATTTTTTTTTAGTGTATGAAACTCATTTATTTTTTTTTTTTCAAGTTGAAGGTCATTAAATTTTATTGAATGTAGCTTAACTAGTTTTAAAAATAATTGAATTTAAATGCCTTCCATGCTCGTTGACACAAGTGCGGCATCTTAGTAAAAAGTTGTTCATTGCTGCTTTGAGAGTTGCGACAGGAATAGCCGCAATTGTTGCCCGAATGGATTGTTTTAGTTCATTCAAATTTGTTGGCTTTGTTTTATAAACTTCTTGTTTACATAAACCCCAAAAGAAAAAGTCAGGTGCAGTAAGGTCAGGCGACCGGGCGGCCAACGAAATTCGGAGTTTCTTGAAATCAGTTTATTGGGAAATTTTCGTCGCAACTCTGTCATAACAGTCTGGGCTATGTGAGGCGTTGCCCCATCTTGTTGAAACCACACAGAGTTGAAAGGAATTCTCTTTCGGCGTAGTTCTGGATAGAAACATTCTTTCAGCATTTTCAAATAACGGTCTCCAGTAACCGTAACGGTGTGACCATTTTCTTCAAAAAAATAAGGCCCGACAATACAGCGTGAAGAAACCGCACACCACACTGTCACGCGAAGAGGATGCAATTCCGTCTCGTGGAGTATCTGTGGGTTAGAAGTACTCCATATTCGACAATTTTGTTTGTTCACATTGCCGTTTAAATCGAAATGGGCCTCATCAGACATGAAAAGGCAGTTTAACATGTTTTGCAGTTTAACATGTTTAACACCATTTGCAGGATCTTCTGGCAAAATTCCAAGCGAATTGGCAAGTCTGCTGCATTCAGTTTGTTAACCATTTGAATTTTGTAGGGAAATAAGTCTAAATCTTTGTGCATTATTGTTTGCAAAGACTGTCGGCTGACACCAAGTTGAGCAGATAAGCTTCTTGTTGAAACCCTTGGATTGCTTTGTATAGCTGCAGCTACAGCAGCGATCGTTTCCTCCGTCCGAACTGGTGGGTTTCGATGATAAGGCCTTCTTGCGACTGTTCCTTTCTCAGCAAAATTATTCACCAGTCTCATTATGGTCCATCTGCTCGGGGGATCGCCGCCAAACATCCGCCTGTACTCTCTCTGTACCAAAACTACGGACTCCAGTGCGTGAAAGCGGCGGACTGTCCAAATTCTTGTGTCCCAGTTATCCATTTTAATAAATTTTAAAGATCAATCTGCAAATTAAAACAAAAATGGAACAGATAACTTAAAAAGAAAAAAAGTTATTCAATTTTTTTTTGGTAGCGGCTTTCATCAGCCACCCTGTATATTAATAGAATAACAAGAAAAACGATCTAAAATCTAACTTAATTAAAAAGAATACGACTCTATTAGCGAATTAAATTATGTGTTACATAGAGAATTGATTTACGTGCATGCGTTCCTTGAAATCGGCTGCAATATGTACTCGTATAAGTCAACATTTCTCAAATAGTCGAGAATTTTGATAGCATTCTTTTATTCACTAGCTTTTCGGTAGCTTTTCCATTTGGAGTTATGAAATCCTGGTAGCAGGAGCTGCATATAGGTGGAAATATTACCTTAATGAAGCAGAGATAAGTATTCCCTTGCTTACTTGCATTTACATGCACATCACCACAACGCAGACCCACAAATGATGAATCCAAAACTGAAAGCTGTACTTCTTTGTGCCTGCAAGATATTAATAAAACTCAAAATGTACTTTTATTCCTATGTCTCCGCAAATTTCGTTTTACCTGGTCTCCATTTTCATTTAATAACAAAATTGAGCACTTTGTTATTATATGTAAATGCTGCAACTTCTTGCTCAGGTGTAAATAATAATCCTAGTTGTTAATTATTTTTACAACTAATAACATAAATGTACTTCGAACAATTTAACACCACACTCGAAAAACTTTGTTTGCGGTTATTTACTATTTACAATCCATCTCGCCTTCGAATAAAAATTTTTTTGACACTTGTGCCAAAAAAACAAAATACATGTAACTTTTTGTTTTTGTACAATTGGTATCACCTTGAAAAGATTCGCCTTGGTATTAATCCAACAGTTGTTTTTAATTCCTCTCATTGAAAATTTGTTTTGTATTGGCAAAAAAAAAATTGGAAAATTTTGATGTGGCTGCCTATTACGATATTTTGAAATCTGTAAAACTTGACACTTGCGTGAGTCATACACCAATGTTAAATACTAAACCTTCGAAACGGCCGTAGTTCTCTTAATAACTCAAACGACTAAGGAACTTGAAGAGTAAGTTTTATAAAAAACAAAAGCATTCGAATGATTCTGATTTTCGTAAGCGGTATCTGTTTTACAGAAGTAAATTTAAAAGGCTTAATAAGTCTTTGTATAGAAGTAATACTCATAATGTAGAGAGCAATATCAAATGTTATCCCAAGTCCTTTAGGAGTTACATAAGAAAAAGTGCTGAAATATACCTGCTTCCGTTCATCTAAAAGAGGTCTCAGTTAATTCAGATAATACGGATGTGAGCTTATGGTACTCATGAAGAAATCCTGTCTAATTTCGATACTTCCATCAATTTTGGGAAATTAAATGTGACTAACGAGGATGCCATTGTTGGAACAAATCAGCTTAAGCCATCCACTACTACAGATGTTGATGGTCTATCGGTTATTCTAGTTAAAAGTTGTCCTGCTTTGATTACGCCTTTAAAGCACATTTTCAACTTTCTGCTGGAGTTTTTATTGATGACTGGAAATTAACTTTTATTACGCCTATCCTTAAAAGTGGCAATAAAAATAATATTGAAAATTATAGGAAGATTTCCAAGCTATTTACAGTTTCGAAATTATTTGAGTATATACTATAGTCAAAGACAAAATATACTTTGCTGTTAAGCATTTGTTATGTCCTAATCAAATGGGTTTATTCTGAGCAGTCCTAGGTTAACGAACTTAGCTGTATTTATGAAGGATTGTTTGGATACACTTGAAACAGGTTTCTAAATGGATGCAATCGATATAGATTTTTCTAAAGATTTTAATAGCGTATCTCACTCAATATTAACAGCTAAACTAGAGGGTTTCGGCTTTCACTCTCAATTTTTTAAGGGGTTAATTTTAAGGGGTGAATTTCCTATCTTGATAATTATCACTGTGTCGTTCGACTTGATAAGTTATCGTCTTATGCTTTTGTTGCTTCGTCTTGTGTTCCTCAAGGTAGTGTCCTAGGTCCGCTACTATTTAACCTCTTCATTAACAATATTTCTCCCTGTTTTTTTATTATGTAATGTCCAGAAGATTAATCCATTCTCCACCGCGAGTTGAATAGCGCACTCCATAATCTAATCTAATCGTTTGTTCCTTAACATTAATAAATGTCACTATACTTCGTATGCGAAAGCTTTAAATATTGTTCCAACAGCTTACTTCATCTCAAACTCGCTGCTATAATCTATTAGTGAATTAAAAAAACTGGGGGTTTATTTTGACTTCACCAGCCACATAATCTTTATTCTATCGAAATCGGTTGGAATGTTACCCTGTATTCGTCAAAGCAGTTCTTCGTTTTCTGATCCCTATACTCTCAAACTCTTGTACTCGTCCTTAGTTCGGTCCAGGTTAAAAAACGCGCTATTTGTTTGGAGATCGTTTCATTCAGTCTATATTAATAGATTAGAGTCTGTTCAGAGAACTTTTGTGCGCTTTGCTTTGCGCTCAAGGAAATTCGCTGATCGCATTCTCTCGCTCTCATTGCTTATTAATAAATCTGATGTCCTTGGAATCTAGGAGTGGTCTGTTATCTATGTGTTTTGTCAATGTACGGGCTTAATAGATTGACCGTATCTGCTCATTAAATTTATTTTAATGTTCCCCTCACGTATTTTCCGTTGTAATGAATTGTTTTTTGTGGGTATTGCTAAAACTGTTTATGAAATGAATGCTCCTTTTAGGAGGAGGCTAGCCTCCGTGACTTCCATTCGGAATTCAGAGAGAACGTAGGTTCGAATATCTGTGAAAAATCCAAATGAAGAAAAAGTTTTTTCTAATAGCGGTCGCCACTCCGTCGCACACCTCCGAGTGTATTTCTGCCATGAGAAAGCTCCTCATAAAAAATATCTGCCGTTCGGAGTCGGCTTCAAACTGTACGTCCCTCACTTTGAGGAAAAATATCAAGACGCACACCACAAATAAGAGGAGGAGCTCGGCCAATCTCCCAAAAGGGGTGCACGTGCCAATTATATACATATGGCTCATTTTAATGCTTATTCTTCTTCCTTAGACTTTGATTTTCTTACTCTAAGCTTATTTTTAAGAAGTTAATTATAAGACTCTAGTCGTGAGGTCTTTGTTTGTATATATCTATTTTATAGTCCGTAAGGAACTTAGGAACACAAATTAGATAAGGAATCACTGAATGTTACGGAGTTCAAGAGCACCAAAACCTTAGGTATTCGATGGAACTCCAAAACAATTGATTTTTCTCTCTCGCCAATCCAATCGAGATAAAACCCACCTATTCATTAGTTTTAGCAGAACTATTTGACTCCGCCAGTTGGTTCAGTCCTGTAATTATAACGGCAAAATTATTATGCAACAAGTGTGGCTTGATAAATCCGACTTGGTAGAAAGTCTTAAACCACTCACATTTCATCTATGGCTCAATCTCGTACAAGACCACGAAACGTCAAATAATATTGAAACATCCAGATAAACCCATTTCTCAATGTCAGCAAACATCGAGTTTCATGGAGTTTCTAATGCCTCCGAGAAAGTTTATGCCTCAACCCTTTATATTCAAGTTACAATCGAAATCAAAGTATAGACTGCCCTGTTAGTTTCAAAAACCAGAGTTATCTCAATGAAAAGCACAGTACTGGCAAAATTAGAACTGTGTGGAGCCGTTCGACAAGCTTATCTTGTTGCCACTACCCTACCCCACTAAGCATTAGAGCAATAAATAAGCTATTTTGGACGGACTCAACTGTAGTTCTATCGTGGTTAAAAAAACCACCATGTTCTTGGAGTAAATTCGTGTCTCACCGAGTCACCGCAACCACGGAAAAACTTGGAATCAATAACTGTCACCATTTCGAAAGGTATGACCATCCCGCAGATTGGGCAAGACGATGATGACTTCACCCAAATGGTTAGGATTCGAACAAGCCAAAAACCATACAGCACTACAGCTGAAATCAAACCCGTAACGACCTATGAGAATATACTACCTAAAATAAAAAATATATAAAATTGGTGTGCAAACTTCCATTAGGTGTTTGGCCGAGCTCCACCTCATATTTGTGGCGTGTGCCTTCCACAAATGGGAAGCCTACAGTTTTAAGCTGACTCTGAATGGCAAATGGTTTTTGTGAAGAGCTTTTTTCATAACAAAAACACACCCGGAGGTTTGCCAATACCTGCCGCTATTAGAAACAACTTTTTCTCTTATTTGATATCGAAGACATAACTACAAGTGAATTTAAAGCGACGCGAATAAGGTTAATTATTATGACCCAAAAAAATTAATGGGTATGGGGATAAGTTTCCCTTCTCTCTTTGCCAAAGTTGGGAATTATTTAAACAATTAAACGACTTTACTCCATCTTTCAGACAGTATAGACAGGTGAGCGAGATTTCCCAATTTAGTCCTTCTAAATATTTCTGAACCGATTTAGCAACGTGTGGCCTGACGTTGTTATGCATCAGTTGGTCATGTCTACCGTCGCTTTCCTTTGAGGGCTCGATTCAAACGCATTAGCTGCACTCCGTAACGATCGACAGTAATGGTTTCAGATAGAGATCCATTTTTGATCGCCAGTGACGATGCGGTGCAGAAAACCTTTTGTTTTCTGCCGTTCAAGAAGCATCTCACACGTAACCAAACTTCTCTCGATATCCCAGTAGCACACAGTTACCTGCTTTGTGGACCATTCCCATCGCGTGCAAACGTTTACCGACAGTTGATCTGTCAACATCCAACTCTTTATACATATCATCAAGCGTTCGACTTGCGTCTTCACTCAGTAATTGTTGTAGTTAAGTATCTTCGAATTTTTTCGGTGCTCCTTCGCGATCTTTATCACTCACGTCGAAAGTGGAAGCGTCGAAACCACACTCAAGTTGTATTTGATGGAGCGTGATTACCGTAAATTTAGATCAATATACGACACGTTTCAGCTGCACTTTTCTTTAAAAGGTAATAATGAAGCATGACTTCCCGTAAATGCTGTTTTTTCGGAACGAACGTAGACATTTTTGACATCAGATAAAAAGGAATCTCTAGGCTTCAAACGAATGTCAACCACTGCGATCGAGACCTCACATATAAACCTTCAAATCGCCAGAATATTTCTAGAGCGAATACAAAAATAGTATCAGTGGCGACACCTCTTTTACGAGGGCGGAGACTTATTCCCATACCCAGAAGAATATGATGCTCTGAACCGAAAAAAAAGTTGCCTATTGACCCTGAACCCGTCATTGGACTCAAAAATGCGGGTTTAAGGATTATGTACGTTTGTTGTACGTCCAGCAAAAACGTACATCTATCTACGCAAAGAATGTTCAACATCGAAAACCTGCAATCACAACAGACAGCCAGAAGATTCCCCACTCATTTCCAACTCCTGCTCTCAAAGAGAACTGCCCAACAATTCGGCATGCACGAGCAATGGAGCAACATCGCGCATTCTCTACGTACCGCCGCCGAAAAAGAAATAGGATTCCGGCGAGCCCGAAAAAACAGCTGGTACGACGAGGAATGTCATGCTGCCGCAGAAGGAACAAATGCGGCCTATAGAACCACGCTGCGATCGGGCGCAACGCGAGCCATATGGAATCGCTCCCGAGAGCTAAGAAAGGAAGAGAGACGTATTATGACGAGTGACCGAAATACGTGAGTGCGAGGAGCTTAAGATGCTGGCCAATAGGAATAACGACCGCGTTTTTCTGTAAGAACAAAGACGGCGATCAGATGGCCAGAGCAAACTTAAACTATGGAGGGAAGACTTCTCGAGCCTGTTAAATAGTGATAGCTGCGCATGTCAAAGAGAATGTGAAGATCCCGATACCCCAATCGTTGCAGTCTGTGCCAATTACCGCGGATTAGTCTTCTATATATCACCTATAAGGTTCTGGCGAGTGTATTGTGTGAAAGGCTGAAGCCCACCATCAACCAACTGATTGGACCTTATGAGTGTGGCTTTTAGACCTGCAAAGTTTACCATCGACCAAATATTCACAATACGCCAAATCTTCGAAAAGACCTATGAAAAGAGAATCGACGCACACCCTCTTTTCGCCGATTTCGTCGTGTTGGCATATGCCGATTGTATTGACATCATCGGCCTTAACAACCGCGCTGTTAGTTCTGCCTTTTCCAAACTGGATAAAGAAGCAAAGCGTATATGTCTGGTGGTGAACGAGGACAAAACGAAGTACCTCTTGTCATCAAACAAACAGTCGGCGCACTCGCGTATCGGTACCCACATCACTGTTGACAGCTATGATTTCGAGGTTGTAAAAGTCTTCGTTTATTTAGGAACCAGCATTAACACCGATAAAAATGTCAGCCTTGAAATCCAACGAAGAATGTCTCTTGTCAACAAGTGCTACTTTGGACTAAGTAGGCAACTGAGCAGTTAAGTCCTCTCTCGACGAACAAAACCAACACTCTACAAGGCTCTCATCATGTCCATGCTAACGAATGGCGCAGAAGCGTAGACGATTATTGCAACCGATGAAGCGACGCTTGGAGCGTTTGAGAGAAAGATTCTGCGGAAGATTTTTCGACGTTTGCACGTTGGCAACGGCGAATATCACAGGCGATGAAACGATAAGCTGTATGAGCTTTACGACGACATAGACATAGCGCAGCGAATAAAGATCCAGCGGCTACGTTGGCTGAGTCATGTCGTCCGAATGCATACAAACGCTCCGGCTCTGAAAGTATTCGATGCGGTACCAGCTGGTGGAAGTATATAAAAGAGGAAATCCTTCTCTGCGTTGGAGAGATCAAGTGGAGAAGGACTTGGCTTCCCTTTGTGTGTCCACTGGCGCCGATTAGCGACGAAGAAGATGGACGATTAAGCAATTCCGCCGCACTATCATATAACGAGCGACATCCGATCTTATTACCCTATAGCACCCAAAGCGCAAAGCTACTGATCCGATCTACGCACTCATGGGAATAGCGTTTTGGATACCAAAATTAAGAACCCTCATTAATTTGATGATCCACAACTGCAAAACTGGTAAATTGTACAAGAAGACACAACACACACAAATATTGACGACCTTCCCAGCTGAGAAGATAACCCTAGTCCGTCCATTGCCGCCATAGGAATTAATTTCAGCGGACAGTATGTGATAAAAAATTACACTGGTCTTTACACGCGGCTGCTTCAAAACTAATGCCATACATCTCGAACCTGTCAGAAATCTTACGACATACGCCGTATGTGCATGTTTCTTCTCCAAGCGGGGATATCCTGCCGATTTCTACTCGTACAACGGAACAAATTTCGTAAGAGCTTTCCAACTATTACTCAAAGATCGCCGAGAATTTTTCAAAACCCAAGTAACCCAACCAATTATGAACACCAAAACATCAATTGGCACTTCAACCCCCGAGGAGCTCCGCACATGGGCGGACCAAGGGACGAGGGTGTACAAAATTTCAAAACCCATTTAAAAAAGGTGTCAGAAAACCAAGAATTTACTTTCGAGGAACTATGTAGCTACCCTATTAACCCGCACAGTTGCCTGAATTCTCGTCCATTAATCCGCTCAAATGATGACCCAATAAATTTAGAACCTTAGAACCCCAGCAAACTTTTTAAAAGGTGCCGTATTATTAAGAAAAGCCGAATCTAATTTAGAAGTTATTAATCTAAGCAACATAAACGAATGGAAAAAATTAAAGGCCTTCCATCAACATTTCTCCAAAAGATGGAAAGTAGAATATCTCAAGAAACTTCACAAGCGATAAAAATGTAAGCAATTGTTCAGTTATAATGCCACTTATTTTATGCCCAATTAACCACTTTTATTCCCAGATGCTGCAAGGCGCCCGAGATGTTTATTTCAAACATTCTAAAAAGCGAAAGAAAGACAATGGAGGAGCGATTAACCGCGCCAACATCGGTATAAAAGCTTAGTTTTTTTTTATAACTACCAGCCCGGAAAATATCCAGGAGGAATTCAGCAATACAAATTCAACACCCAGATACAGTCAAATTAATTGGCAATTTACAAATTTCTACAGAATCGGACACATATCGTCGACATACCCCGACACATGTTACGGAAAGGATCGTTTTGAAATCAGGTGATCTCAGCTGTGGGCAATTTTTGGCGACCAACTGAGTGTTTTACTTATGGATCTGTACAATGGATAGCCTTTAGGGAAAAACATGTATGGTATATACATACATATGGTACATACGTACATATGTGATAAATACAAGTTTCAACTTTCAGTATACTTGGCTTTACCGTGTATGCTTGTCTCTAAATCATATTGTTAAACTTCCACGAAGGGAGTATTTTCACTTTGATTTACGACTCGGGAAAAAATAATGTCAAGTTCGTGTTAGAATTGGTTTTGCATCTCAAAAGGCATACAAAATGAAAGAAAACCTAGAAAATTCATATATATCTTTCTTCTAATTAGTTTGACGCTCACGCAAGCAAAGTCGAGAATTTTGATAGCATCCCTTTGCCCACTAGCTTTTCGGTAGCCAGCAGCATATGGTCTTAATTGACTTTCCAATTTGTAATTAATATTTGGTTCAGGTACTTGTATCAAATCCGCATAGCTGGCGCTGCACATGGATTTGCATACTCATCACCAGAACGCATACAAACATACTTCATTGGCCAGAGAAATTTACTATCAATGCAGGCATCTTGAAAATCAAAGCAATTTGCTTGGTTAAAAGCCAGACTCACAAATGAAAAAACCAAATTGAAACCGCAAGACCACGCTGTACTTCTCATAAATTGCTGAAGATATGAATAAAACACCAATTTTTTTTAAAACAAGTACTTCGTCATGAAAACAACCCTAAAATGAAAAAGTAAGAGATTGCGAATTCCGAATTTCCTGTGTCGTAAGAGTCCATGAATAAACAAACAAAGGAAAGGGCAATTGCTTGTGTGTGAAGAAGAAGAGTATGCGAAAGTAATGGAAACAAACAAACAAAAGAAATTATACGCACACACACATGCTTTCATGCCACGGCGTCTTTCGCATGAAAACGCAAACAAACTGCATTTGGAAGCTTTATTTAATTCGTGCTTTCACAATTTAATGCTCGGCACTTCGTTTTCATTAGTTTGTTTAGTTTCAATCTCACACATTCGAATATTACCGAATTTATTTTCTCCTCCTTTTGCTTGTGTTGTTCGTTTGTTTTGTATTGGGAAGGGAGCTGTCGTCAGACTTGCGGATGTCATCACCTGTAATAAATTCGCCATTTTGGTAATTGGTCATTTGTATCAACTAAAGAGGCCTTATTTAAAACAGAATATTTAAATTTGAAAGAGATGTGTTGTTCCATGGCCGCAAAGAAAATGTGTTCACCATAAGGCACAACTGTTTGTTTTATTAAAATTCATTTATCTCGATGGTGCATCTTTACATATGTTATTGTACTATATTTGGTGAGTTTTGCGTTCATAACTTATTAATATTGTTAATTTCTGTACATTAATACATTCTGTATATTAATAATTAATTTTAAAGATGCATATCAGTCTTAAAAATGGATAAAGAAGAAGTGTTGTTTGAGGATAATACAAAAACTGAGGAAAAAACAAAAACATTGAGGAAAAGGACTACGCTTGGAGGGAAATAGCAGCGGTAAGACATACTATAAATAAACTTTATAAAGTTGTGATCCCGAATTTATTAATAGATTGGGAGTTTAGAAAAAGGTAGAGAAACCTCTATGGATCCTTTTAATGTTGCAAAAGAAAGGGCCAAATCTCTTCCTAGAGCGGGGGCTGTATGGAGCTGAGTGTGCAAAATGTGAGGACCGCATTCTATAAATAGTTTTGAACTCAGAAAAGCTTGCAGATTATGATTCTGGATGTTGCCGGGAGATTTGATGGTCCATTTTTTGTTTTTACCCCACCCCCTTAGTATTCAAGTATAGTGCAGGCGCTAAAGGACATTGAGTATGCAAAATGTGAGGACCGGCAACAATGCTGAAATTCTTTTACCTGAGACCCCGCACAAAAAAAAACATGTTGCCGGCAGCTGTGATGGTCCCTTCCCTTTCCCCCGCCCTTCATCTTGTCCAAGCGTTATTGCGTCATAGCACTCGTATTAGTCAGTAGAAAATATTTCGTGGCGCATGACGGTTTATTTTTTCTTAATCACATAATTATTTTAGCTAAGTTTTCTTATAATTCAGTGTTTTATTAGTGTTTAGAAGACGTTTAGAAACGAAAACTGTGTTTAGAAACGAAAACTATACGAAATTTCGTGTTTGTTTTGTGATGAAACGGGTAATTTAGTGATGAATCCAAAACCACAATAATTTATAAATATTCAGAAAGCAGCAGATCGGAGAAAAGATGACATTAGTGACAAAATTAAAAATAATGCAGACTTTACTGAATACAAATGTACTTGGCATCGAACTTGTATGGCAAGTTACATTAGCGAAGAGAAGATAAGACGTCGAGAATTGGCACTACAAAAGTAGGAGAATGTTTCTATTTCTACCTGCTCTGCAGAAGCTAGTGTGTCAGGCCTCAAGGCACTCGAAGGTCATCAAGAACAAATTTAAAATTTAATAAAGATCTTAAATGTTTAATCTGGGGTAAACAAACAAGAAATAAAAACAAAACACTTTATTTGTGCTCCGAAATGTCAGCAGCGGAACAAATCTTAAATACTGCCCGAAAAAGACAAGATGATGTTTTTACACAAATTGACACTTGCGAACATCCAGCCGATTTATTTGCAATGAAAGTAAGGTATCATAAACTCTGTTATCGTGGTTATCTACGACTACCAATAAACACATGGCATTCTTATAGAGGCATTTGAGAAGCTGATTAATGAAATAAAACATAAATTAACAACTCACTCTTGTGAAGCGTCATCATTAGCTAAGCGACTAGCTGAACTCACTGACATAGAAGATGCAGTTGTAGAAAATCGTGATATTAAATCACTACTAATAGATAAGTTTGGTGAAAACGTTTTATTTTCATATCCAAATGATCGATCGAAATCATCATTAGTGTTTATGGGCAACATATCACTGGATCAAGTCATTGAACATATTCGTACCGTAACTTCAACAAACTCCATTGTTCAAGTGGCAAAACAACTTCGTAAAGAAATATTAAGTACTGAAGTAATACCAATACGGCGGCCGCCGTAGCCGAATGGGTTGGTGCGTGATTACCATTCGGAATTCACAGAGATGTCGTTGGTTCGAATCTGGGTGAAAGCAAAATTATTAAAAACATTTTTCTATTAGCGGTCGCCCCTCGGCAGGCAATGGCAAACCTCCGAGTGTATTTCTGCCATGAAAAAAGCTCCTCATAAAAATATCTGCCGTTCGGAGTCGGCTTGAAACTGTAGGTCCCTCCATTTGTGGAACAACATCAAGACGCACACCACAAATAGGAGGAGGAGCTCGGCCAAACACCTAACAGAAGTGTACGCGCCAATTATTTATTTTATTTTTTTAAGTAATACCAAATGGGTTTTTATGTGATGAAACTTTAATTGAACAATTTTTAAAGAAAAATCATTTACCGAATAATTGGCAAATTTTTATGCAAGTGCTAAAAATAAAAAATTAAGTGAAAACTACAATCGACGAGCGTTATCAGTGTTCAATGATATATACTTCACGATTACTGAGAAACCGACTCCAGAGCATATTGCTTTAGCTCAATCTATTCATCATCTGACTCGATCGAAAAATTTAATCAATATGATGAATAAATTTGGTCATTGCATTAATTACAAAGCATTAAAAAACATCGATAAAGAAGTACTAACGTCAATTGTGTGTGAAGATATAGACAGAAAATTGCTTATTCCTAAAAATATAGTTCGAGATTCGTCGTTATGCCTTCATGGAGCTATAGATAATATTGATTTCAATGAAAAAAGGTCTATCGTTTGAAGGTTCTTATAAGAAAAAATACATTTCAGGGTGTCATTTAGCTGCTCAATCCCTTGGCGAAAATATTTCTCGTATTTTGCCAGCATTACACTCTCTAAGCAGAGAATGTTAATGCAATGAGAAGGAGCAAATGTTAAAAGAGCTTTTTTCGAGTTCTAATTTATAGATTCATAATAAGGTCATTTCAAATTCTACTTTCCGCAAGAGGTTGGAATTGCAGATATTTACCACGCGAGTGACGCGAGTGGAGGGTTTCTATATTTACTTACCACGCTAGGACAACAATTCAGATATTTTCTGCGTTTACCATACTACTGAGGACGTTCATAAGATTTTTCGGCACACTACTAAGGAAATCGAAGCGAATAAATTTACGATTAAGAAGGCCGCGCGGCAGTTAGTTTGTGGTGCAGAAGCTAAAGTCGGGGGAATTATTCGTTTTGTTTCTTGGCACGTATATAATTCAGGTTCAAGTCCTGAAGTCATATTTTTTTTCTTGCACATTTTTTTTTTACAATTCAAAGCAGGAAAGTTTGGTAAAATTTTTGAGTTTATTTTAATTAAAATTTCTTTAAAATACTGTTTTTTTTGTATTTTATAAATGGAAATTTCTTTTCGGTATAAAATAGTTCATACTGGATATTACCTGACTTTTATATAAATCAATCAAAACAGAAAATATGTACATATATCTATAATCTATTTCATCAAATCCAAATTATATTGATGAGAAAATATCATTCTAATATCCGTCCAGAAAGCCAAACGCGCATACACACATGCATATTCATATAATTACGCATACAAACTTTCAACTAACGCAGAATATGTGCATATAAAACTGCGAATCGAATAAATGAGTGATTTAGAAAAGATCATTAATAATTGTAGATTAGCGCAATCGTGAAAGACGTGTCGTGTATGCAGTACATCGTCTCATATTTGACTCAGGTTCAAATCCTGTGCACAGTTTTTTGTTCGATATTTTTATTTCATTTTTTATATTTGGTTTAATTCGAATTGATTTAAAATAGTGTATTCAGGTTTTTCTAATACCTGTTATTTAGAAATTTATTTTCTATATAACATTATTCATTTGAATTGATTTATATGTAAAACAGCCATAAAGTCAATCATATGAATATGCATTCCTATATTTAATCTCTTCAGTCAAATCTGAACTACTTACATACACATATTGATGAGAAAATATTCTAATATCCATCCAGGAAGCCTAACGCGCATACTCACATATGTATATAAATATATGTACAAACTACCACCATTCTAACAAACCCAGAACACAAGCTTCTGCGCACACTTGACACATGGGATATGTATACCCTATGAGCAAAAAGAACCGGGAAGGTGATGTTGACTGTTTTCTTCGATTGCCAAGGCATAGTCCACCATGAGTACCTTCCATCGGGCCAGACAGTCAATAGAGAATATTATTTATCCGCGTTGAAACCTTAGAGAAATGCTGTATATTGCAAACGGCCGGAAATGTGAGCAAACAATTCTCAGATATGAACAATTCATGATGATAACGCGCCATCGCACTGATCAAAGAGAATACAAATCGGCCTGCGGGGGGTGTTTGGAGGACTGGGTTAAACGTTGGCACATGTGTGTGGCTTCAGACGGGTCATATTTTGAAGGAGATAATATAAATTTGCCTTAAATTTTACTCTGTTTTGTTTAATTTAAACATTCCCGGTACTTTCTGATCATAAGGTACATATATGCGGCTTTGCGGACAGCAATGTGTGATTCGCTGGAAGTCGCATTAACTCGCGACTGTCGCACAGTTAGAAGACATATTTACATACATATAAGGGTGCATACATACATACGGAGCCGCGGCCACTCGACATGACAAAAATTTAAGATTTATCAAATATTGGCAAATAATTCCACGCGAAATATTCCAATATTGACTATTTTCGAATGGTCGCGAAAATTGGCATATGGGCGGCTCGTTTTATGAATGAAATTGAAATCTGAGCTCTAACTTATGAATGAACTTTTTGTTTTTCTTCTAAATTGTTCAGCGCCGTCGCTGATAGAATCATGGCCGCTGCGACTGCGTCTACGAATGTATTTTGTTTTGGGCGACATGCGCATGTGAGGTATGTGTTTTTGTTGTGTTCTAGAACATTTTAGAATGTGTGGTGGCAAAGCGGCCATCGCGTTGCGCTTGCTGTTGCTTTTGCGTATTGTGTTTTTGTAAGTATAATATTAGGAATATCGACTGATGAAAGACAAAAGTACACGGAAGCAAGAAGGGAGCGCTGTGCTCGCGCATATATGCATGAATGTATGAACGTGCATGGATGTAGTAACATATGAATACAATTATTTTGTAGGAAGTTTAGAAGCCAAGTAGGTATACTCGTATATGTATGTATATATGGTAGGACATAAACTGGGTATATATACATACATAGAGCAGAATTGTTTTTGCACTTGTTAGGAAGAAACTCGTTCACTAGTGCGTATGTGTATTTGATTTCTTGTAAGAATGTGATGTGGTATGACATGTGTACATACATAAGTCAAGGTTATTTGGGCATACTTGCATATGTGATATGATGTTCTTGCGCTTGTGCATTATTGTTTTTCATATACAAATGTACATACATACATATGTATGTAAATGCTGTCGAATACATAAACTATAAATTGACATACAATATAAAATAAGTGTTGATTTATCTTAAACCGTTCTTTTTTTCTGAATGCAAATACCTCCTATTGACATGTACATACATATTATGTACTTATGTATATTTTATATACCATCATTTATTTACATATAAAGTATACGTTCATTTATGTACCTACATATGTGTGTAATGAAAAACTTCATGAATTACTTTCAGAACTTTATTAAAATTTATTCGCGTCGCGCGCATGCACAAAACCTTTTGTTCACAATGCAGGCGCAGAAATAAACGCTCTGCGTATTTATCCTCCCCACGTGACTCGCCATCAATTCTCGGTGCAAATTTTTTTTTTTTCGTTTTTAAATTTTTTTTTTTAATGTAATCGTAAAAAAATTTGTAATAATTACATTTTATGTATCCGCTTATCATTTCAAAAGTAACAAAATGGTAAAATAATAAGCAGTCGAAGAAATAAACGCACCGCCTATTTTTCCTCGCCACATGTTAGACTCGAGTTCAATTCCCGGCTCAAACTTTTTTTATAAATTTTTTTTTTAAATCGTTTTTTTTTTTTAATGTAATCGTAAAAAAAATTTGTAATAAATTTTATGTATCCGCTTATCATTTCAAAAGTAACAAAATGGTAAAAAAATAAGCAGTCGAAGAAATAAACGCACCGCCTATTTTTCCTCGCCACATGTTAGACTCGAGTTCAATTCTCGGCGCAAACTTTTTTTTATAAATTTTATTTTTTAAAATCGTTTTTTTTTTTTAATGTAATTGAAAAAAACAATTATGTAATAAATTTTACGTATTCGCTTATTATTTCAAAAATACGAAAATAGTACAAATTTAATTGGTTTAATGTCGAGGTGAGAAATGTGTTGTGTGTTGAGGTGAAAGATATGTGGTGTTTCTAATTCAGTGAGGTGTCTATAAACTCGGTGTGCTAAATGACCTTATTACAAATCTTTCAAATCTCAATTGTACTAAAAAAAGCTTACAGTAACATTTGCACCTTCTCATTGCATTAACATTCTCTGGTACTACAGCCTATTGATTACACCTTATTAGGTTATGATGGGCAATGCTTTCAATGATTCACTTGTAACCATTTTTTCAGAACTTAGAACTTAGTTGCGCACCTAATATATGTATATGTAAAGGGTTTTAATAAGAGGTGCTATTTTATATTCAAAGAAAAATGCTATATTTTAATATAAATCATCGGATGTTTATTTCATTATAAAGAGGAAGGTATGCCGTTAAAGTGGAAAATAATGGGCAAATATCCACCACGGCCACGCTTACAGAACAATATTCTTTTCATGAAATTTTCCATAACCAAATTGCAAAGTGGCTGCCCTATGTCCTCGATAGTCTCACGAATTCCATCTTTGAGGTCTTGAATCGACCCTGGGCTGTTGGCGTAGACCTTCTCTTTCAGGTGGCCCCAACGAAAAAAGTCACAAGGCGTTAAATCTGTGGTCGAGCGATAACACGGTCCGGAAACTTTACCCGTAAGAGATCAATGGTCTCGTTGATTTTGTGGTACGTAGCGCCGTCTTGTTCAAAATAAACGTTGTCCAGATCAATACCATCCAATTTCGACCAAAAACACATTGTTAATCATCTCTCAATAGCGCAATCCATTCACCTGTAACACCTCTTTATACACATATACGAGTATATAATCGGCGCTTATACCTTTTTTGGGTGTTTGGCCGAGCTCCTCCTTCTATTTGTGACGTGCGTATTGACGTTGTTTCACAAATGGAGTAACCTACAGTGTTAAGTCGACTTCAAACTGCAAATGTTTTTTTTATGATAGCGTTTTCAACAGAAATACACTCGGAGATTTGACATTGCCTGACGAGGGGCGACCGAGAAAACTTGTTCTTCATTTCGTTGTTTAACGGAGATTCGAGCCTACGTTCCCTCTGGATTCCGAATGGTAGTCACGCATTTATCCATTCGGGTACGGCGTGGCGCGTACACCCTTTTTCGGTGTTTGGCCAAGCTCCTATTAGTGGCGTGCGTCTTGATATTTTTCCTCAAATGGAGGGACATAAAGTTTCAAGACGACTCCGAATGGCAGATATTTTTTATGAGTAGCTTTTTCATAGCAGAAATTCACTAGGAGGTTTGCCATTGCCTGCCAAGGGGTGACCGCTATTAGAAAAAACTTTTTCTTAATATTTGTGTTTCACCGAAATTCGAACCTGCGTTCCAACCCCTTTGGCTACGGTGGCCGCCAAATGTAATAAATTTTAGAAATAAAAACTGCATATATAAGGAAAAATATTAGTTCAACAATTTGCGGCTTTGGCCCTTGTTGTTATGAACAGCGCTGCACAGCTCAAAGAACCTTAATATTAAATATTTGCCACTTTGGGATTCATCCTAAGGCTGAATGTATGTACAGTAACATTCAAAAAAGTCGCACTCTGGATTCAGTGTAAGTTTCTAACTTTGCGGCTGTATACATATAGTATGTACGTTTTTGTGCAGTTTTTATCAATTGGAGAACTACATACGTAAAGTAACATACTAATTAATTATTTACCGACCATCAGAATAATAATAAAAATAATTCTTTCGAAATTTTTGTTAGTATACAATTGTTCAGGACAGAACTTTTTCATAAGCTACTTGTGCTGTTTTCTGCATCTTATTGTATGATACATTCCTGTTCGCACTTGACGCACAGCAGCTGCGGCTGTCAAGAATTTTAGAGACATATTTACACATACATATATATGGGTGCAAACATATATACGGAGCCGCGACCATTCGACATGACAAAAATTCACGATTCACCAAATATTGGCAAATATTTCCACAAGAAATATTCCAGTATTGACAATTTTCAAATGATCGTCAGTGATTTCTTAGAATTTTAGCTTTGGACGACAGGACGAGGAATAAAGTGAATGCCCTATGTATGCGGTTATATGAGCATGCATATGTATATGTAATACTAATAATCATAGTTTTATTGGGAGTTCAGAATATAAATATGTTCGTACATAGGATAGGGCACAAATTGTGCAGATTCAAATAGAAATATATATGTATGTACATACTCGTATATGAATATGCAACAGATAATTGTTTCAGCATTTTTTAGGCAGGAATTCGATCCTTTGAGTATTTCCTCCCTAATTATTTTATGTAAATATGATAAGGCAATGCCTCGTGAGGTAGGTCATGGTCACTATACGAATTAAAGATGGAATTGAACTTTTGCTTAGTTGTCACATATATGCATATGCGTCTCATCAAATTTTTAATTAATTTATTTTGATTTTCAAAGTGTTACACAATTTAGAAAATGCATAAAATTGAATAAAATTTCGTTCTAAGGAACATAGAAATGCTCATTCAAAAGACTTTCAAAATGCCGTCGGCAATTTGATTTCATACAGAACATAAAAACCGCGCAGAGCCAATGCAGGCCACAAACGGACAACAAATCGAAGCAATCGGTTTAAACTTTGCCACTCACGTGTGGATTTGTTGACGATTTTAGTTTCACGCTGCACATAGGTAGATTTTGAAGATTTAGGCGGCCAAAAATATTTGACTGCATATATCGTCTTAAAACTGTTTAATAACTAGAAATTTATAATAATTTCTTTTACTAAACGGTTAAATTAAAAAAGTATATGTATTACACTGTGTAACACTGAAAAATACCTTAGCAGTAAAGCTCCTTTTCTTGTAGTATGATCTCACTCAGTCAGTATACTTTATTGTGGGCTACACATTGAGTTTATACAACAAATCTTGACCTTTCCCAAAGTAAAAATAGAGCCCATATATCACTAGTATTTGCATAAAAGTAAGGTAACTCGATTTTGAAAAAATTGTTTTATCACTACATATTATAAAACAAAGTCGCTTTTTCTGTCCCTATGTCCCCTTATACGCTTAAATCTTTAAAACTACGCAACGGATTTTGATGCGGTTTTTTTTTAAAGATAGATTGATTGAAGAGGAAGGTTTATATCTATATAATGTGAAGAAATATATAAAGGGGGCGTGGCAATCGGTCAAAATGTGGCAAAAAAACATACATTTTTTGTTTTCACGGCCATAAATCATAAACGAATCAACCAATTAAAATGAAACTTTCTTGAAGTTTAACTTTGAAATATTTACTTTCGTTCTGCATCAAAAAAATAATTGATTTATTTGTTATTGCGTAATTGCGAAAGAGCTTCAAAAAATGCGAAATAAAACTGGTCAGAAACAAAATACGGCTACTGATAATCAGCCTAATAATATACGTCCTGTTAATATGACAAAACATAATAATAGCCAAGCAATTTTACATAGTAATCGGAATAAACCAACCCTTTCCGATGTAGTAAAAGGTAAAGGTAGTGAAAAACTGGTTATAACCAAAACCCAAACAAAAAGTGAAGATATTCTCGCTCAAATCCTTAATAAATTAAATAAGCAAGAAGTTTTTAATACAGACCTCCAAAAGAGACTAAATAATCTCGAACAAAAGTTAAAAACATTGTTATGATTGATAACCTTCGAATTGTAGCGTGGAACTCGAATGGATTATTAAAAAACCAAAAGGAACTCGAACTACTTTTAAATATAGAAAAAATAGATATTTGCCTAATATCCGAAACACACTTTACTACACAAAACCACATTTCCTTCAAAAATTATAATGTCTATCACACGATACATCCAAACAATTGCGCAAGAGGAGGTACTGCAGTAATTATTAAAAACAGTCTAGAACACTACGAAGAAAATAAAATTAGCTCTGACATTCTCCAAACAACAACTGTTTCAGTAAGGTTAAAACACCAATATATGTCAATCACAGCTATTTACTGTCCACCGAGGTACACGATATCATCTGACGACTTCAAAACTCTTATTAATATGCACAAACGCAAATTTATTATTGGTGGAGATTTTAACGCGAAAAATACTTATTGGGGATCGCGCCTTACTACAACCAAAGGTCGGGAGCTACTTAAAGCGGCCCAAGAAACCGGATGTGATTTCATTTCTACTGGAAAACCAACGTACTGGCCAACAGATGTAAACAAAAAACCAGATTTAATTGATTTTTTCATGGTCCGAAAAGTATCCCAAAACTTCGTCAAAATAGAAGAGGGATTAAGTCTGAATTCTGACCATTCCCCTATATACTTGACCATAAGTGAATCAGTTGTTGAAAAAGAACCAAATCTGACTCTGTACAACAGATACACTGACTGGGCTTCGTTTAAATCAACACTTAGCACCGCAATGCATTTTTCTGCACCAATATTGACAGCTGAAAGTTTGGAGGTTGAGATCGATTCTTTTACGAAGAAAATTCAGAAAGCTGCTTGGGAAAACACGCCGGAATTGAGGCGGAAAACGATAGGCACCAACTACCCTAAAGAAATAAAACTTCTTCTTGCAAAAAAGAGAAAACTTCGCCGGAAGTGGCAGCAAACTCGTTCACCTGCAGATAAAACGAAACTCAACAATGCAGCAACTGCATTAAAAAAAGAAATAGCAGTTATTGAAAATGAGACAATGCAACGTTACCTATCAGAGCTTTCAGCTGATAAAAAAGATGACTATTCTCTCTGGAAAAGTACAAAGTATTTAAAACGACCAATATGCCATGTTCCACCTATTAGAAATGAAAATAGTACTTGGGCTAGAAGCGATGCAGAAAAAGCCACTGCTTTTGCGAAGTATTTGAAAAAAACTTTCACACCTAATAAGAGTAACTACGACTTAAACTCCTGTGGTACATATGAAAACCGTTCTGAAATTCCACAAATTACATTAAATGAGCTCAGAAAGGAAATCAAGCAACTTAAAGATAAAAAAGCTCCAGGCTTCGACCTTATAACTGCAGAAGTTTTAAAACAATTGCCAAATAAAGCCCTAAAACGATTGGCTTATCTTTTCAATACAGCTATTAAACTAAAATATTTTCCTGGACTGTGGAAAGTTGCGGAAGTTATAATGATTCCAAAACCAGGAAAAGATCCTCACGACGTGTCTTCATACCGTCCGATTTCTCTGTTATCACAAATATCCAAGTTGTTTGAAAAACTAATATTCCTCAGGTTGAAACCCATTATTGAATTAAAAGATCTAATACCTTCTCACCAATTTGGTTTCCGAAGTAAACACTCCACGTTGGAACAAGTCCATAGAATAATATCAGAAATCGAAAAAGCATTAGAGGAAAAGAAGGTATGTTCAGCAGTTTTCCTCGACGTCGCACAGGCGTTCGATAAAGTATGGCATGAAGGCTTGATTTACAAATTAAAGACTTGCCTCCCATACCAATATTGTAGTCTGCTGGAGTCATATATTACTTCAAGATATTTAAGAATTAAACAGGGAAAGGAATATTCTGAACTGGTTGAAATAAAAGCCGGCGTACCACAAGGTAGCATCCTGGGTCCAATCCTGTATATTCTTTATACCCGAGATTTACCACTTATGGCAAATTGTTTAACTGCCACCTTCGCTGACGACACTGCAATTTTATGTGTTGAAAAGACAGAAGAAAAAGCTGCAAGGAACCTTCAAACTGCAATCGACTCTATGGTATCATGGACGAGAAAATGGGGAATCAAACTCAATAACAGTAAATCCATTCACGTGAATTTTACAAATAAAATTGCAAAATACCAACCAATAACGATTTCTAATGAAAAAGTCCCTTTCGCTAATACTGCAAAATACCTAGGTATTACCCTAGATGCGAAGTTGCGATGGAAAGAGCATATAAAAATAAAACGAAATGAGCTTAACATCAGGCTAAACAAAATGAACTGGCTAATTGGATGGAAATCGCATTTATCCATATATAACAAATTATTGCTCTATAAACAAACATTAAAACCATTATGGGCCTATGGTGCACAGCTTTGGGGTTGCGCCAGTGAAGAAAATATCAATGTAATACAACGCTTTCAAAACAAAGTGCTGAGAATCATCGTTAAAGCACCCTGGTACGTCAGAAATGCTGATATTCATCGGGACCTTAAAATTAACACTGTAACTGAAGAAATTAAGAAAATAGCAGAAGCGCACCAAATTCGACTTCAAGGGCATGTAAACGAAGAAGCTAGGAGCATCCTTAGTAACCCGTGCACAGTTCGAAGATTAAAGAGGAAAAAACCACATGAACTTGCTGGCTATTAACAGAAAATAAGAAATATTGTTTGTAATTTCTTTTTATCAATTGTAATTTATTTTCGAATCAAACTGCTCGTTAGTTTCTGAACTAGTTGTAGTGTAATTAAACATTGTAATTTACTTATTATGTTTGAAATAAAAAAAAAAAAAAAATTTGTTATTTAACCAAAATTGTTTAAACACAAGTATTTACGAATCGCTCGCATTATTTCATATCGGACGTATGTACATATTATATGTATCTATGTATGTACTGAATTCCATGTAATTATATGTACATACAATTTTACAGCGAAATAAAACGCTATTTTCACGTTCTATATTAGTAAATCGCACATAATTAAAATACAGTTTTTGAATAGTTTTTATTGATTCGGAGCGCGTTTAGTTTGCTATCGATTCCATACAATAACATTTTTTGTCATTTACTTTTTACGACAACTAATAGCTTATTTTCGAAGCGATTTCAACAAAAAAGGTACAACATTAATCCTTATCCAATTAAATACCTTAAATATGTACTTTGTTGTTTTCATATATGTAGATCTATGTATATGGCTCTTTACAGCATATAATTAAAAACAATATTTTTCAAGATATTACATCAGTAATTAGTAATTGAGATCTATCGGAAAAATTGCGTTAGCTGTTGCGTCATCCGGCATTGCCGCTACTCTTTTGGAAAGAGGCCGAACCACACACTCTACAATCAAGCACCCGCTGAAAATCGCCACCGATGATGATAACAGCGTCTGTAGTGTTTCTAGACAGAGCAATACAGGAAAATTGATGCGTGACTGCTCATTAATAGTCTGGGACGAAGCTACCATGTCAAACAAGACGTCTGTGGAAGCACTGGATAGGACAATGCGCGATTTGCGCAACAAAAATTCACCTATGGGTGGATGTACAATTCTGTTCTCAGGAGATTTCCGTCAAATCCTACCAGTTGTGACTCGGGGAGCACGTGCTGACGAAATAAATGCTTCGCTAAAAAGATCCCACCTTTGGTCGTATGTCAATAAATTAGATCTTAAAACTAATATGAGGGTTTCGTCATCTTCACGTGAGAACAGGCTATTTCCAGAGATGCTGCTAAAATTTGGCAATGGAGAATTAACACAAAGTGAGGGACATTTGATAACATAAGTTATAAGACAATATCTTGGTTTAAAGAAAGAGCTATTCTGTCACCAACTAACGAACCAGTAGATAAAGTAAATAACTTGATTATTTCAAAGATTGATGCGCCGACGAAAATATACTACTCGGTCCATACTGTTCTCGATTTGGAAGAAGCTGTTCAATTTCCTACAGACTTTCTAAATTCTTTGAACCCGTCTGGACTCCATCCTCACAAAATGGAGCTGAAAATAGGTTGTCCTGTTATTTTATTAAGAAACCTAAGTCCACCTAAACTTTGCAATGGCACGCGTTTGCTGGTAAAATCACTGAAAACTTTCATAATAGAGTGCACAATACACACAGGATGTGGTACCGGAGAAGATGTATTGATTCCCCGAATCCCTCTGATACCATCGGATCTACCATTCCAATTTAAACGCTTACAATTTCCGGTAAAGACATCTTTTGCAATGACCATTAATAAATCTCAGGGTCAAACCTTCGACGTTGCAGGCTTAGATTTGAGTGTTGACTGTTTTTCACATGGCCAACTGTATGTCGCTCTTTCAAGAGTAACCTCTAGAGAAAACATGTTTGTATTGTCTAATGACAAGAAAGCTATGAATGTTGTATATAAAGACATTCTGTATTATAGTAATTGTTGTAAAAATAAAATAAATACATATGTAAAAATGCAAAAAGTTAATATGCAAAAATGTAGGGTATGAATTTAGATATCCCAAAGATAGCAGGAAATCTTCATGCTATAAAGAAAGGGGAATTGTTTTACTCCAAATTTAACGCGTGCGGGTCACGGACAGTAATGAATAAGCCAAAACTATTGGATCGATTTTAATCATCTTTTCAGTGAGTGACATAGGGTATATATTTTATACCCGTGCGAAGCTGGGCGGGTTGCTAGTATATTATATAATAGAAAAATATTTACAGATATACATAGAATACAGATATACAATAGAATAGAAAAATATTTACATATACAGATAAAATACACCAAAAGCACAATAGATATGTATATACAGAAATTATTAATTTATTAGTTTTCGCCTTCTGAATTAAGGTGTTCTGTCACATCTTTGTCCACATATTTAAAGGGTACGAGCAGCTTAATTGCGTCTGGGCTAAACGACTTTGATGGTTTTTTCTTTCTTCTGCGATGAACTGAAATACTGCTCAAAAAGGGGTCCGAGCTTAACAACAATCGGTGGTATATGTCGCGATTGCACTCTTCACGAGAAAACTTCCGTGCATAATTTTCTCGATACAACCGGAAGTGCTTGTTTCGCGCCTCTTGAGCCTCCTCTGACAGTTGTCCTATTGGTAATAATGAGTTTTCAATTATAGCAGCGCCATGGACTAGTATCTTGTGCATTGTGGGTGTCATCGGATGCCAGACGTAAAGCTTTATATATAATTTAGCGGTATCCAATGCATATTCATCATATTTAGCAGAATCAATTTCATAGCCACTAGATATGGCTTCCAGTATTATTTTAAGCCTGTAAATGAAATTATAATCAACACCTGTGATATCTGCAGCCAATTTTGGGTTTTCGAAAAATCGCCGGCTTGTATTGCCATCATTGCTGTTACCATAATTTGCTTTGGGCGTGTCTATAAGTAAGCCTAACTCATCCCAAAATCTTTTTTGAATGGTTTCTTTAGTGGTTTTTCCCAACAGTTCTTCCTCAGCTGCTCTCTTTGCTCTATACTTTTTCACTGGCAATTTGTAAGCCAAATGCAAAATACGGGTGTGTTCGAGCCACAAATGTTGCGGCAGTGTTACTTTTTATGACAGAGCATCACGTTCTTCGATAAAATTTCGAAAACACTGGCAACGTCACGCGTTCGATTAGCGAAATGTTGACAATCTCTTGCTCATCACTAGCTAATCAAGCGCAACATACACATTTTCAATGCGCAATCGAGATGGAGGAGGAAGAGTAAGTAAATTTTGTGTTATATGTTATTTTTATGTTGTAATATTGTTAATTATTTGTTTTTAGCATAAAATTAAGCGTTGTGGAAATCAAATTACTGGTCAGAACTCGATTAGACATGGAAAATGCGTTTGGTAGCGGGAGGAGGAAGAAATCGGTCCTTTGGGGCAAAGTACTGGACAAAATGAAAACCGATGCTTCAGATCTTAGCGCTACAAGAAATCAGTGCAACGAAAATTTTTAAACATGTACGCAACATATAAAAGAATAAAAAAGAGGAACAATTCTACAGGAAGAGATGCAACCACTTGGGAATTTTTTAATCATTTCGACGAGATTAATGGTACAAGACATTCCATTTCTCCTCCATTTCAAAATTTGCAGAGTTCCCTAAACATTTCAAGCAGCAAAAGTGTACAGGATGATGGAGAATATCAAAGATCTCCACGAGAATCATAACTCCGAGACTGACTCCGGTGGTGATGCTACTAGGAATGAATATGAAAACAACGCAAATACTCCTAATAAAAAACGAAAAATACCAGCCAGCGAGTTACTGGAGTTTTCCAAAAAAGAGGCTCGTGAGGAAAAAATAAGGCACGATGAAGCGATAGCATTGGAAAAAGAAAAGCTTCAAATAGAGAGAGAAAAAGTTGCAAGAATGATGGAGCCCAGGGAAGTGTTAGATAAGTTTGTCAACAAGTGATCTTAGTATCTGAAAAAAATTGATCTCACTCAGTCAGTATTTTTACAGACTTCAGCATTTAGTTTTTTTATATCATTAAAATGATAATAAGTACCTAAATGAAATGTTTTCTTATTCGTTTTTTCATTAATATAAAATAAAATAAAGTAATTTAATGAATTATTATGAATTAAATAACGTTTCCTCCTGTTTTTCTCCAAGTTTCTTAAAAAACTATCCCCACCCCTTGCCATTAGCTCATCTGCTATCAAAAATGTTAAAAATTCCTTTTTTTTAAATAACACGTTCGACGCCAAATAAAGTCTGCAATATTGCTGCACACTATCAGCTGAGTACACTGGATCACATATATCAACTTTTTTCTGCACCAGAGACGCCGTTATGAAATTCCTATGTAAAATCACCGTCTGATTCCGAAAATCAAGGTTATTTTTTATTCTATCGCAAAGTTTTTGAGATATTTACGAATTACCGTTATTTCAAAAAAAAAAAAATTCGGCCCACTTAATCATATATATCTCGAAAACGAATTGAGCGATTCTAAACCCGTTTAGAGCTTTTAAAAGGTAATAAAAAAAAAAAACGGATTTTTTAAATTGTTTTGGTAAAAATATAAAAAAATTTGTACTTTGAGAGAAAGGATCTCGAAAACTTTTTACTTTTTCGTGTATTTTTTATTTTCACTCTAAGCTGTGTTTTATTACAAAAACAAAACAACTTTGATTCAACAAAATCGATGAACTAATACAAAAGTTACAAACATTCAAGTAAATATATCCATTTAATACTCAGTACCCTACTGGTAATATGTGTTAGTATTCGCATATCAGTTAGTTACAGGTAGATTTTGGAAGGGTTATTAGATACAAAAAATTGTTAGCGTTGTTATCTCAAACACAGATACATTTCAAGCAAGATCATATGCTTAAGGCAGGTAGTGTTTTCTATGTATAACTAGGGAACCTTTTTGTATAGGTAGGCTTGCATTTTTAGTTGATCTATGTAAGAATAAATAATAGTACATGCGCCTCGTTCCTTCATCATATCTGCAAGGATCGCCGGATACTGTTCACTTTATAATTGCAGTTTATAATCCGTAATTTACTTAAAAATATAATAAGAATAAAAGGGCTCGAAAGTTTGAGTGTAAAAATGATCCAGATATGTTCTGTTTCATCTGCGGGGAATTTATCGTTAAAAGGATCCTTTGAAATTTGCATACCATAAGTGTTATGGAATTGAGCCTAGAAACAATGAAAAACTATGGACACCGAATACTGTGTGCACCACATGTCGAGTCGAATTGATATTTTCGGAAACCGGAACCAAAAGGTACATCGTAAAAATTAGGAGTTTGCTCTCTTTTAATGCGTATCTGACTAATTTCTTAAACTATCTATTTAGGCGACATATGAAATTTATTACACATATGAAGTGGAGGGAACCAACTTGCCATTCAACGGACTGCTATATTTGTACTAAAAAAGTATTTGGGGTTGGAAAGTCAAGAAAAGTAACCTATGCCAGCGTATCTACAGTGTCATTACCAGAACTAAATTCAACGGAAGCTACATTGCCAGAATCAAATTTAACTTTAGTTCCGGCTCCAGTTTCATTGTCAACAGCAGTATCTGATTACGCGGCATCATGTTGTACTGAATTGCAAACGGAAAACGAAAGAAACCCTTTGTCACAAGCACAACTCAATGATTGGATAAGGGACTTGGAGTTGTCAAAAGAAAAGGCCGAACTACACGCCTCTCGTATGCAACAATTTAAATTTGTTTCATCCGATGTTAAGGTAACATATTATAGTAGTATAGTAACATATCAAAACAATTCTCCCAGTACTATACGAAGAAGGACAGTGTTTGTTATTGCAAAAACATTGCTGGTCTATTTAAACAGTTTGGTGAACCATATGATTTAAAAGAGTGGCGATTGTTCATAGACGGCAATAAATTAAGTTTAAAGGCCGTATTATTGCATATTGGCAACCAAAAGCCATCTATCCCGATCGCGCATGCAGTAAATACGAAGAAAAAATATGAGACAATGCAAAACTTGCTTAAATTAATTAAATACGAAGAACATGATTGGAAAATATGTGCCGATCTAAAAGTCGTTGGAATGCTATGTGGTCTACAATCTGGATACACAAAATACTATTGCTTTCTATGCAAATGGGATAGCCGAGCACGTCAAGACCACTACATCATAAAGAATTGGCCAGAACGAATCGAGTTTCAGGGTGGGGTGGATAACATAAAATACTCACCACTTATAAAGAAGGAAAAAATAACTCTACCTCCGCTCCACATCAAGCTCGGCCTTATCAAAAACTTTGTCAAGGCTTTGGACAAAGAAGGCGAAGCTTTTCATTATTTGAAAACAATATTTCCACAGATTTCAGAAGCAAAAATAAAGGAAGGGATTTTTGTGGGGCCGCAAATAAGGAAAATAATGGCCAATACCCATTTCAAAGAACTATTGTCACCAGTGGAGGCAGCGGCGTGGGACTCTTTTGAAAAGGTCGTTACTTCTTTTTTAGGCAAACGAAAAAGTCCTAACTTCGAGCTGATAGTGAACGATTTAATCAAAAACTATGCGGAAATGGGTAAATAAAAACACATATAAGACCGTTTTCTCAGTTAACTTTAAAACTAAACAAAAAATTTGAAGGCAAATTTTTAAATTTACATGAGAATATATAGCCCTTAATCTGAATTTATTGCCCTGCTCCGAACAAACAAGAACGACCAAAATTTGTTCTGAATTGGAAGAAGAAAATTATATGCTAATGTGTCACTTATGTATTTATCTAATTCCCTTTTTAATTTTCTTTCAGGAGTAAATATGTCTTTAAAATTTCATTTTCTGCACTCCCATTTAAATTTTTTCCCGCAAAATCTTGGCGACGAAAGTGATGAGCATGGCGAAAGGTTTCACCAGCAAATGAAAATGATTGAAAGTCGGTATCAAGGATTCTGGGATGTCGCTATGGTGGGTGACTACAGTTGGTTTCTCATAAGAGAAACCGATCCTTATATAAATAAGCGTCAAAACAAGACACATAACTTTTTCAATTATAAAATAAGATCATAGAGTTAAGACAGAATCATATGTACATATGCTTTATTTGTAGGGTACTTAAGTTTTACTATATGGATGTATTTACTTGAATGCTTGTAACTTTTGTATTAGTTCATCGATTTTGTTTAATCAAAGTTTATTTTTTTTGTAATATAACAGAGCTTAGAGTGAAAACAAAAAATACCCGAAAAAGTAAAAAGTTTTTGAGATCCTTTCTCTCAAAGTACAGATTTTTTTATAGTTTTACAAAAAAAATTTAAAAAATGCGTTATGATAGTTCGTTATCTTTGAATCTGCAGGGCCTAGCAAAAAGTGTTTTGCACACAGTTTATATCAAATTTTATTACCTTTTAAAAGCTCTAAACGGTTTTAGAATCGCTCAATTCGTTTTCGAGATATATATGATTAAGTGGCCGAATTTTTTTTTTTTTTTGAAATAACGGTAATTCATAAATATCTCAAAAACATTACCATAGAAAAATAACCTTGATTTTCGGAATTAGACGGTGATTTTACATAGGAATTTCATAACGCTGTCTCTGGTGCATTTTGGCTGTAAGCCAGTGCTATCAGCAACAGAGTATCAATAAAGCAACAGGGTTGCAGTATTGCGGTAATTATTGCGCGGCTCGAACACACCCTACTTTCGAGTAATCTATTCTAGCGTGCAGAACGGATAGTCCAAAATCAAGGGAATCTAGGCTAACTTCATTCTTCTTGTCTAGATTGTTAAAGTCTTTCGATGTTGCTTTACACAAATAACATTGACTAGTGGATCTGGTATCGGTGGCAGCATTGCAAACCTTACCATCAATCATCGTCATCTTAAAAATATACCGGAAAACAAATTTATTTCCTTGCAGCTCTATTTCAGAAGCAACTAAGTTGTTTACTGAGGATTCAACAAAATTTATTTCTTCTTTCGTGACGTCTATACTTTCTTTGATAAACCCAAATCTTATCGGTCTACAGAATCTAGGAGATGACGGAGAAGGGTTTTGCCAAAAAATTTTTCTGTTTTCGTTTCCACAGGTGATTTGTAGTGGCACAAAAGAGCTAAGAAAAATGTTGGCATTCGAACCAGAAGTATACTCAATTATTTGTTTATATTTAGCTTGCTGGGAACCATCGCATCCCCACTTGCATATTATTGTAAGAGAATTTCTTTCGTCCTCGCTTAGAGTGAGGAGCACCTCCTCTAAATACATTGATAAGCGCATAATTGTCTTATCGATGAGGCTTTGCAAGTCAGTTTCTGCGTAAGAACTAGTTACCCGTATTTGCGTTTGGTAACATTCTTTTTTAGCTTCTAATAAGCGAGCGTAACAGGGATAAAGGTAACGGTTTGTATTACGAATTATTTCATATTGCTCTCTTGTTAAGTCTGCTTCTACAAACATAGCTAAGGCTGCATGTGGTGTCAATATATTACCTCTCATCGGGCTTGTTGATTCTTTGTATGCACTTTTGTATTTTGCTGCGCGACTTAAATTTTCTTTTATTTTCCCAAGAAAATTTTATTTTTCAAAGAAATTTTATATTTCAAAGAAATTTAATTTTTTCATGACTTTATTCATTCAACTCAAGTTAAAAAACAAAACTACATCGACTCATATTTAATGTCATTAACTAGCATAGTACATGAATCATAAAAGGGAAGTTGTGAAACATATAACTATAATCGGACAGCCAACAGTGGCGTGATCTCGATGCCTTTATGTAAATAGATATTGGAAGGAATGTGTACAGCTATGTTAAGCCGGTGAATAATATAATACATACATACATTAGAAAATACCTTAAAAAATACAGGGTACATAATAACATAATTAATAACATAACTTATAACTCCTCCACGGATTAGATAAGAGTTATCCTGGACTCTATTTCTAGACTTTTATTAATACAATATATTCTGAAGAAATTCATTTAATTAGTTGGGGGCATACACAAATATGTTTTTACAATTAATCCAAATTTGAAAATAACAAAATATATTATTCTTTTAGCATAATAACAGTTTTTTTTTTTTTGTTTTTTTTGTTTTGTTTTTATGGATTTTCTAGACGGTTAAATGAATATTTAAATGGTCGTTTAATGTTAGATACATGAATATTTCTTAATGGCAGTATTCTCTAATAGGGTTGGTCTTTATGCCTAACTCTTTTATAATTTTTAACTGGGCCTGTTATTCGGTTTTCTACATAAGTTTCTCTACTCATACTTCTTTTATTTATTAAATTTTCTTAAATTTTTCTTGTTCTTTCACACAAAACAGCTGCATCCACCACATCTCTGGCTTCTTTAGGGGTACATTTTTAAGTTGTATGATATCGGTTATTATAAGTATTTATAGCAACCTGTATCTTCATATTTATAGTAAGATCTTTATCCTCGATACCTGTTATTAATTCAATAAGAGTTGAGTGTAATCTTTCTATGTCACCATTGCCAGTGTGTGAGTTGGGTTTTGTCAAATGGACAACTACATTTTCCTCTTTTAAACATTCAAGCAACTGTTCTGCCCTGAACTCGTTATCCATTATAATTTTTTTCGGTTTACCAAATTTAGCAAAGTGTTCTAAAATCAAAGTTTTCTTCGTTTGCCAATTTCTATTTCCCATATCATAAGCTGCGGCAAACTTTGTTAATTTGTCTATAGTTGTTACGAATGAATGTTTTTTGATATGGAATATATCTAAATGAATGACTTCGTTTTTTTCAGCTGGCGTTTCTGTGATACAAAACTTCTGCTTTACAGGATACCTGTCATATTTTATTTCCTGACATTTCTGACAATTATTAATTATTAAATGAATGTGTTCTCTTAATTTTGGAAAGTATATTTTATTTTTCAGACTATTGTAACACTCGTTAATACCGCTGTGTAGAGATTCTTCGGTATGGTATAATGATATTTGTTTATGTAAGTCGTCTTCGTTCAGTATCTCTTTTGCAAGTAGTGTACATTTTACAAACTTGGTTGTGCTGGTGGAAAAAGTGGAAATCAAAAGAAGTTGGATTTTATGGTAATCCCTGTCCGATACGTCTGCAAAAATGCCAATTATTCCTGGTTTGATGTGGCACTTTAACAAGTCTTTTATATAGTCTTCATTTCCTAAAGGATTAATTTCAATGATTTCTCTATTATGAATTGTTTGAATTTCTTTTTAAATATTGTATGCCAAAATAAGCTGCAGTTTATATTTGCTCACAATTTCTTCTTTTATTCGTATCCACTGTCTTGATTCTTCCTCTTCAGTACTCGATATTTGCATATTAGTCTCGGTTTCATTATTCTTTCGTATTTTTTCCGCATTAGTCAACCTGCTAAGATAATCAGCTACCTTATTTTCATGCCCTTTTAAATATTCTATCTCGAAGTTGTACTCCTGAAGTTTTAACAGCCACCTTTGATGTCTTTGGGAGAATTCCTTACCCTTGTATTTGTCGTTCATGTATTTTATCGGTAAATGATCTGTCCGAATTTTAAATTTATTTCCATGTAAATAAGGCCTAAAGTAATTCACTGAATAAACAATTGCCAAAAACTCTTTATCTGTTGGGCTATAACTCTTTTCGTGCTTGTTTAAAGTCCGCGATACATAACATATTGGGTGACCCTGTTGCGATAACACTGCGCCAATAGCATAATCGCTGGCATCGGTTGTTACAACAAACTGATTGTCAAACCCTGGATACTTCAATATTGGATGAGTTGTTATAAGATTTTTCAGCTTTTCAAACGCCGTTATATATTGAGGATCAGTGCTATTAATTTTATTATTTTTCTGAAGGTATTTGATCATTGGATAGGCCACACTAGCGTAGTTTCGAATAAATTTTCTATAGAAACCTGTCGTTCCAAAAAAGCCCCTTAATTGTTTCTCTGTTTTGGGTAATGGAATTTCCTGAATTGTTCTTACTTTTTCCGGATTTGGCTTCATTCCTTCTTTTGTGAGAATATGCCCCAGAAATGATGTACTTTTTTTCATAAAACTACATTTATCGGACTGAATTTTCAGATTGTGCTGCTGCAGTTTATAAAATATTTTACTTAACGATATTTCATGTTCCTCTAAGGTGGTAGAAAAAATAAGTATATCGTCAAGATATACGACGCAAATCTTTAATATATTCTCTCAAAATATCGTTCATAAGCCTCTGAAAAGTTGCCGGCGCGTTCTTTAAGCCAAACGGCATTCGAACGTATTCATAGAGGCCTGCAGGGGTGACAAACGCAGTTTTTTCTATATCCTTTTTGGCTAACAAAATTTGATGATATCCCTTTGCCAAATCGATGGTGGTGAAATACTGCGCTTTTCCCAGCTTGTCTAAAATACTGCCTATATTTGGCAAGGGGTATTTATCATCGATTGTAACTTGATTGAGACGTCTATAGTCAACAACAATTCTATACTTTTGGACTCCTGAGCTATCTAATTTTTTTGGGACGACTATTATAGGAGAGCTATAGCGACTTTTGCTTTTTCTAATTAAGCCTTGAGCTTCCATTTCTTCCATTTGACGTCTCACTTCTGCTTCGTGCTTGGGTGGATAGCGATATAATTTTGAATTTATTGGCTTATCTGTCGTAGTATTTATTTCATGTGTAATTGTTGTTGTACTCGTCAGTATGTCATTTTCTTTGTAAAGTAATTTGTTATATTTCTTCAATAACCTTTCAATAACTTCTTTCTCTTTTTTGTTTAAATCATCTAATTGTTCCTTTTGTATTTTGCATTCTTCTAAAACATTGACTTCAAATTCTTTTGATATAAAATATAAAGTAGCTCCATTAGTTAAGAGTATTGGCTGATCTTTTAGAACGATTTTTGCTATATTATTTACAACAAAATCCATACCTAATAAAAGGTCATATGGCTTATCCATTGATATCGCAAGCCATTTCATTCTAGAATTGCAGGGGTATTGAAACTCTTTTGGGCATTTAGTAGACACTGTTTTGTTAAATTTACGCACTCTACCCTCTATCGTATTTAATGGTGTTGTGGTTTCTGTTAATATTTTGTATTTATTTTCTCCTATTTTGTTGGTATTTAGTAAACTTACAGTGGACCCTGTATCTAATAACGCAAGATATTCTTGGTTTTCGATTGTTAGTTTAAGTAATATTTTATTACGGTCCGAGGCTAGTTGATAAAAAAAATGTCTTCAGTTGTATTTGTTTCAAATGGGGTTTGGCTGATAACATCTACCTCCATCGGTTCGCTTTGCCTATATTGTTGCCTACGAGTACTATCGCTGTCTTGTCTCAATGGTTCATTGCTGCTATTTGTTACATCGTGACGATTTCGGTTATAATTGTGATTGTGGTATGATCTAGTATTATATGAATGCTGTTGTGAACTATTAGTATGATGTCTAGTTTCTCGATCGTATTTGCTTATGTTTTGTTGTAACTGTTTTGGTTTTTCATTTTCGTAGCGACTATTACGATCTGAGTAGTAATTTTGATTTTGGTAATATTTTGAATGACATTCAATATTTTTTATTCTATTCTTTAGAAGTAGACTACTTTTTAAATTACCCTCGTCTTGACCTACAAAAGAAACCACAATTTCTCTAACTTCTTGAATTTTTAGTTTTTTCATAATTGCGAATGCAAGAGTACCTGAAACTAATTCTTTTGTTCTTTGTACAAGCATGCCACTAAATATATTAGTTACAGTTTCGGAATCATCTTCAAACAGTGCAAATTCGCTTATATACTCTAATATTTTAGTAATTCTATAATCTAGATCTTTTATACTTCTTACTTTAAGATTATTGATGATACTCGTTATTTCCATTTGATTTTTGGACGCTCGATAATGCTTCTTTAGCCGCTGCTTGCACTTACCCCACGTCGAAGGGGGGCTCACGGATAGTATATTTTTGGCCATGCCCTGAATCTTCAGGTTGAAAATTATTTTATAAACGTCATCACAACTTGACGGGAAATCTGCAAGGGCCCTGTTAACAGCTTCTATAAAGGATGGCAGAGTACCTGCTTCTCCTCGGAACTCCGGCAAATACCGAATTTCCTTTTCTATTTTACTCCTCCATGATATGGGTTGATGATTCGCTACTACGAGCTGCGTTAAAGCCGCTAGACACTGTTCGATGGTACTTTGATTACCCTCCGTCATTTTACGGGTTTTCTCAAAAATTTGTTGGCGTTTCTCCTGACTTTTCATATAATATTGTCACAGTGTTGTTTCTGCGTTAGTTACTAAATTTTTGTTTTAACTAACTTCGTTGCTCACTTGGAAAAAAAAGTACGCCTTTTGTTTTTATTAACCAGCAGTGTGTCTTTTTTCGGTATAAAATTATTTTAGAGTTTTCGTTTCGTTTCACTGGATTCCTTTTAAACAAAAATAGGAATCCTACCGACTGCGCCACTTCAATTTTCTCTTATTTTCCCAAGAAAATTTTATTTTTCAAAGAAATTTTATATTTCAAAGAAATTTAATTTTTTCATGACTTTATTCATTCAACTCAACTTAAAAAACAAAACTACATCGACTCATATTTAATGTCATTAACTAGCATAGTACATGAATCATAAAAGGGAAGTTGTGAAACATATAACTATAATCGGACAGCCAACAGTGGCGTGATCTCGATGCCTTTATGTACATAGATATTGGAAGGAATGTGTACAGCTATGTTAAGCCGGTGAATAATATAATACAAACATACATTAGTAAATAACTTAATAAATACAGGGTACATAATAACATAATTAATAACATAACTCATAACTCGCGTGATGGGGATTCTGCGATTTCTTTCAGAATTCGCGAGGCGTCCCTCTGCCCTTTTGCTATTAGAGTGGATTGCGCAGCATATATAATAACTGTATCTTCTACCATGGAACGGACTTCTTCCGTTTTCCTACGTTTACTTCGCTCACTACACTTTTCGAATGATTTCAATGGACGGCCAGGGCGAAAATGTGACTTATTTGGAATTTCGATTGCTTCATTTAACCAAGACTGGTTAGCTTTTAGAAAAGCGTCCTCCTTTCTTCTGGCTTTAGTCCACTTTTCCCTTAGCTGTGCTTTAAGATAAGAAAAGCTTTTCTTAAATGTTTGCACATATTCAGCTGAATATGCATGACAAGACAGCAGGTTATCTTCTAAGAAATCTAATTTTTCCTCCAAAGATGTCAAATTCTGCCCTTGCATTTGATTGTAGAGATATTGACGAGTTACTTGTCTAGTGCCTGAAGAGCTGGCAATACCTAAGATAAGCAAAATTGGCTTAGAAATCAAAACAAATGCAATAATTTTTATATTGACTTTAGACAACGGTGTATCAAACCCTTTATATGACCCTCTATCTGGAAGTATCTGCAGCTAACTTTTATGCACGTGGCGAGCTAATTGATCAGGTATCATGTTCAGCACTAACTTTCACTTGGACGGACTTGGAAATATACCAAACCGGGTTTTCAAAACCAAAAAACACAAAAAAACAAAAATAAATTATACCCTAAATGAAATAGGCACCACTTATCCATTTATAACTATTAAAATCACAAACACCATTAACAAATGATAATATTCACCTGAAATATCATAATCCATCACGATTACTCAGCTCGGTAACTTAAATCCGTAAATATTGACGTCAAAACATACAGCGGCTTACAGCGGTTAAACAAAAACGATAACGTGCGTTTCATAAATAGCCATGTTTTGATTAACTGACAGCTAATGCAAAGTATGGGATTAACCGTAGGAGGTTGATTATTGTTTCTCGGTCTATTTTCAAGTTGTGGGAGTGCTTTTTTTTGTAGTTGTGACAACTTTCTGAAATCCAATTATGGCCGCCTAAATAGCTTAAATCTACCTATGTGCGCTGTGCGTTGCTGAGTGAACATCGAATATGGAAAGAAAATGATGGTCATTTATGGCAGTGGTCGCCAACCCGTCGATCGCGAGCTACCGGTAGCTCGCAAAGGCAATTCTGGTAGCTCGCGCTGCTCACGTTGCAAAAAATCCAAAAGTCTGAAAATCATACCAGTATTAGCAAATTTCAGAAATTTTCATAATAAATAAATAGATAAACAGCGGCAACACTGCGGTAAGCGATTTCGCGCCGACAAACACGACGCGAAGTCGCGTCTCCGTTTTAGGATCGGCTGGAACCGATTAGCGTGTTCGAGAATTTTTTGGCTTTATGTATACGCAATGCACGTCGACATTGTGCTCAGTTTAATACTGAACGGCATTATCAACGTTCTGCGTGCAGCGGTTGGGTTAGAGTTCGAAACATTATGGCAAGCAGTAGTAAGAAGGCGGAGACATACCATTTATACTCGGAATGGGAAGAACAATACTTCTTCACAGAAGTTAAAGGCAAAAGTGTTTGTTTGTTATGTAATACATCTGTGTCAGTCCCTAAAAAAGGAAATATTGAGAGGCATCATAAAACTGCACATTCGAATTTTGAGAAGGCATTCCCGTTAAATTCTGCCACCAGAAAAGAAAAACTGAAACATTTAAAAATCCAGTTAATTGGACAACAGTCAATATTATTGGAAACAATCGACGAAAATAAGGCTGCAACTGAAGCATCTTATCGTGTTTCCCAGATAATTTCACAAAAGAAAAAACCTTATGAAGACGGGTAAATCATAAAACAAGCATTTTTGGAAGCTGCAGATTCTTTATTCGCCAACTTTAGAAATAAAGACGAAATAGTGTCTGCTATAAAATCTATGAAACTTTCTGCTAATACAGAGATGAGGCGAGTGGAAGTAATGAGCAATGATATTTTTTTACAGTTAAGAAGTGACTTAGAAAACTGTATTTATTTTTCACTGCAACTGGAGGAATCAACAGATGTAGTTGACACCTCACAGATGGCCATATTTGTCAGGATGGCTTTTAGTGATTTTACAATTAAAGAAGATCTTTTAAAGTTTATTCCACTCAAAGGACATACTACTGGGCTAGAGCTGTTTTCTCATTTAAAAAATCTCATCTCTTCTGAGAAAATTCCAATATCAAAAATGGTAGGCCTGACAACTGACTGTGCTCCAGCTATGGTGGGTTGTGATAAGGGGCTCGTGGCGCTATGTCATAAGGATGAAAGTTTTCCACAATTTCTTAGTTACCACTGTATTATACATCAGCAAGCATTATGTGGAAATTTTCTAAACTTGAACAACGTTATAAAACTGGTGGTGAAAATTGTGAACAAGATTAGAGCTCAAGCGATACAAAGAAGATTATTTAAAACCTTGGCTGATGAAATTGACTGTCAATACGGAGAGCTACTTCTTCACTCTGAAGTGCGATGGTTAAGCAGAGGACGAGTGCTCAAACGTTTCAATGATGTCCTGCCTGCTGTACTCCAATTTTTCAAAGAACGCGATGAACCGATTCCTGAACTGGAAAATTCGACTTGGCTCAGAGATTTTGGTTTTCTTGTGGACATTACAGAGAAATTAAATGAGCTTAACTTGCAGCTTCAAGGCAGGGATAAAGAATTAGCGGAAATGATTTCTGATATAAATGCATTTATTACAAAACTTGAATTTTGGGAACAAAACCTAAAAAACCGCGATACTAAACATTTTCCTATTCTTTCCGAAAAGATATCCAAAAATCTATTAGAGCCCTATGACAGTAAATATAATATCATATGGAAATAGTTTCTAACTTGAAAGAAAACTTCAAAAATCGTTTCAAGGATTTCAGCAAGATTGCTTTAGTGACGCAATTTGTTGTTTCACCCTTCAGGGACATTGATATACAACAGTTTGCAACTTGTGTTATGAACAACTTTGGCGAAGACATTGCTGTGACAGAAATGGAACTGATTGCTTTTCAAAGTGACTTGACTTTAAAATCTTTGGGTTCAAATACAAAATGTATATGGAATTTACTAAGTAAAGATAAGTATTCAGTTTTATGTCGTGTTGCGTTGAAAGTGAAAGCGTTATTCAGTTCAACTTATTTGTGTGAATCTTCTTTTTCCAATATGAAATTTATTAAAAATAAATACCGCAATCGGCTTACAGATATACATTTGGATAACTGTATTCGAATGACTGTATCAAATTATACTGCAAATATTAAAAAAATTATCGATGAGTCAGAATGTCAACCTTCTCATTAAATATGCTCTTTTTATCTGCCCATATTTTATTTATATAATAATGTACTATTACTGTTTTGTTATTTTTTTAAGTCGCTTGTGATTGCCATTATGACTGCAAAAAATTTTGTTACGATTGATGGGTGTGAACATGGATGTAGTTATGCATAAGTATAAGCACTATAAGTCATAAGTTTATTATATATAGAACGTATATTAGTAAAATAAATACATGTATTGTATGTCGAATATAACTGTGTATTATTTAATTTATGTTGGCTTGTGCAAGTAGCTCGCTGTTTATTTCAAAATCTTGAAAGTAGCTCAACACATTGAAAAGGTTGGCGACCACTGATTTATGGTATTTGTTTGTGTTTGAAAACAAGAGGGGAGAAGAAGATTTTTTTCACACTTTCTATATTAGCGTTTTTGTCTACTTCTTATATTTTTCTAATAAAACTTGCCACTATTTTACATTTCTGTCTTTATATTCACCGCTCTTATTTTTCCACAATGATGGCTGACTTTTGTAAAAATTTTTGAGTTCCTCAAAAATTATTTATTTATTTACTACAGATATAAATTTACTTACATAATTATTATATTCATATAATTATATTACATTACGAGAGACCCTAGTAGATAAAGACAATGGGCCTGCCTCAATAAATGTTTTGCTTAATGTTGTCATTTGTCCGCTCATGTGCTCACTTCAAAATTTCAAAAGAAAAGAGAAAAATCATGAACTTCGCGTCCCACACACGCAACCGATTGGAAGTTCACAAACATTTTTGTAAATTTTTAATCGGTTTGCCAACTGCGCCACACACGCGTCAATCTGTTGAATTTTTTACCGATTGCAGTAGTAGTAAATAGTAGGAAGTCTTTATTTAATTTATAAAAAATTAGTTTTCATAATTGATTTGATACAATTAATATATTAAAGTAAATAAAGAAGTAAATAGAAATGTTTGTGACAATAATGATGTTGTCTGTCACAGCTCTTAAATTAATTAATAATTGAACTCTGATATAAGAACATATCTATAGTGCCAAACCAGTTAGTGCATATATATAGTATTATCTACTTCCACGTCGTTAGCTGCATTTAAGTATCTTTGTCTGATTTCCTTCTGTACAGGAGACTTTCCTAAGAAGTGATACATATCTTCTTCTTCATTTGAATTGCATATTGTGCAAATTTTTACCACGTAGCCGCATATCTTCTCTAAGGTATGATTCTCCTTTTGAGTGCTCTAAGTGTTTATATATTCGTGTCGTGCTTGACAATGCTTTTTGTTTTGCATTTTAAAATTTTTTAGTTTAATGTTTGATAGAAGCCGGATACAGCGATCCTGCCAGTCCGTAGCAGTTATGTTTTCTTCAAGCAGGCCGTATCCTTACCTAAGTCATTGAGTTGTCTGCTGTTGTATTCACAGATAGTTTTCCAAATGTATTTCATACGTAGTTCTAACGAATATAAGTAGCAATCTTCTACGTTAGTTTCTAGCGTTATTGCATCATTCGGGGTGAAATCAGGTAATTTGAAAATTCTTTTAATAAAATAACGCTGAAGTTTATTTACTTCTTCGAACAGCCTATAACCCCAGATTTGGGCTCTGCACTCAGCTTGAAACAGCTTCCATTTAGCTTTGTATGAGATGTATGGCTTAGATAAGAAATTAATGCTAGCTTTTGCTGAATTATTTCTGGCCTGCACATATTTAGAAAACGTGATTTTGGATGTGAGAAAGACACCAAGATATTTATATTCTGCTACCACTTTTATTTCCTCCCCTTTGTACCACAATTTTTCTGCCTTGGCTAGTTGACCACTTTTTCTAAAGACCAGATTTCATAAAATTTACTTCAATGTTCCACTCAGCGCAATATATTTCTAGTTTTTTAATCAATATCATCAGCATATAGAAGAAGGCGTACATATATTCCATCAATCAGTAGACCACCTTTTAAACAGCCTTGTATGTAGATCATTCCGGTTTCAAAGTAATCTGATACTTCCCTTCCTGTCCAAACTGCTGTTCTCGTACTCGAATATATATTTTCAATCAGTTTTGTTATTTTGTTAGATAGTTCCATCTGCCATTTGTAAATTAATGGCCTCCTGGGTACCCTGTCGAAAGCCGCTTCGAAATCCACAAGGTATGCATAAAATTTTTTGTTTTCATTGAACTTTAAATGTACTATAGATTGTACATGCTATCCACCGTTGAGTAGTTTTTTCTAAAGGCGGCTTGAAATTCAGTGGGCATGTTAATGTTTTCCATACAGTTTGTAAGTCTTGCATTAATCAATCTCATTAAAACTTTTGCGATACAGTTCATAAAGGATATTCTCCGATAATTACTTGCTATATTTGCATTTTCTTTTTTTAGCTCATAAGATATTCTGTCTTCTCCAGGTGCTATGATTGTTTTAGCATTCTTAATTATTTGTTGGACTCCGATTATTGTTACATTTTTATCAAGGTCCGTATCTATATGCAAAGCAGCTGCATAATTAATATCTTTTGTTAACTGGGGCTGATTTAATAAGTCTTGGAAATAGTTTTTAAACTCCGATGTCTTAATATCTGCACCAACTTCAAATGATTCTCCTCTTATTTCTTTGGCGAGGCTCCACCATTCTTTTGAATTTGCGGTTTTATTGATTATCTTTTCAAGTTCTTCATAATAATCATTCTTCGCTTTCTCGCATGTGTTCTTTAACAATTGCTTTGCCTGAAAATGTTTGTGCTTGTCGTCTGCTTGGTTGGATTTTCTGAGATCATTCCAATATTTAAAGGAAAGCTTCCTTGCATTCAAACATTTCATATTAAACCAAGCGCTTTTGTAAAACGGCTTTAGTGTTTTCCGCTGTTGTCTTGAGCACAGACATTTTTATTACACTGTCAAGTTTTTCAAGATTTATCATTTCTCCTCCATTCGCCAGCTTAATCAGATTTTTGTTTAGGTTTAATTTCTATTTTGATACATCTTTTTCTTTAAGCATTACTTTTGGTAGCAGGCTTTTATTTTCCATTTCGTTCTGCGCTCTATCTATGTATGTTTAGTGTCAGTTTAATCAAAAACAAATAGAAAAACAAAAAATATTGTTTATGCCAAAGCGCTTGAATAAAGAATAAAGAAATAAATAATATGAAAACCATATATTTTCTGTTCTAAACCATATCTATTCTATTTTAGTGTGCCCAGCGAAGGGGGCCGGGTTTGCTAGTATAAAATATAAATTGAAAATCAGGAAAAAAGAAGATTGTTTTTAAATTTCAAATCAACGTATATGAATAAACAATCGTCTTTTTTCCTGATCATCCATGAATTTTTCGTTTCAATTTATATGTTTTATTAAGCATTGGAGCACGAACACATAATTTCATTCGGATTTCACATTAAATTCTCAAATTTCGTAAGAAATTATTCACTGTTCCAAAATCCACTCCAAAAAAATTCACAAACAATTTTTACATGTTGCACTTACGTTTTTTCCTTATGGCATCCAAATCAGAAAGAACTATTGACACATTGTAACTCACACTGTCAATTTAACAGTTCAGTTCCGCCCCAAGCGTTAAAAAAGTAAGCGACATTATGGCTGGTTCAAAAGAACGCTGTACCCGTTGCCAGTGCTCCGAATTACAACCAAACTTTACGAAACCCATTTTCAATACTTACTTAACAATGTGCGTAAGTTTGGTTTAATTCGGTGCAAAGACACGGCGGGTCCACGTTTTGGCATATATTTCGAGACCCTAGTCATCAATAGGTATGAAAATTACCCCATATTAAAGCACTTATCAACAGCTTTCATTTGATATCCATATTGTACAAACACATTCTAGGGTCCACGTTTTGGTCTCTATCTCGAGACCCTAGTCACGGAGCGGCATGAAAAATACTCTGTACTAAAGCATTCACCAACAGCTTCAATTTGATATCCATATTGTACAAACACATTCTAGGGTCCACGTTTTGGTCTCTATCTCGAAACCTAGTCACGGAGCGGCATGAAAAATACTCTGAACTAAAGCATTCACAAACAGCTTCCATTTGATACCCATATTGTACATACACATCCGAAGGTTACCCGGGTCCACGTTTTGACCTATATCTCGAGACCCTATCTACCAATAGGTATCCAAACTATACGGAAACCATCTTCAATACCTCCTTAACAATGTGTGTAAGTTTGGTTTAATTCGGTGCAAAGACACGGCGGGTCCACGTTTTGGCATACATTTCCAGACCCTAGTCATCAATAGGTATGAAAATTACCCCGTATTAAAGCACTTATCAACAGCTCCCATTTGATACCCATATTGTACATACACAACCAAAGGTTACCCGGGTCCACGTTTTGGCCTATATCTCGAGACCCCAGTCACGGAGCGGCATGAAAAATACTCTGTACTAAAGCATTCACCAACAGCTTCAATTTGATATCCATATTGTACAAACACATTCTAGGGTCCATGTTTTGGTCTCTATCTCGAGACCCCAGTCACGGAGCGGCATGAAAAATACTCTGTACTAAAGCATTCACCAACAGCTTCAATTTGATATCCATATTGTATAAACACATTCTAGGGTCCACGTTTTGGTCTCTATCTCGAGACCCTAGTCACGGAGCGGCATGAAAAATACTCTGAACTAAGGCATTCACCAACAGCTTCCATTTGATACCCATATTGTACATACACATCCGAAGGTTACCCGGGTCCACGTTTTGACCTATATCTCGAGCCCTATCCACCAATAGGTATCCAAACTATACGGAAACCATCTTCAATACCTTCTTAACATTGTGTGTAAGTTTGGTTTAATTCGGTGCGGACACGGCCAGTTAGCGGACACACACAAAAAGTTGACTTTATTTTATATATAAGATTTTTTTCAGTTTGTGTCCGAAAAATCCAAATATCTTACGGAACCCTATTTTTTTCCAAAATAAAATGTAATCCATGTTACTCTTGGATAATGTAGTTTTCGAATGGTGAAAGAATTTTTAAAATCGGTCCAGTAGTTTTTGAGCCTATTCGTTACAAACAAACAAACAAACAAAGTTTTCCTCTTTATAATATTAGTATAGATAATTACCACTTGGGTAAAAGTGTTCACGAACTGTCTGAAATGTTTTCGGCAATACGTCAGACAGTATACAATGTTATAAATCGAGCGGAAAAAAGCGAAGGGGTGAGTGAAAAATCTTCAATAATTTGTGGAGATATTTAAATTATTTAAAAACTTTATATCCCTCATAGCGCGAAATTAATCTAATATTGCCTGTTTGAGTAATTAAAAATGAACACCGCACACGTCTGATAAACAATCCGAAAGTGAAATTCCTTATTAAGTTCTACCCTTATTTTACTACTTCAAACTAAGATTAAAGGAATAGGGGAAACGTAAGTGGACAGTTACAGAGAGTATAGGTGAGCAAATAGGTAGGCAAATAGAAATAAGAAGAACGGAAAGTATAGCTGTAGAAATAAAATTAATGACCGAAAGTAAATAACCAAAAGTAAGGAAAGTGCGAAAAAGTAATATACCTATATATAAATATATATTTATATATATAACTTAATATTAAGCTTAAGTATAGTTTATATATATATATATATATACTATATAATTGGCACGTAAACCCGTTTTGGTGTTTGGCCGAGCTCCTCCTCTTATTTGTGGTGTGCGTCTTGATGTTGTTCCACAAATGGAGGGACCTACAGTTTCAAGCCGGACGGCAGATATTTTTTTATGAGGAGCATTTTCATGACAGAAATACACTCGGAGGCTTGTCATTGCCTGCCGAGGGGAGACCGCTATTAGAAAAAACTTTTTCTTAATTTTTTGATCTTTCACCGAGATTCGAACCGACGTTCTCTGTCTGAATTCCGAATGGTAGTTACGCACGAACCCATTCGGACACGGCGCCCATTACATATAATATTTACATATTTACATATTTACCTATTTATTTGATTTCAATTATTTAAAAGTTCAAACGAGATTTCTATTAGCTACTTAATATAATTTTTAATTTATCAAATTCAATTTCAATTTTAATTTATTATGTTTTATTTTATTACGATGTTTGCCAGAACCTGGCTTGACAACGGCCACCTTGAAGGAATCGAACAGCCTGCAATTTTCATTTTCCATCGATAACACGGAGAGTTTGTGGATAGCGCGTCTCACTTCACCCGACCTAGCTGCGATATCTGCGACTCGAATTTCCCCGTCCGCTTCGGGAACGGCTGCCGTTACTCCATCCATCACCCACTGCTGTGGTGGCACGTTTTCTTCATGGACGACGACGAGTTAGCCTGGGCGGACGTTGGGCTGCACCCGCCTTCATTTGTTGCGCTGCTGAAGCTCCAGAAGGTGATTCTTCAAACACGCGAGTTACGGCCGCTACCGCAACCTCAACAACAACACCCACTCGACAACCACCAGAAAAGCCACCAAGGGCAAGAACCCAGCAGTCATCAACACCGGAAATGCGGACGTAGCAGTAATTGTTTAAAATTAAGAAATTTAATACTTATTGCATTAATATAGCTTATTAATCAATTATTGCAATAAGATAGCTTATTAATCATTTATTGTAATAATATAGCTTATTAATCATTTATTGTAATAATATAGCTTATTAATCATTTACTGTAACAATATTTCTGTAGAATTTAGGTTATATGTAATAAATTGCGTATTTAGCAAATTTAACATTGTAATACTTATCAATAAGCATAAAATGTATAAATAGTAGTTAAGAATCAATTAATAAACACTTGTCATATTGCTGTCAAAGAATTAACTCGTTGTTTTTTTTAACACTATCGTGGGGTGATAACATAAATGGCGCAGTCGGCTGCCCAGTGAACGGTTCGGAAGTGCTAAAGAAAAAGTTGAGAAATCCCTAAGTGACCTCTGAGAGCATATCAGAGCAGGCTGAAGGAAATCAACGAATTTAAAGTGGTTCCAGTTGAAAAATTTCGAGGGCATACCGGAAAGACCAACGAATCCAAAGTGGTTCCAGCTGCAAAAAATTCCGAGGGCATATCGGAAGAAAGCAACCCAGAAGCACAACCGGACTGGAGTAGTTTCAACTACCTAACACTGGAGAACCTGAAAATGCGATGCACACTCTTGCTGGCCTTATGGTAAATCAAAAACTGATTATAATAAGAAAAATAATATAAATATAAATTAATTACCGCTTGCACATCTGTATGCACGCCAAACGTAAATTAAAATACTATATAATAACATATGAGGCTTGTACATCCTCTAAAAACATACAAAAATCGACTTTTATTCCTATCTTGGAGTAAAGTCATTATAATTTAACTCAAATCTGCGATTCCGTAGCCCATAAAGCCGGACCCTCCAGGTTATAAGAGCGATAACAAATAGTGGGAACAATAAAAAAAAAAAAAAATTTTTAAGATATATAAAACGAAATAAAGAATTGTTGAATTATTAAAAAGAATATACAATATATCTGCCTGGCATATCCATCCTTCCTTCTGGACAGTGAGGGAATATCACTGATCTATAGAACAGGAGTGCCGAGTGAATATCGCCACAGAGATCCCTCCAGGACAGATATAAAACAAAAAAAAAAAAAAAAAAAAAAATTTTTATAAAAATAAATATAAACGAAATAAAGAATTGTTGAACTATTAAAAAGAATATACAATATATATACAATATATCTGGCTGGCATATCCATCCTTCCTTCTGGACAGTGAGGGAATATCAGTGCCGAGTGAATATCGCCACAGAGATCCCTACAGGACAGATATAAAACAAAAAAAAAAATTTTGTAAAAATATACACGAAGCATTGAAAAAAAAAAAAAAAATATTATTCACGTATTGATTGATTTCTCATAGAAAAAAAAAATAATAATTATACTGCTAGTAAATGTTCAAGCGAAAAACAGGTAAATCTATTTCATTTAGACCATACCCAAATACACTAGGAATGCTTTTAAAAGTAGGAGTTTAAGTTCAATATCCGAAGAATCTCCTTTGACAGATACATCTTTTCGATTAGAAGCAAATAATATGGCTACTCCTCCAAGCGAACAGCCAAACACTGTAGGGAACCCTATCCCAAATTTTCCCCTTAGATTCTCTCTTGAATCTCTCCGTATTCCAGACGCTATAAAGGACTTGCCAACATACGAAGGCAACCCAAGACTCTTAAATGAATTTATTAACAACGTGGAAGAAATTTTGCTTCACATAACAGCCTGTGATGCAACACCACAGGGTCAGATACTATTGCGAGCCATCCGCAACAAAATCATCGGACAAGCTAATGAGGTGTTAAATATGTACGGAACACCTCTTATTTGGGATGACATTAAACAAAACCTTATCCTACACTACTCAGATAAAAGGACCGAAACTTCTCTAATTAGAGACCTCCATGATATTCGCCAAAAATTCAATAATGTAGAAAAATTTTACAGCGAAATAATAGAAATCCAGGCATCTCTACTTAACAATATCCAAATACACGAAAGAGATGAAAGGGTAGTAAGATCTAAGAAACAACTTTATTCTGAAATGTGTCTAAATAGTTTTCTTATTGGTTTGAGAGAACCCCTAGGGTCAACAATAAGAGCATCTAAACCAGAATCTCTCGCAGAAGCATTCTCTTTATGCATAAAAGAACAAAACATATTTTACATGAAATCAGAACCGAGCATATTTCAGCGTGATTGGCAACCAAAAGCCAACAACTACTTTAGGAATAACAACAATTTCCATAGATACGCACCTGCTCAACGCACATATTCTCAACACCGAAATCAAATTCCAAACTACAATACCCAGCCAATATTCCAACGACAAAATAATTACCAAAATAGTTCCGTAAATCAAAACCCATACTTCCCAAACCAATACAATGCCCAAAATCCATTCCGAAATCACAACAATTATAATCAGTATAGCAAACCAGAACCCATGGACACAAGTTCCACGCACATAAAAACTCAAGCCCCTACCCAAAGATCCTTTAGAACAGACCAAACTATGCGTTCTATTACTCCAAGAAGACCCGAGTTCCAAAAGAACGAACTATTTAACTTCCAACATTCCAATCCATTAGAACCCCTACCACCAAACAATGGCTACAAACAAAACCTGGACGAATACCAAGATCCACGTGGAATCTTAGTAAACATTGAAGATAACCAAAATTTTCGCCACCCAGCCTCGAACAACCAACAGGATACCTAGACATTAACAAACACGGTTCCGAACTAGGTTACATCAATATTTCATCTCCCTTCGGCAGACCGCTCAAGTTTTTAATCGACACAGGAGCATCCGCATCATTCATAAGTCCAAAATTTGTTAACCCTTCAGACCTTACTAACTGCAAACCAATAATTCTTATAAAAACAATTCTTAATAAATATAAATTAGACAGAGAAGTGACGCTTCCAAACTTTATTGAATTTAAACAACCAGGAAAGCAAAAATTCTTAGTATTTGATTTCCACAACTATTTTGATGGTCAGTTAGAAGCTAAAATAGATTTGCAAAAGCAACATGTCCAAACGAAAAACGCAGTAATTCCGTTAAATTTCAAACCAAACTTTTCCTCTGGCAAACATATCATTCCTCGCAACTCAAAAGTAGTTCTAAAAATCCCTGTAGACATCCAAGATGGAAATATCTTCATAAATATGACTTATATCAACGAAACGCTTTACATACCAGAAGGAATATATTACGCGAAAAACTGGTATAGTCTCGTGGAAGTAATAAATATTTCAGACGATGAACAACTGCTACTCATCGAACAACCCATAAAAGTAGAAAAATATAATGATGACGAATTCATCGAAACCTTTAATTTTGATGCAAACCTATCAAATGGTGAAAATATCGACCTTCTCCCATTAATCCGAACAGAACATTTAAATATTGAAGAAAAACAAAAACTTCTAAAATTATGCCAAAACTACACTGACATATTTTTTAAAGAAAATGAAAATTTAACATTCACAAACAAAATTAAGCACAGGATAACTACGACAGACGATATTCCTATACATACGAAATCTTATCGCTACCCTCATATACACAAAACAGAAGTCCAACGCCAAATCGCAGATATGCTTAATCAAGGAATCATCCGCCCAAGCTATTCCCCTTGGAGTGCTCCAGTATGGATTGTATCCAAAAAACCAGACGCAAGCGGCAAACAGAAATGGCGGTTAGTAATTGATTACAGAAAACTAAATGAAAAAACTGTTTCAGACAGGTATCCTCTTCCAAATATTAATGAGATTTTAGATAAACTAGGAAAATGCTTGTACTTTACCACGCTTGATTTAGCAAGTGGTTTCCACCAAATTGAAATGAATGAAAAGGATATTCCTAAAACTGCATTCACAGTAGAAGGTGGTCATTATGAATACGTAAGAATGCCTTTCGGCTTAAAAAATGCACCTTCAACTTTCCAACGAGTAATGGACAATGTTCTAGGCGATCTTGTAGGCAAGATATGTCTTGTCTACCTTGATGACATTATCATATACTCCACTTCCCTTCAAGAACACATCCACAGCCTACAATTGGTATTCGACAAATTGCGATCCTCCAATTTTAAAATTCAGCCAGATAAATCGGAATTCCTCCACAATGAAACCACTTTCCTCGGACATATTATTTCCACAGATGGCATTAAGCCAAATCCCGCAAAAATAAGCGCTATAAAAAACTTTCCAATACCTAAAACCCGAAAACAAATCCAAAGTTTTATAGGTCTTGTAGGATACTACCGGAAATTTATAAAAGATTTCTCAAAACTCACCAAACCCCTAACTGAATGCCTGAAAAAAGAAAAAATAATTGAACTAAATAACCGCTATGTAAACGCCTTCAATACATGTAAATATATTCTAACTAACGACCCCCTACTACAATATCCTGACTTTACAAAACCATTCATATTAACAACAGACGCTAGCAATTTTGCACTAGGCGCAGTTCTATCCCAAGGACACATAGGGAGCGACAAACGACATAGAGAAGGAACTATTAGCCATAGTATGGGCTACTAAATATTTCCGTCCTTACCTTTTTGGGCGCAAATTCTTCATTATAACAGATCACAGAACAGATCACAGACCCCTAACATGGTTGATGAGTTTAAAAGAACCCAATTCAAAACTGGTCAGATGGCGACTGAAACTAGAAGAATTTGATTATGAAATAATCTACAAAAAAGGGAAATTAAACACAAACGCATATGCACTTAGCCGAATCAAAATAGACCCACCAACCGAAGTAGACATAAATATAAACGACACACTCTCCAATCAAGGCACCTCAGGTAGCACTGTACATTCAGCAGAAGAAAACCTCAATGACGGTATATATATTTCTGAAAAACCTTTAAATGATTTTAATCTTCAATATATATTCGAGAAAAATCCGAACGGTTCAGAAACATTAACACAAATGCCTTTCAAAAATAAACAACGGCGTTTATTCAGAAAACCGGTATTCACTGAAGAAGTAATAACCGAAATTTTCAAAAAATTTCTTAATCCAAACCGGGTATCAGCTATATTTGCGGACGATGACACTTTCCGAATAATACAGACAGTGTATTCAAAATTTTTCTCGAACAGTAAGCTTTTCAAGCTATTGCGCTGTAAAGATTTACTAGATGACATAACAAACACTGACGAGCAGGAAGAGGTAATAAGAGAGTATCATCAGAACAATAACCATCCGGGTATAAACGAAACCCATCTCCACCTTAAAAGAAAATTATATTTCCCATTTATGAAAAATAAAATTACTCAAACAATAAACAACTGCGACAAATGCCAAACTCTCAAATACGACAGAAATCCCCCGAAACCTGTTTACCAAAAACCCCCGAAAAACCCCTAGATATCCTTCACATGGACATTTATAGCGTAAATAACCAACAAATTCTTACAATAATTGACAAATTTTCAAAATTTGCCGCAGGATATACTCTACCATCCCGAAATAGTATTTGCATATTAAAATCTCTAAAAAACTTCATTAACCTATATGGCATACCACGAAAAATAGTTGCAAATCAAGGATCAGAATTTACTGCAAACATTTTTAAAGATTTTTGTCGTCAATTTCAAATTCTATTGCACATTACTTCATTTCAACAGAGCACAAGTAATGCTCCAGTTGAGAGACTTCACTCCACTCTTACTGAAATATATAGAATTGTGGCGACAACTAGAAAGGAAAACAACCTAAGTGAAAGCCATGATGACATATTAACTGAAACTCTCATAACATATAACAATTCAATACACTCCGCAACTAAATTAACTCCCTTCGAATTATTTTTTGGTAGAACTTTCAAATTTAATAATACAGTTAAATTTTATAACGAACATGAATACCTCACAAAACTCAATGAATTTCAGAATACCCTATATCCTCTAATTAAAGAAAAAATGAAACGAGACTCCAACCTAGTAATAGACAAATTGAACAAAGATCGATCTGAACCGGAAAATTTAGAAGACAAAATAATCTTTCGAAAAGAGTCAAGCCGTAACAAAATAACGCCAAGATTCTCAAAACATAAAGTAAAACACAATAATAGACTGACAATAATTACTACAAAAAACAAAAAATTTCATAAATCAAAACTTAAAAGAATACACAAACTACAAAAAACTAACAACTAAAATAATCCCTTTATCCTTAGGCTACCACAAATATTTCCCCAACAAATTGACATCCGAGACATAAACGCCCGACAGAAAATAGTGAAATTTGAGCTTGGACCTGCAAGAATAATTACTAACTATAATAATCTTATACACATCATTAACCTTGAAGAATACATAAACAACACAAACAAAATACACACTACCATAAACAGCTTCAATAAACTTCACGGGACCACTACACTTACAACAGTAACCAAACTAAAACTCACTGAACTCGAAAACAAAATACACACACTATCACCACTCAACAGATCTAAACGTGGTCTTATTAATGGGTTAGGCACTGCAATTAAATTTATAACAGGCAATATGGATACTAACGATGCAATCTCAATTAACAAACAAATTGAAACCATCCAATCAAACACACACCAAATTGAAAGCACTCTAGAATATCAGCATAAATTTAACACAGCTTTGCAAAATAGACTACTCAATGTTACTAATCACATTAACACAGAACAGGATAAAATTGAGCTATACCTTAACAAACTAATGAATAGTATATCAAAAGAAGATAATAGATTTTTAGAGCTCCAATATATTAACCAAATTAATTACAACATAGATCTTTTAAATAATCACTTAGCCAATATCGCTGAATCAATTATATTAGCAAAACTAAAAATAATACCGAAATTTATATTAAGTACTGAAGAAATAGACGAAATATATGAACAAATGAAAAATCAATCATTAAAAATCATATCAAAAGAACAAATATATGAGCTGCTTCAGTTACATACAAGCTTACTACAACAATTCAAATATTATTTTCAATATTCAAATACCAAATCTATCGAAAGAAACATATAAATTTTACCATATTGTTCCCCTACCCATAAATGAAACCAAACAAATTAAAATAAAACCATATATAACATATAATAAAAACAACATTCAGTTTTTTGACACAAATTGCCCAAAGATAGAAGGTCAGTACTACTGCAAGTCGTCGCAATACTCCCAACACACCACGAACTCAACATGTATCGCCCCACTAATAAACAACAGAGACGCAATATGTGACCTGGAAGATAACGGCGAGATAAGCTCCATCACCCAACCAGAGCCGAACTACATCCAATTCATCAACGTTAATAAAACCGTGATCAAATCAAGCTGCAATGAAGAGCCATACGATATAAACGGCACAGCTCTTCTACACTATATTAACTGCACAATTTACGTTAACGATGAAGTCTTCAAAGACACCCCTCTACAGTACAAGGAAGAAATTTTCATACCACCAGCTACTTATGCGAAAATAACACCGAGGGTAATAAAAGAAAAATTAAGCCTGAAAAAATTAAGGAAATACCAAATAGAGAACTACGAGGCATCATCAAAGAAGAACAAAGGGATTTTAATAGTAATATTCACCTTTGGGATTGCTGTCATCCTCATCATCGCATATACCACCAAGAAAACGAAGGTAAAATATTTGCCGAACCATCTTTTCAACGCTCCTGCCCCAAAGACATCTTTGTGGCCTTCGCTTTACCTTATGGGGGAGGAGTTACGGCCGCTACCGCAACCTCAACAACAACACCAACTCGACAACCACCAGAAAAGCCACCAAGGGCAAGAACCCAGCAGTCATCAACACCGGAAATGCGGACGTAGCAGTAATTGTTTAAAATTAAGAAATTTAATACTTATTGCAATAATATAGCTTATTAATCAATTATTGCAATAAGATAGCTTATTAATCATTTATTGTAATAATATAGCTTATTAATCATTTATTGTAATAATATAGCTTATTAATCATTTACTGTAACAATATTTCTGTAGAATTTAGGTTATATGTAATAAATTGCGTATTAAGCAAATTTAACATTGTAATACTTATCAATAAGCATAAAATGTATAAATAGTAGTTAAGAATCAATTAATAAACACTTGTCATATTGCTGTCAAAGAATTAACTCGTTTTTTTTTTAACACTATCGTGGGGTGATAACATAAATCGCGCGCCAAAAGTGTTCCTTTAGAGAGCAAACAAGCTGTCATATCTCTAACCAGCGGCTGGGGTTGTCGGGTACCTTCTCCGGTGGCAAAGCTCGCAAGGGGCAACCGATTAGTAGAAGTGCCGGCGTTAGCACCTCGTCGTCGTTGGGGTTTTTGCTGAGTGGTGCGAGCGGTCGGGAGTTCAGTACTGATTCCATTTCGACGTGAAGCGTTCGGCGGTTAACAGCGCGTTGCCTACGGTGCGCATTAGCAGATATTTGGCCGACTTCACTGCTGCTTCCCACAGGCCACCGAAGTGGGGTGCCTTCGAAGGTACGAAGGCGAAGATACATCCTTCGTCGGTGGCTTATTGGAGAATCTCCTGCATCTGTGCCAGAAAGGCTTCCCGGAGCTCCCTCAGTTTCCTCTCTGCTCCCATAAAGCTCCTCGCGTTTTCGCAGTACATTTTGGCTGGCATTCCCCGGCGCTCAATGAACCTTTTGAGAGAGAAAAAAATGTATCAGCAGTTAAATCAGTTACAAGTTCTAGATGAACTGCCTTTGAAGCGAAACACACGAAAATGGCACTATACATTTTCACGGGAGGGCAAACGCGAATTTTTTGGGTTCTGTGAATGGGCCCTCAATAATCTACCCCACATATTGTGAAGGACCGTTGAGGAAGTAGTCGATCGGCGAGTAGATTGCCCATGATCTGACCTTGCAATTTTTGCTTATAACGAAAACAGTGAATGCATTCTCTTACAGTTCGACTACAGGCTTCTCGAGCATTTACCAGCCATATTTTTACTCGCAGAAGCGCTACCAACGCCTTTGGACCGGCGATTACGAAAATGTAGGAACCGGATAAATGCCTTCACAAGGTGCGAATTTTCGCGTAATAGCAAAGAAGTTAATTTCTGTAAACTTGAGGGAAGTACGTTTTTTTCCGATAATTTATTAATTTCATCGCTAAATTCAAAATGTTGAATTATCTCGAAAATCGTAAGGAAACTCCATTGTAATTCCTTTGCCTTTCAATTATTTCGAGAAGTGGGTTTGTTGTGGCATTGATTGCGGTTAATGTAATTGCGTTCTTCTTCTTCTCGAGTGCTTTTTGTTGTGAAGAGAGACTGAAGTTGACATTTTGTGGCCACGTTACAACCCCGAGACACTTGATCCGCTGGATTTTGTTTTATGGGCACATGACGCCACGACATATTCTGGGTCCACTCTTGGATTTCGGACACTCTATTTGCGAAGAAAGTTTGCAACGACGATAAATGCGTTTTAATCCAATGCAGAACTATTTCGGAGTCTGTCCAGAAAATTGTTTGTTCTATTGGTCGACTCAACATTGGTGAAATTCTTGACCAGGATCTGCCGAGAGCTCTACACGTGGAAGAGATTTAGTCTTCAGTGGAGCTACTCTAGACTTTGAAGTAAGCAGCGTGTATTTCATACCACTAGCGGATTGGCTACGTATATATACGTAGCAGCCATACGCTTATATTGAAGCGTCGGAAAAGCCTTGACTTCAGTCTGACTTGAAACCTTCCACATGGTAAAACCTGTGTGGTTTTCGAAAGAAAATTCTCACATTAGTCTGCTCTGGAGCCAGCCGTGTGGAAATTACTTGTGCAGGTAGTTCTTCCAATTCTCAGAATTTTCGGATCGTAGCATGAATGCTATCAACACTTTCTTTAAATTGACATAATGTGCTACTTGCTTGGGCACTGGTGCTATTATTTGTTTGTGTGTTTACCGACCGGTCTGGGTGATTGGCTGATATCGAACGCATTACACAAAAGTCCGCCGCAAACTCAAAATTGTTGATCCTCGAATTAATATATGTTTTAATTTGCCTGACCCTCTAATTTGAATTGTCAATTCCAACTATATTTCGAGCGATTTTTTTTTTCGGATTCGCAATATCTGAACAGGCTCTTCGGTCATAAAATTAACTAGAGACCCTGAGTCAAGTAGAGCTGGCGCTTGCACCACGTATACACCTGAGCTGGCCTTTACATTAACTACGACTGAAGCCAACATGACTGGATCAGGCACGCTGCTAATATGCATGGCCTGTGACGTCGAAGGTTGCAGCTCAGCCTCAAAGGAGAGCGGATATTGATGCCACACCACCTTGCTCACACCACAGCGATCTGCTTTGCACTTTGAGACCGCATGTGCCTTGCGCAAGCAATTTATGCGCATGGAAATAGATTTTGCAAATTCAAATATTTTAAGTGCAGTAAGCACTTGGAATTTTGAGCAACCTATTAAATAATGGTCCTTAGAACTACAGTGAAGGCAAGTTGGCAGTTTGGAATTTGTCGCGATAATTGTTGTCTTTGAGTGTTGCAGTTATTGATTTTTTGTTTTCTGCCGCGAATCTTCATTGTTTGGCCTTTGTTGGGGTGAGGAAGCTTCTTCAGCTGATAAATGCTAGTATTTCTTATTTAGCATAGCTTCACACTCAGCCCAAAGCGGCAGCTTATCGTAGTCAAGTTGCTCCTCCCACTTTGACCGAATAGTGGGCTCAACCTTTGTCATGACTATGTGAATCAACATCGAATTTTAAATAAGCTTATCGTCACCCAGCGGTAAAAGGGAGTCATATACTGCAGACACTGTATCAATCATTGATCGGAAAGATGACGCAGAAGGCCTTTGGATTTTTGACAATTCAAAAAGTTTTCACACTATATTAATAATAAAAATAGTTTTCTTCCGACATTCACTGTGACTTAGGCTTCACCGGATAGACATGAAACTAAATGATTACATTTTTCAATATCGGGGATTGTGGGATCATTGTGCGCTAATCTCTAACAGACTCATAAAGTTTTTAAATTCGGAATATTCTCCTTTGAATTTAGGTAACGATTGTTTTTGTAATCGCGAACTGTGAGGTGCAATGAAAGATGTTTCGGCAATTGGCAATTTATTTTTCGCCAGAACGGACTTAAGAATGAACTTTGTTTTTACAATTAAGTCCTCTAACTCTTCACAGGAAATATCTTCTTCGTCGATTTCCTCAATTTTCGACTAACACTTTATGAGTTTTTCGCTGTAGGAGTTCAATATGTCGAGTCGGCACTCCAATTCGATTGGATCTAGCGAAATGGTCCTTTCAATGAGATCCGTTTTTATGCGCGGTTTATCATGTCGCGGTATCGATTTCCATTCACAGTAACGTGGCGATCGTTCTCGTCAACGAAAAAATATGGGCCAATTACGCCGCCGGCATGTAAACCGCACCAAACAGTGATTTTTTCGGGATGCAACGGTGCCTCATGAATCACGTGTGGATTGCTTTCTGCCCAGTAACGCATATTTTGCTTGTTGACAAAGCCATTGAGCCAAAAGTGAGCTTCATCACTGAAGATGATTTTTTGAAAAAAATCTGGATCATTTAGCAGCAACAGAACGATTATTTTCATAAAAAATTTGCACGATTTGCAATCATTGCTCAAGTGTGTAGCATTCCATGATGAAATGTATACTAATGAAGTTTACAAATGACAAGCGAAAAATAAAAAATATTGCGTCGTTCGCCCTCCCTATCGGAAAAAAGTTAAAGCGCACCTATTGAAAAACGCCTTAGCTATACACGAATTGCCAACTTGTGGTCTTTTGTCACTTTAACTTTGTTTTTTACCACTTTCGCGCTACTGTTTGATTACGTGATTAACAATTCAAAAGTGATATTCTTTATTAAGTTGTACCCTTCAAATCTTTTATTTATCGTTAAAAAACCGATTTTGCGTGTTTTCCGGCACTTAAAAATTCGTAGCTCGTCTGCACTTTATCCGATTTTCAATCTTGAAATCAGTAAACTGAAATTTTGTTCACTACTTTCATATTTGCGAATTTAATGCGGTTCTCCGTTATTATTCGCGAAATACGTCTTTAATTAAGTATATTTACTCATACCTGTGCCCATTCCGAAACTAGCAAGCATTATTTCATCAAAATTGATGAGAAATGTTCCAAGTGAAGAACGTTTTTTTAGAAATTAAATAAAAGCAGAACATTCTCGTGTTGAACAGAGACCGTAGAAGAATATAATAACTTCAAAAAAAAGCATAACGCAAAAAGTAACGCAATTTGCTGATTTACTTCCGCAATTTTATGACTTACCCAGACGCAGTATTACCTAACCTAATGTTATCGAAATCAATCCAACCGTGCACAATGTGAGACAATCGAATCCATTGTGCTGCTTTTCTGCATTGCAAGAGGAAGTCATTTTGATTATGTAGTTTGCAATTCCAACCTATCCAAACTCAACGTAACCTTGAATAACTTATTTATATTGTGTATATTAGCTTAATTTAAATAAGGTTAGGTAAGGTTAGGTTATGGTTAATGGTTAATGGTTGTAAAGGGTTAAGGTGCGACCATATTGATCTATTGTGCACCCTATGCTGTCTATTGACTGTTAAGTATGCTTATGAATTGTACCAGCTCCTTCTGAGGGAGTGATTGAAGGTCTTCATCTGTAAGCATGAACTTGTTTAAAAACCTTTTCCTTCTATGCGTCAACCCCGGACATTCGATAATGAGATGTTCCATAGACTCCTCATCTTCGCAGCAGAATCTGCAGGTGCTGGTGTTAGTTATGCCTAATTTATGTAAGTGTTTGTTGCAGGTGAAGTGACCCGTGAGGGCGCCTGTGAGAGTGCGAATGCTCTTTTTGTTTAACGTGAGGGCCATGTTCTCTCTTTTAGCGTTGAAACTTAGGAACTTTTTGGAGTGTCTAAGACCCTCTACATTGTTCCAATGCTGATTTATTAGAGTTTTGGCCCAGTATTTTACTTTTTGTTTTAGGTTGTTTTTGTTGAATCCGAACATAGGACTAGGTCCGATGAAGTTTTCATCTGCCCCTTTTTTGGCTTGAAAGTCTGCCTTTTCGTTGCCGTCATATCCCTCATGTCCCGGTACCCAAATTAATGAAACATTGTTTTTGGATGCCAGGTTATTGAGTGTCTTGTGGCATTCTAAGAGGGTTTTTGAGTTGTATGTATAGCTATCTAAAGCTTTTAGGACTGATTGGCTGTCCGAGAGTATTTTAATCCTTACTCTCTTGTGGTTTCTGCGTTGCATGATGTTTACTGCTTCCATTATTGCGTATAGTTCCGCTTGGAAGATAGTGGTGTCCCTGGTGAGAGTGTATGATTTGTGGATTCGGGGCCCCACTACTCCTGCTCCTACACCATAAGGTGTTTTTGATCCATCAGTGTACCATTTTTGTGAATCATCATTCATCCATTTCGGGTTTGTTTTCCACTCGATCCTCTCAGGAAAGGTAACTGTGTATCCTTTTGTGAAACAGAGGGTTGGGTCAATGGGGTCTGAAACTTGAGCCATGCTTATGGTTTTGATTTTATTTAGGATATTTAGGTGATCGGTGAGGTTGCCCAATTTGAAGTTTACTTTCATATGTAGCATGAGTGCTTGCGTAGCTGCTTCCTCTTGGATTGCTATATGAAGTGGTGGGAGATTAAGGAGTGCTTCCATGCCAGCTGTTGGGGTAGTTCTAATAGCCCCTGTGATGCATAGGCAAGCAAGCCTTTGTACTTTTCCCAGTTTGGTTATCGCTGTTTGTTGGATAGATTTGCTCCACCATACTAGTGCCCCATACAGTATGATTGGTCTAACCATTTGGGTGTATATCCAGAGGGCCATGTTAGGGCTGAGGCCCCAGGATCTCCCTAGTAATTGTTTGGTTGCCCACAAGGATTTCCTGGCTTTTTTTGTTATATTATTTATATGTGATTCCCAAGTGAGTTTTTTATCTAAGATTAAACCTAGATATTTGACCTCTTCCTTTAGTTCTATCACTGTTTCATTTATTTTCAATGCAGGAAACTCTAACTTTCTTTTTCTTGTGAAGGGGATTATTGTGGTTTTGTTAGGGTTGATCGACAGTCCCTCCTTTTTACACCATTCCCATGTTGCGCTCAAGGCATTTTGCATTAAGTCTGTTAGTGTCCTTTCATGGTTGCCTTTTATTATAACAGATATGTCATCTGCATAACCAATGGTTATAAATCCCTTATTGTTTAGGTGCTGCACCAAGTCATCAACTAGTAGGGACCATAGCAGTGGAGAAAGAACTCCTCCTTGCGGACATCCCTTTACTGTTGTGACATTAAGTTCAGCTGGGTCTAACGAGGCTTTAATAATCCTCTGATTAAGCATTTGGCTTATCCAGTGTGTTAATATTGGGTTTGCACCTCTTTTTTCGAGTGCTGTTTCCATGGATTTGTAATTTGCGTTGTCGAAGGCTCCCTCTATGTCCATAAAGGAACATATTGCTATTTCTTTTTGATTTAGGGCCTTTTCTATATTGATAACGAGTGTGTGCAGTGCTGTGACTGTGGATTTCCCTTTTTGGTAAGCAAATTGCAGCTTATGAAGGGGTTTTTTGAAGATTACTTCTTCTCTTAGATGGTATTCGAGTAGTTTTTCCATTGTCTTTAACGTGAACGACGATAGACTGATTGGTCTGTAAGATTTTGGAGAATCACGGGGTTTGTTACCTCCCTTAGGAATAAATATTACCTTCACTTTCCTCCATATCTTTGGAATGTATTCCAATATTAGACTAGCTCTGAAGATTTTCACCATGACTCGGATCAGCTCCACAGTTCCTTTGGATAGAAGTGCTGGGAATATTCCATCCGGCCCTGGTGATTTAAAGGGTTTAAAGGAGTTAATTGCCCACTCTACCCTTTCGAAATTTATGATTTTATTGACAAATGAGACCGTAGATCTCCGTTGATGGTGAGTCACCATGTCTAGACTATTGTCGATTGATGGGTCATGACTTTTACAATCTGGGAAGTGAGTCCTTAGAAGAAGCTCTAGTGTTTCTACGAATGTGTTGGTAATAGTTCCGTTTGGACCTTTTAGTGTGCCTATGGGACTTGAGTCACCTTTGGAAAGTGATTTTTGGATTCTAGCTGTTGCTGGAGTATCTTTTAGATCCTCGCAGAAGTTTTTCCAAGAGTTTCGTTTGGATTTCCTTAGTTCTTTGTTATTGTTAGTTAGGGATTTCCTATATTCGTCCCATTTGTTTGTTTTCTTTGCAGTGTTGAATAGTTTTCTCGTTGCTTTCCGAAGTTTGTCAAGTTCGTTGTTCCACCAGGGAACCCTCTTCGTGGAGGATTTCATTTTTAGTGGACAACAGTCTTGATATGACGCCATGATTGAGTCAGTCATTTCTGTTACTGCCTCTTCTAGTTCCTCTGTTGATGTTATTTTGCTTACGCTGTTATTAAGCTTAGCTGAAAGACATTCATTGTATCTTTTCCAGTTTGCTGTTTTTGGGCTTCTGTAAAATGTGGAGAACTTTACCACCCCATTTAGGTCAAAGAGTATGTGTTTGTGGTCAGACAGTCCTCATCCGAGACTCTCCAGTTACTGATCATATTCAAAGATTTGTTAGTAATTAGAGTTAAGTCGAGTACCTCTTGTCGTATTGCGTTTACAAAAGTGGGTTTATTACCCCTGTTTACTATTGTTATATTACTGAGTAATAAAAATTCAAGGAGTGACTCACCTCTGTTGTTTCTATTCGTGCTTCCCCATGCCACATTGTGGGAGTTGGCGTCGCATCCAATTACGAGGGTTAAATTGTGGGTTTGGCAATACTCCACTAGGCCTCTGATTTTCTCTGGTGATACTATGTCAGCGTCTCCGGGGAAATAAGCTGAGGCGATTACGACCTCTCTCTTGCTTCCGCCAGACTCCGCTTCGACCAGTATTGTTGATGTGTCGCCATCCATGAATTCTGTGAATGGCAAGAATTTAATATTGGTATCTATGATTATCGCAGCCCTAGGTTTGACAGCGCTTTTGTCATAAATTACCTGTGTGTTTTGGACATTAGGTTAGGGTTAGATGCACTTATGCTAAGTTTTAATAGGTCTTGATCATTAAAGAGTGATGATTTTTCACACTCATTAAATTGTACATGCTGTCATGAGGTATCCTCTCGCAGTCTCGGTTCAGCTGGATTTTTAAAAATGTGGAAAAAAACTTTTTTTTTTAACGTAACTTGTATAGTACAGTTTTCAATGTATGAAGATAAAAAACAGCTTATTTTGAGCACTTTTTATTGGAGCTTAAAAATATGTATATATTTGTCGTGCCCGTTGGAGAATAGTGGTCAAAAAATTGCATCACATTGAGAAAAACGTGAAAAATTGAACAAATCAGTGCTTTCATGCACATGCATTCATAACGCACATACACTCCCCTTCCCAAGACCATATTGAAATTAAAAATCGGTTGAAAAATGGGTTAGTAATGTATTTTTACTTCATCAAAAACACCATAAATCGGTGTTTTAACAATAAATACAAAATTTGAGGAAGTTTTGAACTTTCTAAACACAATTTTGTGTTGTACAGGTCTTGCCCTAAACGTGCACTATATCACTTGAAGAGTTCTTTCGATTTCTTTTATTTGTAGCGCCGTGTTATGAAAGGCAGTCCAACCTAGGAAGTCTGTCAGTTACAAACGCACAGATTGATTGGCTATTAAGACTTTTGGTCCTTATAAATCGGCAGGATTATGCGGTATCTATTCTGCTGAACTGCATCAATCACGGGACATTATTTCACCGTTTATTAAAATTTTTATCAGAAGTTGTCTTAACATAGGCCACATTCCGCTAGACTGGAGGGATACAAAAGTCATTTTCATACCCAAGGTAGGTAAGTCCTCACACACTAAGCCCAAAGACTTCAAACCCATTAGTCTTACGTCTTTTCTCTACAAGACCCTAGAGATAATAACGGATGAACATATACGGGGCGTTGTACCTTTAAAAAGGTTCTCCTAGGCGCAACATGCCAATACTCAATCGAAATCCACAAAAACTGCCTTACACTCGCTCGTCGGGTTAGTGGAAAAAAGTTTGTTAGACAAAGAGTTGAATCATACGTTGTTGTCCTGATAGAAGCTATACTTGTCAGAAGAAAGGTAATGACTAAATTAGGCAGCACTACTCTAAGCAGACAGGCCTGCAGCGGCACACCGCAAGGTGGAGTCCTCTCCCCTCTTCTTTGGATTTTGGCGGTAAACTCCCTATTGCAGACCCTGGAATGAGGATGTTGTCACGTTACTGCTTACCCAGATGACCTAGCAATTGCCGTTAAAGGCAAATATCCTAACACCCTTATGCACATTTTGCGCTCTAACATGGCCACACTTAGAAGCTGGACTGAGAGCAGGAGACTCGGTATAAGCCCCGCAAATTGGAATAATTCTGAATTTACAAGGAAACATAGTCCCCCTATAATCTCCCCGCTAATTTTTAAGGGAGAGAAGATTCCTTTGAATGATATACTTGCAAAAAAGCGGTAGGTATTAAATGGGGACTAACACCTCGCGTTACACATTGGTTCTATACTTCTGTAGTTAGGCCAATCTTAATATGTGGAATACTTGTATGGTGGCCATCTGCTCAAAAGGGAAGTTACGCTAAAATCATCAGCAAGGTCCAAAGAACAGTTTTTTTATGCATCTCTGGCGCTTTAAGGACCAAACAGTCGACTACCAGACAACTGCAGTGCCTATCAGGCAGAGGTTCTAGCTATAAAAAAGGTGGCATGCCGTAACAAAAACGACTTTAAATATATTCTCGGAACGACAGGCGGCCATTAAACCAATGAATGTGGCTATACTAAAGTCGAAGGTTGCACAGGAATGCCGGGCAGCCCTAAATGATATTAGTGTCGTATTCAAAGTCAGTCTTATTTGGGTTCCGGGGCACAGAGATATTGAGGGAAATTGTAAAGCTGATAAGCTAGCCAAAAAAGCTACTGTTCTTCAACTGCTCAGTGATAAAAGTACCATTGGAATACCTTTAGCCACGAGTAAATTAATAATCAAAGACAACTTAATCCAAGAGACCAATAGGTCATGGAGATATAAAGATACATGTGTAACAGCTAGGCAAGTATGGCCGCAAAAAAACAACAGATGATATCTCGAAGGTCGTAGCTTGTATAACTGGTCAATAGCTATTTGACTGGTATTCCTCGAGACTAGGAGTTTTCTCCCATGAATATTGCAGAAGTTGTAGAGATGAGGAAGAGGAAGAAACAGTTGAGCCCTTCCTTTGCAATTGTCCTGCCCTAGCTAAAATCAAAGCAGGCTGTCTAGGTAAATACTTTTTAATTCTCTTACAGAGCTGTCTGGCGTGGGGTCAATTCTACGCTTCATAAGAGCCACAAAATGGTTCCACGAAGGAAAGTAAATGGGTTTCCCGTGCAGCACAGTGGTATCACAACGGACCTGTAAGATCTAAGTGAGTCGGTCGAACAGACCGACTACCACCATTACCTAACGGTCGTTAAAGGCAACAGTTTGTGATAACGTTGTTTACATATGTACTATTACAACGATATTTATAGGGCCCTCAACTTAAGCATTTGAAGCATATATGAGCCTGCTTACTGTGATAACTGTGATTTTGCGAACAACCGTAACTTTCACAACCGTAAATTTAATGAGATCCACTGCAATATGCACGCACGGTATTCTATTCTGATACACACATGTGAAACACATTTGTCAACTTGCTGGCTGATGCAGTTAGACTGCGTCACCGACGAAAACATCGATAGCGATCGACATCTTATCTCTAAAAATGTTGCTAGTTGTTCAAAGCACGGAGGTTCGTCAATAATGAGTGATAACTCCCACTGCTTACGCGTCTCGAATGTCAATTTATCCCCCCCTCATGCACCAACCAATCATCCCAAGACTCTATCGGACCACTTAACACTTTAAGCGCGCAAATATTAATGCGTTAATTACACCTATGATTGCGTCAGAATTCTATAGGATGAACTTCCACAATTACATGAATAACCTTATACCCCTGCAACTTTTGCCCGTCCGATAAAGCAGAGTTACTGGCGGATACAGATGCCTTTATGGAGTTATCTTGCAATTTATTACGACAATTTGGCACCCGGCTAAAGTTAGCTGAAGATGTAGAGTACCACGTATCGGCTTGAATATGCACATTTTCTTCAAGCTCAGCAATATCGACACCACAAGAAATTTCTACAGCGTCTTGAGCAACGTTAAAACGAACCTACTGTTCACTCAATAACTGGAGATAACTCGGAATATTTTCTGCATCCGTAATGAACGCCTCTCAACATTTCTTGTGATATACCTTTTAATGGCATTGAGAGCGGAATCGCGAGTTTTAACGAAATTCGGCATTTTTGTTTAATTTGATGCACCTTACCTCCAGTGTTCAAAGGCATCTCGTGCGTATGCGTATGTATGTCAGATCCACTTTGTTTATCTCTATGCCTGAGATTTCATTAATTTGGTGTAAGAAGCGCTTGCCGAAGGAGCGAAATCTTGCTCTAACCAGACCTGGACATTCACGTTAATAGTGGAAGACACTTTCTTTCACCCCTTCCGCTCCACAGCTTCTGCAAATGGGATTGATAGGGAGGTTAAGCCTGGGTGCGTGATCCCCTAATTTCCAGTGACCTGCAAGGCTTGCAGTTAAGTAAAATGTTTGGCCGAGAGCATTCTAACGGGTAGTTTGTCCTCTGGATGTTGTACGACGGCCATGCTTTTCTTGTAGTAGTACTACACGAATTTATTTGCTTCCACCTTCTCGTAAAGCAGAGTACTGCGAAGCAATGGATGTTTTCACTGTGTTAGAAAGGGGAGCGACCGCCGGTGCTTCTGGTCTGTCTAGTGCCAAATCTTTTCTCGCTAGCTCATCGGACATCTCATTGCTCGCTATATTCCTAGGTATGACCAGGAACCCATATCAGAGTAATTTGAAGCAGCTCTAGTTCCTTTCTGGACTGTAAAATTAACTTGGATGAAATGGAATTGAAATCTAAGGCCTTAATAGCTGCTTGTCTGTCTGAAAAGATAGCTACTCTTGCACCAATTTCTTTGTAGTAATTTAGTGATGACAGTTGGAGTTGCAGAAATCGGCACTATACTTTGGGTTAGTGTACATGCCACATGACAAACCGGCGCCGCCAGATGAAGGGGCACAGACAGACTTTTGATGGGCTGCGCAAACGTCAGGAATGAGCTTTGGGGCAGTTCGGCGACGGATTATAGAGGTGAGTCGCTGTTCGATTTTATTGTAAGCTCCAACCTTAACAAATGTAGCGCAAGGACCACTCCAACCTTCAGTTTTCCGAGTTCGGAAAACTTCCCAGGTTGGAAATAGGTCTAAGTTATTACTTGCGCAAACAACAGCTCCCATATAGTTAAAAATTGGAGAGTGCCAGAGAAATCCTTTTCTGACTACAGTTGGATTCTCTTCGATATCAATCCCAAGCTTGAGAAACCGACCCCTTATAGAAATCCAACAAGAACAAACTAGTTCACATTCAAGGTCTGAACTTCAACACATCAATACAACCAGAACTTCAAATAGAGACTAAGATGAAAAAGTAAGAGTTTTCGAAGTTTCGTTGACGAAAGGATTTGAAGCTTCATGTCCAGTCACGTACAGCAAAACCTCTTATATCGCCTAGTGGAATGAAGATTTAAGTCATCTTAGAAAAATTACAAAAGAAATCTTCAACATCAGCGATATAAATATGAGTATTTAAAACCTTACAAATACTGCCTTAAAGAATACAAGAAAGCAATCAGAGAAGCTCAGGCATAAGCTTCGAAAGATTTCTTTAGTTCCATAGAATCAACCAAAGAAATGACCAGTCTGATAAAGCTTTTCTCCAAAGACCACCCCTATCCTTCTTACTTGAGGAAAGGCAACGGAGATTGGACAACACAGAATATATTGAGAACAATATTAATAGTGTAAAAAATGTCCAACTTGTCATCCAATACAATTAACCACATCGTATCACAAGAAAGAAGTCTATGGGCGATGAAAAGCTTTGAACCATACATAGCAATCGGCCCAGATGAGACATTCCCAGCCATGCTGTGGAATACACGAGAAACGACGATTCCGTGGCTGGAGGTCTTTTTAAAAAAAAATCTTATGCTGGGGTATATTACAAAAAGCTGGACGAGGGCTAAGGTGATTTTTATCCCCAAAGCTAAAGATTTCAGACTCATCAGTTTAGCCTTCTTTATTCTTAAAATTCTCGAGTGATTGTTTGATGTCTATCTCAGAGAGAATATTACAAGCACAACAATTTCATCACCCCAATATGTCTACCTCAAAGGAAAATCTACAGAGACAGCTCTTCATGAAGTTGTAAGTACGATTGAGAGGAGCATAGAATACAAACAATTATCACTAGTCGCTGTGGTTATTAGTTGTTATAAATATCCTTACCAAATTCAACCGAAACGGAATTAAAGCAGTGGCGTATGCGGATGACATAGTGCTTATGGTTTCTGGAATTTTTCTAACCGTAATCTGTGAGATTACAGAAGGAGCTCTGGGATTACTCAGCAATTTGTCCACAGACTGTGGTTTAAGTGTAAACCCGAGGAAAACTGAAGTGATGCTATTCACTAAGAGAACCAAGATACCAAACTTTAATCTCCGAAAATTAAATAGTGTTAGTCTTATGCTACCCCCTACTTAGGTGTCATCTTAGATCGCAAACTCAGCTGGAGGTCCTATGTAGGGTATAGGGCAAAGGAAGCGAATATAGCACTTTACACGCATAAGAGAGTGTTGTGTAAAAATGGGGTCTCCAATCAAAACTATCTAAACAAACTAACATATGCGGCACTAGTCTGGTGGCCCGTAATAGGAAGGAAATACAATCAAACCTAGCTAAAACAAGATACAAAGAACTGCGTGTATCTTAACCACAGGAGCGCTTAGCTACAGTACTACTGAGTCGTTTAATGTACTAACACATTTATTACCATTAGACTTACATATAAAAACAATCGCTACTTGCAGCGCGGTGAGACTCAGAGATATACATAGGAAGCTGAACAACAAGATTGTACGGTCACAACAAGATCCTTCTATAGGAACCCTCACTGCTCAAAAACAAATCAGACTACACAGTCCCCGGTCTTAACTTCAAGAACGAGTTTACGGTACGTTTTCCACCGAGAGCCGAATGGGGGAAAGGATAAGTGATTGATACATTCGACATTGAAATCTACACTGCTGGTTCTAAGATGAACTGTGGTGTTGGGGCTGGCCTCTGTTCGGAACCGCTCAACATATCCAAATTAATCCGACTTTCTGATTATGCCAGCGTGTTCCAGGTAGAACTAATACCAATCAGAGAAGCATGCAAATCACTAAATTACTATAAAGAAATTGGTGCAAGAGTAGCTATCTTTTCAGACAGACAAGCAGCTATTAAGGCCTTAGGTTTTAATTCCATTTCATCCAAGTTAATTTTACAGTCCAGAAAGGAACTAGAGCTGCTTCAAATTATTCTGATATGGGTTCCTGGTCATACCTAGGAATATAGCGAGCAATGAGATGTCCGATGAGCTAGCGAGAAAAGATTTGGCACTAGACAGACATGAAGCACCAAGATCCTTCTATAGGAACCCTCACTGCTCAAGAACAAATCAGACTACACAGTCCCCGGTCTTAACTTCAAGAACGAGTTTACGGTACGTTTTCCACCGAGAGCCGAATGGGGGAAAGGATAAGTGATTGATACATTCGACATTGAAATCTACACTGCTGGTTCTAAGATGAACTGTGGTGTTGGGGCTGGCCTCTGTTCGGAACCGCTCAACATATCCAAATTAATCCGACTTTCTGATTATGCCAGCGTGTTCCAGGTAGAACTAATACCAATCAGAAAAGCATGCAAATCACTAAATTACTATAAAGAAATTGGTGCAAGAGTAGCTATCTTTTCAGACAGACAAGCAGCTATTAAGGCCTTAGGTTTTAATTCCATTTCATCCAAGTTAATTTTACAGTCCAGAAAGGAACTAGAGCTGCTTCAAATTATTCTGATATGGGTTCCTGGTCATACCTAGGAATATAGCGAGCAATGAGATGTCCGATGAGCTAGCGAGAAAAGATTTGGCACTAGACAGACATGAAGCACCGGCGGTCGCTCCCCTTTCTAACACAGTGAAAACATCCATTGCTTCGCACTACTCTGCTTTACGAGAAGGTGGAAGCAAATAAATTCGTGTAGTACTACTACAAGAAAAGCATGGCCGTCGTACAACATCCAGAGGACAAACTACCCGTTAGGATGCTCTCGGCCAAACATTTTACTTAACTGCAACCCTTGTAGGTCACTGGAAATTAGGGGATCACGCACCCAGACTTAACCTCCCTTTCAATCCCATTTGCAGAAGCTGTGGAGCGGAAAGGGGTGAAAGAAAGTGTCTTCCACTATTAACGTGAATGTCCAGGTCTAGTTAGAGCAAGATTTCGCTCCTTCGGCAAGTCCTTCTTATACCAAATTAATGAAATCTCAGGCATAGAGATAAACGAAGTGGATCTGACATACATACGCATACGCACGAGATGCCTTTGAACACTGGAGGTAAGGTGAATCAAATTAAACAAAAATGCCGAATTTCGTTAAAACTCGCGACTCCGCTCTCAATGCCATTAAAAGGTATATCACAAGAAATGTTGAGAGGCGTTCATTACGGATGCAGAAAATATTCCGAGTTATCTCCAGTTATTGAGTGAACAGTAGGTTCGTTTTAACGTTGCTCAAGACGCTGTAGAAATTTCTTGTGGTGTCGATATTGTTGAGCTTGAAGAAAATGTGCATACTCAAGCCGATACGTGGTACTCTACATCTTAAGCTAACTTTAGCCAGGTGCAAAATTGTCGTAATAAATCGCAAGATAACTCCATAAAGGCATCTGTATCCGCCAGTAACTCTGCTTTATCGGACGGACAAAAGTTGCAGGGGTATAAGGTTATTCATGTAATGGTGGAAGTTCATCCTATAGAATTCTGACGCAATCAAAGGTGTAATTAACGCGTTAATATTTGCGCGCTTAAAGCGTTAAGTCGTCCGATAGAGTCTTGGGATGATTGGTTGGTGCATGAGGTGGGGGGTAAATTGACATTCGAGACGCGTAAGCAGTGGGAGTTATCACTCGTTATTGACGAACCTCCGTCCTTTGAACAACTAGTAACATTTTTAGAGATAAGATGTCGATTGCTAGCGATGTCTTCGTTGTCGACAATATCGGTATCAATTAAAGTCTAAACTGCATCAGCCAGCACGTTGACAAATGTTTTTCACGCGGTATCAGAATAGAATACCGTGCGTGAATATGGCAGTGGATCTCATTAAATATTCGGTTGTGAAAAATTTCATGAGTTAGACTTGCCCGCAAAATCACAGTTAGGAAGCAGGGTCATATATGCTTCAAATGCTTAAGTTCAGGCCCTTATGTAAACAACGTAATCACAGCCTGTTGCCTTCAACGACCGTTAGGTTATGGTGGTAGTCGGTCTGTTCGACCGACTCACTTAGATCTTACAGGTCCGTTGTGATACCACTGTGCTGCACGGAAAACCCATTTACTTTCCTTCGTGAAACCATTTTGTGGCTCTTATGAAACGTAGAATTGACCCCACGCCAGACAGCTCTGTAAGAGAATTAAAAAGTATTTACCTAGACAGCCTGCTTTGATTTTAGCTAGGGCAGGACAATTGCAAAGGAAGTGCTCAACTGTTTCTTCCTCTTCCTCATCTCTACAACTTCTGCAATATTCATGGGAGAAAACTCCTAGTCTCGAGGAATGCCTGCCAAATAGCTATTGACCAGTTATACTAGCCACGACCTTCGAGATATCTTCTCTTGAAAGGTTAAGCAATTCCTTTGCCCTTTTCTTGTTTATTTGCGGCCATACTAGCCTAGCTGTTACACATGTATCTTTATATCTCCATGACTTATTGGTCTCTTAGATAATGTTGTTTCTGATGATTAGCTTACTCGTGGCCAAAGGTATTCCAATGGTACTTTTATCACTGAGCAGTTGAAGGGCAGTAGCTTTTTTGGCTAGCTCATCAGCTTTACAATTTCCCTCAACATCTCTGGCCCCCGGAACCCAAATAAGACTGACCTTGAATACGACACTAATATCATTTAGGGCTGCCCGGCATTCCTGTGCAACTTTCGACCTTAGTATAGCCACATTCATTGGTTTAATGGCCACCTGTCGTTCCGAGAAAATATTTAAAGTCGTTTTTGTTACGGCATGCCACCTTTTTTATAGCTAGAACCTCTGCCTGATAGGCACTGCAGTTGTCTGGTAGTCGACTGTTTGGTCCTTAAAGCGCCAGAGATGCATAAAAAAACTGTTCTTTGGACCTTGCTGATGATTTTAGCGTAACTTCCCTTTTGAGCAGATGGCCACCATACAAGTATTCCACATATTAAGATTGGCCTAACTACAGAAGTATAGAACCAATGTGTAACTCGAGGTGGTAGTCCCCATTTAATACCGACCGCTTTTTTGCAAATATATAATGCAACGTTGGCCTTCTTTAGTCCTATCCACGTGAGTTTCCTGTCTAATATGAGTCCTAGGTACTTCACATTTTCTTTCAAAGGAATCTTCTCAACCTTAAAAATTAGCGTGGAGATTATAGGGGGACTATGTTTCTTTGTAAATTCAGATTTATTTCAATTTTTGCGGGGCTTATACCGAGTCTCCTGCTCTTAGTCCAGCTTCTAAGTGTGGCCATGTTAGAGCGCAAAATGTGCATAAGGGTGTTAGGATATTTGCCTTTAATGGCAATTGCTAGGTCATCTGGGTAAGCAGTACCGTGGCAACCCCCTCATTCCAGGGTCTGCAGTAGGGAGTTTACCGCCAAAATCCAAAGAAGAGGGGAGAGGACTCCACCTTGCGGTGTGCCTCTGCAGACCTGTCTGCTTAGAGTAGTGCTGCCTAATTTAGTCATTACCTTTCTTCTGACAAGTATAGCTTCTATCAGGACAACAACGTGTGGTTCAACTCTTTGTCTAACAAACTTTTTTCCACCAACCCGATGAGCGAGTGTAAGGCAGTTTTTGTGGATTTCCCTTGAGTATTGACATGTTGCGCCTAGGAGAACCTTTTTAAAGGTACAACGCCCCGTATATATTCATCCGTTATTATCTCTAGGATCTTGTAGAGAAAATACGTAAGACTAATGGGTTTGAAGTCTTTGGGCTTAGTGTGTGAGGATTTACCTACCTTGGGTATGAAAAAGACTTTTGTATCCCTCCAGTCTAGCGGAATGTGGCCTATGTTAAGACAACTTTTGATAATAATTTTAATAAACGGTGAAATAATGTCCCGTGATTGATGCAGTTCAGCAGAATAGATACCGTATAGTCCTGCCGATTTATAAGGACCAAAAGTCTTAATAGCCAATCAATCTGAGCGGTTTTTTAACGAAAAATAAAAGATAAATTTTTTGAACACGTTTATGCGTCGTTTTCGTCTAGATCTATATATACAGTGCTCATCATGTCACTTCAGAAGTTCTGATTCATTGTAGCACCGTGTAATTAGCGAAGTCGTTTTGTTCCACCAGGTTGTTTCCGGGGAAGTGTGTGCCTAGGAGTGCCTTTGACCCTGTAGAAAGTCTAGGTTGCATGCGTCTTTGAAAGAATTTTAAAATTGAAATTGAATTTGATAAATTAAAAATAATATTATATTTTATATTATTAGGTGATAGAAATATTGTTTGAACTTTATATATACATATATACATTACTTGTTTGAACTTTTAAATAATTAATATTATTATATAAATATCATACATTACTGTTTCGCACTTTCCTTACTTTTCGTTATTCACTTTCGGTTATTAACTTTATTTCTACAGCTATACTTTCCGTTCTTCTGTATTCTAAATCTTTACCTACCTATTTGCTCACCTATACTCTCTCTAACTCTCCACTTACTGTTCTTTCGTTACCGCTATTTATTTAATCTTAGTTTTAAGCAGTAATATAAGGGTACAACTTAATAAAGAATATCACTTTTGAATTGTTAATCACGTAATCAAACAGTAGCGCGGAAGTGGTAAAAAACAAAGTTAAAGTGACAAAAGACCACAAGTTGGCAATTCGTGTATAGCTACAAGCTAATTATTTAATAAATAAAACTACCTAGACACCGGCCATATAACAAAATATAAGTGCTAATTAATAGTGCAACAAGAATATTGCCTGCGCGGTGGGTTAACAAACAAAAACAAAAGTCGTCTCACAAAGAAAAAAAAACAGACAAACAGACAACTAAACGAATATACCTGCATATGTATATATGCATATATTAACAAAAACTAGTGCAGTGACTTGAAAAGTGCAGTGACTGGAAAAGTGCAGTGACAGTGAGCCCCTAAAAAAAAATAATATCTTTCAAAACAAAAAAACTAGTAGAAACAAAATATTTATATACATAAAATATATATAATATAAAATAAAATATTTCTATATACAAAAAAAAATTATAAAAAATAAAACATATAGAAATTCGTTTACGAAGGGGAGTAAAACTTTGGAGCTGTACTTCAACTCACCGGTTCATCAACCATCACCACCATTATCCACCGTTATATAGAACATCGTAGGAAATAGGAATAACTTGCGAATACTATTTTTCGGTTTATTTTCGGGATTTTTACAAAACATAAAAAGCAAACAACACTGTGGTTTCTTAATGAGCCGAAATATTTTCAATATATTTCAAAAAACAAAAAATTGTTTTTGACAATACAAAGAGTGTTTGAGCAAAGATTCAATTGTTCGCTGCTTATTTTCGTTTTCGTTTTTGTTGGTTCTGGTCAAGTTTCAGCTATTACATATATATAATATTTCAGTATTTATCGCCTTCGTTTTTGTGCTGACAAACTTCCTGAACCGTTCTTGTTTTACAAAAGCCACAGGCTAAAGCAGCGAACTTCAATCTCAAAACATGTGTAAGCCAAAGGAGGCTATTTCAAGTCTCTCTGCAAGTAAGGAGATGATGGACTTAAAGTCTTTAAAGCCCCAGAGAACTATTGCAAAAAACAGTATAGTGCGCATAAAAACGGGTCTCATTGAAAGGACCATTTTGCTATATCCAATCGAATTGGAGTGCCGACTCGACATATTGAACTCCTACAGCGAAAAACTCATGAAGTGTTAGTCGAAAATTGAGGAAATCGACGAAGAAGATATTTCCTGTGGAGAGCTAGAGGACTTAATTGTAAAAACAAAGTTCATTCTTAAGTCCGTTCTGGCGAAAAATAAATTGCCAATTGCCGAAACATCTTTCATTGCAACTCACAGTTCGCGATTACAAAAACAATCGTTACCTAAATTCAAAGGAGAATATTCCGAATTTAAAAACTTTATGAGTCTGTTAGAGATTAGTGCACAATGATCCCACAATCCCCGATATTGAAAAATGTAATCATTTAGTTTCATGTCTATCCGGTGAAGCCTTAGTCACAGTGATCGTCGGAAGAAAATTATTTTTATTATTAATATAGTGTGAAAACTTTTTGAATTGTCAAAAATCCAAAGGCCTTCTGCGTCATCTTTCCGATCAATGATTGATACAGTGTCTGCAGTATATGACTCCCTTTTACCGCTGGGTGACGATAAGCTTATTTATAATTCGATGTTGATTCACATAGTCATGACAAAGGTTGAGCCCACTATTCGGTCAAAGTGGGAGGAGCAACTTGACTATGATAAGCTGCCGCTTTGGGCTGAGTGTGAAGCTATGCTAAATAAGAAATACTAGCATTTATCAGCTGAAGAAGCTTCCTCACCCCAACAAAGGCCAAACAATGAAGATTCGCGGCAGAAAACAAAAAATCAATAACTGCAACACTCAAAGACAACAATTATCGCGACAAATTCCAAACTGCCAACTTACCTTCACTGTAGTTCTAAGGACCATTATTTAATAGGTTGCTCAAAATTCCAAGTGCTTACTGCACTTAAAATATTTGAATTTGCAAAATCTATTTCCATGCGCATAAATTGCTTGCGCAAGGCACATGCGGTCTCAAAGTGCAAAGCAGATCGGTGTGGTGTGAGCAAGGTGGTGTGGCATCAATATCCGCTCTCCTTTGAGGCTGAGCTGCAACCTTCGACGTCACAGGCCATGCATATTAGCAGCGTGCCTGATCCAGTCATGTTGGCTTCAGTCGTAGTTAATGTAAAGGTCAGCTCAGGTGTATACGTGTTGCAAGCGCCAGCTCTATTTGACTCAGGGTCTCTAGTCAATTTTATGACCGAAGAGCCTGTTCAGATATTGCGAATCCGAAAAAAAAAAATCGCTCGAAATATAGTTGGAATTGACAATTCAAATTAGAGGGTCAGGCAAATTAAAACATATATTAATTCGAGGATCAACAATTTTGAGTTTTCGGCGGACTTTTGTGTACTGCGTTCGATATCAGCCAATCACCCAGACCGGACGGTAAACACACAAACAAATAATAGCACCAGTGCCCAAGCAAGTAGCACATTATGTCAATTTAAAGAAAGCGTTGATAGCATTCATGCTACGATCCGAAAATTCTGAGAATTGGAAGAACTACCTGCACAAGTAATTTCCACACGGCTGGCTCCAGAGCAGACTAATGTGAGAATTTTCTTTCGAAAACCACACAGGTTTTACCATGTGGAAGGTTTCAAGTCAGACTGAAGTCAAGGCTTTTCCGACGCTTCAATATTAGCGTATGGCTGCTACGTATATATACGTAGCCAATCCGCTAGTGGTATGAAATACACGCTGCTTACTTCAAAGTCTAGAGTAGCTCCACTGAAGACTAAATCTCTTCCACGTGTAGAGCTCTCGGCAGATCCTGGTCAAGAATTTCACCAATGTTGAGTCGACCAATAGAACAAACAATTTTCTGGACAGACTCCGAAATAGTTCTGCATTGGATTAAAACGCATTTATCGTCGTTGCAAACTTTCTTCGCAAATAGAGTGTCCGAAATCCAAGAGTGGACCCAGAATATGTCGTGGCGTCATGTGCCCATAAAACAAAATCCAGCGGATCAAGTGTCTCGGGGTTGTAACGTGGCCACAAAATGTGAACTTCAGTCTCTCTTCACAACAAAAAGCACTCGAGAAGAAGAAGAACGCAATTACATTAACCGCAATCAATGCCACAACAAACCCACTTCTCGAAATAATTGAAAGGCAAAGGAATTACAATGGAGTTTCCTTACGATTTTCAACATTTTGAGTTTAGCGATGAAATTAATAAATTATCGGAAAATAACGTACTTCCCTCAAGTTTACAGAAATTAACTCCTTTGCTATTACGCGAAAAATCGCACCTTGTGAAGGCATATATCCGGTTCCTACATTTTCGTAATCGCCGGTCCAAAGGCGTTGGTAGCGCTTCTGCGAGAAAAAATATGGCTGGTAAATGCTCGAGAAGCCTGTAGTCGAACTGTAAGAGAATGCATTCACTGTTTTCGTTATAAGCAAAAATTGCAAGGTCAGATCATGGGCAATCTACCCGCCGATCGACTACTTCCTCAACGGTCCTTCACAATGTGTGGGGTAGATTATTGAGGGCCCATTCACAGAACCTTAAAAATTCGCGTTTGCCCTCCCGTGAAAATTTATAGTGCCATTTTCGTGTGTTTCGCTTCAAAGGCAGTTCATCTAGAACTTGTAACTGATTTAACTGCTGATACATTTTTTTCTCTCTCAAAAGGTTCATTGAGCGCCGGGGAATGCCAGCCAAAATGTACTGCGAAAACGCGAGGAGCTTTATGGGAGTAGAGAGGAAACTGAGGGAGCTCCGGGAAGCCTTTCTGGCACAGATGCAGGAGATTCTCCAATAAACCGCCGACGAAAGATGTATCTTCGCCTTCGTACCTTCGAAGGCACCCCACTTCGGTGGCCTGTGGGAAGCAGCAGTGAAGTCGGCCAAATATCTGCTAATGCGCACCGTAGGCAACGCGCTGTTAACCGCCGAACGCTTCACGTCGAAATGGAAGCAGTACTGAACTCCCGACCGCTCGCACCACTCAGCAAAAACCCCAACGACGACGAGGTGCTAACGCCGGCACTTCTACTAATCGGTTGCCCCTTGCGAGCTTTGCCACCGGAGAAGGTACCTGACAACCCCAGCCGCTGGTTAGAGATATGACAGCTTGTTTGCTCTCTAAAGGAACACTTTTGGCGCGCGTGTTCGAAGAATCACCTTCTGGAGCTTCAGCAGCGCAACAAATGGAGGCGGGTGCAGCCCAACGTCCGCCCAGGCTAACTCGTCGTCGTCCATGAAGAAAACGTGCCACCACAGCAGTGGGTGATGGATGGAGTAACGGCAGCCGTTCCCGAAGCGGACGGGGAAATTCGCGTCGCAGATATCGCAACTAGGTCGGTTGAAGTGAAAATGATCCTCATAAAAACATATCTGCCGTTCGGCTTGAAACTGTAGGTCCCTCCATTTGTGGAACAACATCAAGACGCACACCACAAATAAGAGGAGGAGCTCGGCCAAACACCAAAACGGGTTTACGTGCCAATTATATAGTATATATATATATAAACTATACTTACTCTATATCCTTAAGAAAATGAAATACTAGTTTTTTTAATTTTAATTTTTTATTTTTATTCACAGAAATTTATGTATATGTATATATATTACAATGCTATAATTACATTTCCTGAAATGAAAAAAAAAAAATAATTATTTTTATTCACAAGTAATTTAAGTATTCTTATATGTATATGTATATATATTACAATGCTATAAATAATAGGTATTTACATTTCCTGAAATGAAAAAAAAAATAAATAAAATTTTGAAAGCACGAATTACGAAATTGTTCTCATACTATAAAAATTTCTCACACGACTTCGATATTGACATCGATTAAGTCATTGCGATTTACCTGGTTTTTAAAACACTACTCTCAATCCATCATGATTAAGAAAAAATTGTAGTGCTTTAAAAATCTAGGCTCGGGTGCTAGCTGAAAGAGAAGAAAAAATAAAAAAGAAACCTGTAAAATAGAGTAAAAAATAGAAAAAACCTGAAATGGAAAATACCTGTAAAATATATAAATAAAAAAAACCTGAAATATAGAAAAGAGGAAAACCCTGAAATAAAATAATAGGTATCATCATATGCAAAAGATAGCTAATAGATTATTAATTACCTGGGTTAGCGGTGAATCTCTTTTCTTGGGGCCCTGGCTTACAACCTACTTACAACCTACAGCTTTTTTAATTTATTTTTCATTTTTCTGTCTTTGGCATTATTGGCCTCATTTTGCAAGAGCCACTTTGCATTCTTGAATAAAAGGACAGTTAAGAGAAAATCTAATAGCTTCACGCGATGGTCTCTACATTCGCCAGATACTATAAACCAGTCGGGACAACATTAAACACCTAAGACCTGCAATGTGGGCATATTTTGCGAAGAGCTGACGGTACCACACCATTTGGAGTCGACACACTTCGAAAACCCTGTCTTCAGGATTGACAAGCCTTAAATCGCTGTCATCCGTGAAGTTTTTTGATCTTATCAGGGCTTCTGAATGCAACTTCAGCTCCCCTTTTGTTTTCGTCATGGTGTGGGTGCACTTTTCACATTGTAACTTGCACAGCACTTTCTGGTAAATACCATAGCCAGTGAAGTAACGCTGCACTTGTACCTCAGCTTCATGACTTTCTTCAGCAAAATTTAAATCTTCCACATCAATCTCTTCTAAAATGAGATCGTCATTTCTCTGGTCTCCTACTTCTGCCTCAAGATGACGATCCTCGGGGCCTATATTCCAATCTAAATTTATATCGTCATCATCTGTACAATTAGAACCTTTTTTCTCAAATCTCTGGCGTAAAATTTTCATTGAGATCAGTCGCGCAACTATGTATTGAATTTCGTGAGCTGTTGGATGGGTATTCATACCCTGACTAGCTCGTATGCGATAGAAAAAGTTTTCTAACGCATCTTGATTTATTTTCCCGGTGAAAATAAATTTGAGGGAGCTGTGCTCAATGAAAAGATCCTCGCATAACATTTGCATCGCTAAAATCGTTATGCGGAAACCTTCGATGCACTTAACGCGTGCGAATCCCGGCAACTTTAATGACCGCAAAAAATCTAGATGTCTATTTAATCTATCAATTTTTTTGGTGTCACCACGCCTAATCGGACATTTTGAAGGATTTTTCGACTGGAATCTTTTTGCATCCAATTCATCAAAGAGATCATTCATTTTTTTAACGAACATCTGTGTGGGCTTAGCGCATTTTATCACGTACTCGTCACTGCCTAATAAATTTTGGGACAAGGCCATGTCGATACCAGATGCTACCGAATTGCTCAGGACCTGAGTCGCGCGTGAAACGCTCATTTTTTCCATAAAACTGGGATATATATGGGCCTCCGTTAGTTTCGGACAAATTTTAAAATGGGGATTCATTTGATCTATATCAAACAATTTTTTTATCACCTTGAAGCTTGCCACTCCATCTGATGTTGAGATGTCATATTTCATCAAGGTATTTCGGACGGACTTTATCAAGTGACAATAATCATACATGCAAAAAATTTGTGTGCCTTTGTGCAGGAAAAAGGGGCGAATGCCGAATTTCGTTAAAACTCGCGATTCCGCTCTCAATGCCATTAAAAGGTATATCACAAGAAATGTTGAGAGGCGTTCATTACGGATGCAGAAAATATTCCGAGTTATCTCCAGTTATTAAGTGAACAGTAGGTTCGTTTTAACGTTGCTCAAGACGCTGTAGAAATTTCTTGTGGTGTCGATATTGTTGAGCTTGAAGAAAATGTGCATATTCAAGCCGATACGTGGTACTCTACATCGTCAGCTAACTTTAGCCGGGTGCCAAATTTGTCGTAATAAATCGCAAGATAACTCCATAAAGGCATCTGTATCCGCCAGTAACTCTGCTTTATTGGACGGACAAAAGTTGCAGGGGTATAAGGTTATTCGTGTAATTGTGGAAGTTCATCCTATAGAATTCTGACGCAATCAAAGGTGTAATTAACGCGTTAATATTTGCGCGCTTAAAGCGTTAAGTCGTCCGATAGAGTCTTGGGATGATTGGTTGGTGCATGAGGGGGGGGGATAAATTGACATTCGAGACGCGTAAGCAGTGGGAGTTATCACTCGTTATTGACGAACCTCCGTCCTTTGAACAACTAGTAACATTTTTAGAGATAAGATGTCGATTGCTAGCGATGTTTTCGTTGTCGACAATATCGGTATCAATTAAAGTCTAAACTGCATCAGCCAGCAAGTTGACAAATGTGTTTCACATGTGTGTATCAGAATAGAATACCGTGCGTGAATATGGCAGTGAATCTCATTAAATATTCAGTTGTGAAAAATTTCATGAGTTAGGCTTGTCCGCAAAATCACAGTTATGAAACAGGCTCATATATGCTTCAAATGCTTAAGTTGAGGCCCCTATAAATATCGTTGTAATAGTACATATGTAAACAACGTTATCACAAACTGTTGCCTTTAACGACCGTTAGGTAATGGTGGTAGTCGGTCTGTTCGACCGACTCACTTAGATCTTACAGGCCTAGCTGTTACACATGTATCTTTGTATCTCCATGACCTATTGGTCTCTTGGATAATGTTGATTATTTGTTTACTCGTGGCTTAAGGTATTCCAATGGTACTTTTATCACTGAGCAGTTGAAGAACAGTACCTGTTTTGGCTAGCTTATCAGCTTTACAATTTCCCTCAATATCTCTGTGCCCCGGAACCCAAATAAGACTGACTTTGAATACGACACTAATATCATTTAGGGCTGCCCGGCTTTCCTGTGCAACTTTCGACCTTAGTATAGCCACATTCATTGGTTTAATGGCCACCTGTCGTTCCGAGAAAATATTTAAAGTCGTTTTTGTTACGGCATGCCACCTTTTTTATAGCTAGAACCTCTGCCTGATAGGCACTGCAGTTGTCTGGTAGTCGACTGTTTGGTCCTTAAAGCGCCAGAGATGCATAAAAAAACTGTTCTTTGGACCTTGCTGATGATTTTAGCGTAACTTCCCTTTTGAGCAGATGGCCACCATACAAGTATTCCATATATTAAGATTGGCCTAACTACAGAAGTATAGAACCAATGTGTTACGCGAGGTGTTAGTCCCCATTTAATACCTACCGCTTTTTTGCAAGTATATCATTCAAAGGAATCTTCTCGCCCTTAAAAATTAGCGGGGAGATTATAGGGGGACTATGTTTCCTTGTAAATTCAGAATTATTCCAATTTTTGCGGGGCTTATACCGAGTCTCCTGCTCTCAGTCCAGCTTCTAAGTGTGGCCATGTTAGAGCGCAAAATGTGCATAAGGGTGTTAGGATATTTGCCTTTAACGGCAATTGCTAGGTCATCTGGGTAAGCAGTAACGTGGCAACCCCCTCATTCCAGGGTCTGCAATAGGGAGTTTACCGCCAAAATCCAAAGAAGAGGGGAAAGGACTCCACCTTGCGGTGTGCCTCTGCAGACCTGTCTGCTGAGAGTAGTGCTGCCTAATTTAGTCATTACCTTTCTTCTGACAAGTATAGCTTCTCTCAGGACAACAACGTGTGGTTCAACTCTTTGTCTAACAAACTTTTTTCCACCAACCCGATGAGCGAGTGTAAGGCAGTTTTTGTGGATTTCCCTTGAGTATTGGCATGTTACCTTTTTAAAGGTACAACGCCCCGTATATATTCATCCGTTATTATCTCTAGGGTCTTGTAGAGAAAATACGTAAGACTAATGGGTTTGAAGTCTTTGGGCTTAGTGTGTGAGGATTTACCTACCTTGGGTATGAAAAAGACTTTTGTATCCCTCCAGTCTAGCGGAATGTGGCCTATGATAAGACAACTTCTGATAATAATTTTAATAAACGGTGAAATAATGTCCCGTGATTGATGCAGTTCAGCAGAATAGATACCGTATAGTCCTGCCGATTTATAAGGACCAAAAGTCTTAATGGCCAATCAATCTGTGCGGTTTTTTAACGATAAATAAAAGATTTGAAGGTGTTACAAATTTTTTGAACACGTTTCTGCGTCGTTTTCGTCTAGATCTATATATACAGTGCTCATCATGTCTCTTCAAAAGTTCTGATTCATTGTAGCACCGTGTAATTAGCGAAGTCGTTTTGTTCCACCAGGTTGTTTCCGGGGAAGTGTGTGCCTAGGAGTGCCTTTGACCCTGTAGAAAGTCTAGGTTGCATGCGTCTTTGAAAGAATTTTAAAATTGAAATTGAATTTGATAAATTAAAAATAATATTAAGTAGGTGATAGAAATATTGTTTGAACTTTATATATACATATATACATTACTTGTTTGAACTTTTAAATAATTAATATTATTATATAAATATCATACATTACTGTTTCGCACTTTCCTTACTTTTCGCTATTCACTTTCGGTCATTAACTTTATTTCTACAGCTATACTTTCCGTTCTTCTGTATTCTAAATCTTTACCTACCTATTTGCTCAGCTATACTCTCTCTAACTCTCCACTTACTGTTCTTTCGTTACCGCTATTTATTTAATCTTAGTTTTAAGCAGTAATATAAGGGTACAACTTAATAAAGAATATCACTTTTGAATTGTTAATCACGTAATCAAACAGTAGCGCGAAAGTGGTAAAAAACAAAGTTAAAGTGACAAAAGACCACAAGTTGGCAATTCGTGTATAGCTACAAGCAATTATTTAATAAATAAAACTACCAAGACACCGGCCATATAACAAAATATAAGTGCTAATTAATAGTGCAACAAGAATATTGCCTGCGCGGTGGGTTAACAAACAAAAACAAAAGTCGTCTCACAAAGAAAAAAAAACAGACAAACAGACAACTAAACGAATATACATATGTACATATGCATATATTAACAAAAACTAGTGCAGTGACTTGAAAAGTGCAGTGACTGGAAAAGTGCAGTGACAGTGAGCCCCTAAAAAAAAATAATATCTTTCAAAACAAAAAAACTAGTAGAAACAAAATATTTATATACATAAAATATATATAATATAAAATAAAATATTTCTATATACAAAAAAAAATTATAAAAAATAAAACATATAGAAATTCGTTTACCAAGGGGAGTAAAACTTTGGAGCTGTACTTCAACTCACCGGTTCATCAACCATCACCACCATTATCCACCGTTATATAGAACATCGTAGGAAATAGGAATAACTTGCGAGTACTATTTTTCGGTTTATTTTCGGGATTTTTACAAAACATAAAAAGCAAACAAAACTGTGGTTTCTTAATGAGCCGAAATATTTTCAATATATTTCAAAAAACAAAAAATTGTTTTTGACAATACAAAGAGTGTTTGAGCAAAGACTCAATTGTTCGCTGCTTATATTCGTTTTCGTTTTTGTTGGTTCTGGTCAAGTTTCAGCTATTACATATATATAATATTTCAGTATTTATTTTAATTGTAAAAACAAAAATAAATTGCCAATTGCCGAAACATCTTTCATTGCACCTCACAGTTCGCGATTACAAAAACAATCGTTACCTAAATTCAAAGGAGAATATTCCGAATTTAAAAACTTTATGAGTCTGTTAGAGATTAGTGCACAATGATCCCACAATCCCCGATATTGAAAAATGTAATCATTTAGTTTCATGTCTATCCGGTGAAGCCTTAGCCACAGTGATTGTCGGAAGAATATTATTTTTATTATTAATATAGTGTGAAAACTTTTTGAATTGTCAAAAATCCAAAGGCCTTCTGCGTCATCTTTCCGATCAATGATTGATACAGTGTCTGCAGTATATGACTCCCTTTTACCGCTGGGTGACGATAAGCTTATTTAAAATTCGATGTTGATTCACATAGTCATGACAAAGGTTGAGCCCACTATTCGGTCAAAGTGGGAGGAGCAACTTGACTATGATAAGCTGCCGCTTTGGGCTGAGTGTGAAGCTATGCTAAATAAGAAATACTAGCATTTATCAGCTGAAGAAGCTCCTCACCCCAACAAAGGCCAAACAATGAAGATTCGCGGCAGAAAACAAAAAATCAATAACTGCAACACTCAAAGACAACAATTATCGCGACAAATTCCAAACTGCCAACTTGCCTTCACTGTAGTTCTAAGGACCATTATTTAATAGGTTGCTCAAAATTCCAAGTGCTTACTGCACTTAAAATATTTGAATTTGCAAAATCTATTTCCATGCGCATAAATTGCTTGCGCAAGGCACATGCGGTCTCAAAGTGCAAAGCAGATCGCTGTGGTGTGAGCAAGGTGGTGTGGCATCAATATCCGCTCTCCTTTGAGGCTGAGCTGCAACCTTCGACGTCACAGGCCATGCATATTAGCAGCGTGCCTGATCCAGTCATGTTGGCTTCAGTCGTAGTTAATGTAAAGGTCAGCTCAGGTGTATACGTGTTGCAGCAAGTAGCACATTATGTCAATTTAAAGAAAGCGTTGATAGCATTCATGCTACGATCCGAAAATTCTGGGAATTGGAAGAACTACCTGCACAAGTAATTTCCACACGGCTGGCTCCAGAGCAGACTAATGTGAGAATTTTCTTTCGAAAACCACACAGGTTTTACCATGTGGAAGGTTTCAAGTCAGACTGAAGTCAAGGCTTTTCCGACGCTTCAATATAAGCGTATGGCTGCTACGTATATATACGTAGCCAATCCGCTAGTGATATGAAATACACGCTGCTTACTTCAAAGTCTAGAGTAGCTCCACTGAAGACTAAATCTCTTCCACGTGTAGAGCTCTCGGCAGATCCTGGTCAAGAATTTCACCAATGTTGAGTCGACCAATAGAACAAACAATTTTCTGGACAAACTCCGAAATAGTTATGCATTGGATTAAAACGCATTTATCGTCGTTGCAAACTTTCTTCGCAAATAGAGTGTCCGAAATCCAAGAGTGGACCCAGAATATGTCGTGGCGTCATGTGCCCATAAAACAAAATCCAGCGGATCAAGTGTCTCGGGGTTGTAACGTGGCCACAAAATGTCAACTTCAGTCTCTCTTCACAACAAAAAGCACTCGAGAAGAAGAAGAACGCAATTACATTAGCCGCAATCAATGCCACAACAAACCCACTTCTCGAAATAATTGAAAGGCAAAGGAATTACAATGGAGTTTCCTTACGATTTTCAACATTTTGAGTTTAGCGATGAAATTAATAAATTATCGGAAAATAACGTACTTCCCTCAAGTTTGCAGAAATTAACTCCTTTGCTATTACGCGAAAATTCGCACCTTGTGAAGGCATATATCCAGTTCCTACATTTTCGTAATCGCAGGTCCAAAGGCGTTGGTAGCGCTTCTGCGAGAAAAAATATGGCTGGTAAATGCTCGAGAAGCCTGTAGTCGAACTGTAAGAGAATGCATTCACTGTTTTCGTTATAAGCAAAAATTGCAAGGTCAGATCATGGGCAATCTACCCGCCGATCGACTACTTCCTCAAAGGTCCTTCACAATGTGTGGGGTAGATTATTGAGGGCCCATTCACAGAACCTTAAAAATTCGCGTTTGCCCTCCCGTGAAAATTTATAGTGCCATTTTCATGTGTTTCGCTTCAAAGGCAGTTCATCTAGAACTTGTAACTTATTTAACTGCTGATACATTTTTTTCTCTCTCAAAAGGTTCATTGAGCGCCGGGGAATGCCAGCCAAAATGTACTGCGAAAACGCGAGGAGCTTTATGGGAGTAGAGAGGAAACTGAGGGAGCTCCGGGAAGCCTTTCTGGCACAGATGCAGGAGATTCTCCAATAAGCCGCCGACGAAAGATGTATCTTCGCCTTCGTACCTTCGAAGGCACCCCACTTCGGTGGCCTGTGGGAAGCAGCAGTGAAGTCGGCCAAATATCTGCTAATGCGCACCATAGGCAACGCGCTGTTAACCGCCGAACGCTTCACGTCGAAATGGAATCAGTACTGAACTCCCGACCGCTCGCACCACTCAGCAAAAACCCCAGCGACGTCAAAGTGCTAACGCCGGCACTTCTACTAATCGGTTGCCCCTTGCGAGCTTTGCCACCGGAGAAGGTACCTGACAACCCCAGCCGCTGGTTAGAGATATGACAGCTTGTTTGCTCTCTAAAGGAACACTTTTGGCGCGCGTGTTCGAAGAATCACCTTCTGGAGCTTCAGCAGCGCAACAAATGGAGGCGGGTGCAGCCCAACGTCCGCCCAGGCTAACTCGTCGACGTCCATGAAGAAAACGTGCCACCACAGCAGTGGGTGATGGATGGAGTAACGGCAGCCGTTCCCGAAGCGGACGGGGAAATTCGCGTCGCAGATATCGCAACTAGGTCGGTTGAAGTGAAAATGCTCCTCATAAAAAAAATATCTGCCGTTCGGCTTGAAACTGTAGGTCCCTCCATTTGTGGAACAACATCAAGACGCACACCACAAATAAGAGGAGGAGCTCGGCCAAACACCAAAACGGGTTTACGTGCCAATTATATAGTATATATATATATATAAACTATACTTAAGCTTAATATTAAGTTATATATATAAATATATATTTATATATAGGTATATTACTTTTTCGCACTTTCCTTACTTTTGGTTATTTACTTTCGGTCATTAATTTTATTTCTACAGCTATACTTTCCGTTCTTCTTATTTCTATTTGCAATAGGTAGGCACTCCAGAGAAGGTAATCCAGAGAACTTTAAATATAGAGAATTCTCACGAGCTACGAATGGTGTGAATTGTCAAAAATGAAGTGAAACGGCGAACACTGTTTCACCTCGCTCAACTCGAAGGCGGGGAAGTTTTTAACAGAGCTGATTACAGTGAATTATGTAGAAGTACATTGGCTCCGCTCACTCTTGGGTTTCTGTATGAAATCAAACTGACGAATGCCGACGGCACTTTGCAAAGAATTTGCTTGTGCACTTCTATGTTCCCTTGAATTATGCGCCAACATTCATCACTTTTTGTTTGTTGATTTAATCTAAAAATAAGAATTCAAGCAAAAATTTTAGTAAATTGAAAACTTCATAAAAATTTGATGAACATTTTTAATAATTTTTCGAGTCTAAATTAATTTTAGACAAGAATTCATAGAGCATACAAGTGTATGGTATATTGATGTATATGTATGTATATCAATATATGTTAGTTATGTTTCTTCTGCATATGCATCGACGTAGTTGCATGTGCGTATATGCACACTTTATGCCCTAACTATGTACGTTCAATTGATCAAATCAAAAAATTCTTTATAGAAAACGCTTCATTACCAGGCACACAGGAAGATGGCATATGCACATAAATATGTGAATTGAATTCAAGCAAAACAATGCTTAGGTATTAATATACACATTTGCATGTGCATACAACCGCACACGCAGGGCACTCACTTTATTCCTTTAATTCCGAATGTCGTTCAAAGCTAAAATTCTATGCCTAGCGACTACAAGAACAAAAAAGTTTTGATATTCAAAATAAATAAAAGAATAATTTTAACAAACCCAAGATATCCTCCATATTTACATATTTTATGGGATAAAAAAGCATATTCGTATGTTACCGTAAGTATATCAGTAACAAAATCTGTTTAAACTGTTTCTTATTACATACATATGTATGTATGTACATATATACATACACATGTAAGAAACAGTTAAGCAAAAGGTCAATGTACTGAAGCAACCATGACCTACCTCACGTATTGGCATATTGCGCAAGTGTGCCCTATTATATGTATGTCCGTACATACATATACATACATTCTCGACTCCCAGGAAAACTATGCTTATTAGTATACACATATGTATGTACATACAACAGCACACACAAAGCACTGGCTTTATGCCTCTGCACGCGTATGTTTCCGAAGCTAAAATTATAAGCCTAGCGACTGCAAGAACAAAATACATTCATACGCGCAGTCGCAGCGGTCATGATTTTTTTAGTCGCAACGGTGCTGAAAAATCCAAAATATTCTATAACACTAAGTTCGATCTCATCTGCTCATATGCCCATATGACAATTTTCGCGTCAATTTGAAAATAGTCAATATTGTAATATTTCGCGTTGAATTATTTTCCAATATTTGGTAAATCTTCAATTTTTGTCAAGTCGAGTGGCCGCGGTTCCGTACATATGTATGCATCAATATGTATGTAAATATGTGTTCTAAATTCTCGACAGCAATAGCAAATCGAAATATTTTTTCTGTCGCAAGTGCTCGCAGCCTCATATGTATGTATGGCTATGGCAGTTTGTATGCATGTGTTTATGTACGTGTTTGCTTTTGCACGTCCATAGGAACAATTTTTCATATGCAGATATTTATTTTATTGAGCTGAACGAATATGTGTATTGATATTCTAATGAAATCCTGTCGAATTATATTATTGGTATATGTTTCTTTAAGATCCTCTTACCAAATAAATATTATTATCCTTAAGAAAATGAAATACTAGTTTTTTTAATTTTAATTTTTTATTTTTATTCACAGAAATTTATGTATATGTATATATATTACAATGCTATAAATAATAGGTAATTACATTTCCTGAAATGAAAGAAAAAAAATAATTATTTTTATTCACAAGTAATTTAAGTATTCTTATATGTATATGTATATATATTACAATGCTATAAATAATAGGTATTTACATTTCCTGAAATGAAAAAAAAAATATAAAATTTTGAAAGCACGAATTACGAAATTGTTCTCATACTATAACAATTTCTCACACGACTTCGATATTGACATCGATTAAGTCATTGCGATTTACCTGATTTTTAAAACACTACTCTCAATCCATCATGATTAAGAAAAAATTGTAGTGCTTTAAAAATCTAGGCTCGGGTGCTAGCTGAAAGAGAAGAAAAAAATAAAAAAGAAACCTGTAAAATAGACTAAAAAATAGAAAAAGCCTGAAACGGAAAATACCTGTAAAATATATAAATAAAAAAAACCTGAAATATAGAAAAGAGGAAAACCCTGAAATAAAATAATAGGTATCATCATATGCAAAAGATAGCTAATAGATTATTAATTACCTGGGTTAGCGGTGAATCTCTTTTCTTGGGGCCCTGGCTTACAACCTACTTACAACCTACAGCTTTTTTAATTTATTTTTCATTTTTCTGTCTTTGGCATTATTGGCCTCATTTTGCAAGAGCCACTTTGCATTCTTGAATAAAAGGACAGTTAAGAGAAAATCTAATAGCTTCACGCGATGGTCTCTACATTCGCCAGATACTATAAACCAGTCGGGACAACATTAAACACCTAAGACCTGCAATGTGGGCATATTTTGCGAAGAGCTGACGGAATCACACCATTTGGAGTCGACATACTTCGAAAACCCTGTCTTCAGGATTGACAAGCCTTAAATCGCTGTCATCCGTGAAGTTTTTTGATCTTATCAGGGCTTCTGAATGCAACTTCAGCTCCCCTTTTGTTTTCGTCATGGTGTGGGTGCACTTTTCACATTGTAACTTGCACAGCACTTTCTGGTAAATACCATAGCCAGTGAAGTAACGCTGCACTTGTACCTCAGCTTCATGACTTTCTTCAGCAAAATTTAAATCTTCCACATCAATCTCTTCTAAAATGAGATCGTCATTTCCCTGGTCTCCTACTTCTGCCTCAAGATGACGATCCTCGGGGCCTATATTCCAATCTAAATTTATATCGTCATCATCTGTACAATTAGAACCTTTTTTCTCAAATCTCTGGCGTAAAATTTTCATTGAGATCAGTCGCGCAACTATGTATTGAATTTCGTGAGCTGTTGGATGGGTATTCATACCCTGACTAGCTCGTATGCGATAGAAAAAGTTTTCTAACGCATCTTGATTTATTTTCCCGGTGAAAATAAATTTGAGGGAGCTGTGCTCAATGAAAAGTTCCTCGCATAACAT